>CM041637.1:28399418-28471977 GCA_023333625.1 Bothriochloa decipiens | reverse complement strand
CGGCCTTGGCACGGGTGGCCTGGCCGCGGCCGGCCTGCCATCGACCGGCGCGGGCGGCCTGGCCGCGGCCGGCGCGGGCGCGGCGGAAGAAGGCGCCGGCGGCCTGGACCCCCTGGCAGGCGCCATCGTTGGCCCACCGGCTCTTTTCCCCGCCCCACCCTACGCGGCGTGCTCGGACGCCCTGGCCCGCCAGATCGCCGAGGTGGAGCAGCTCCTCGCCCCTCCTGCCTCGTATGATGCTGGGGCCCCCTTCTCCGGCACACCCTGCCACCGCGTGTCCCACACCGCGGTGCTCTGGCACAACCCCGCCGACCCGCTCGTGGCGCAGCTACACTACCAGGCCGGGGGTGTCCAGAACATCCGCCTCCTCGTCCCGGTCGTCCTCGAGCCGGAGTCGCCCGCCTACGCCCGTTGGCGGGACCTGGTCCTCCTCACCCTCCGCCGCTACGCCCTCGACGACCACGTCCTCACCGACGTCTCGGTCGCGGTCCAGACCCCGGCATGGTACCATCTCGACAGTATCGTGCTCTCCTGGATCATCGGGACGATCTCCCTCGGCCTACACGACCTCGTCCGCAACTCCGTCGACGCTCGCCGGGCTTGGCTCACCCTCGAGGGCCAGTTTCTGGGCAACGCCGAGGCACGGGCTCTGCGTCTCGATGCGAGCTTCCGTACCTTCGTCCAGGGCGACCTCTCCGTCAGCGAGTTCTGCCGCCAGATGAAGGTGATGGCCGACTCCCTCGGCGACCTTGGCTGGCCCGTGGAGGACTGCATCCTGGTCCTCAACGTCCTCCGCGGGCTCAGCGACCGCTACGCCCACCTCCGCACGTGGATCACCCGGCAGCGGCCCTTCCCCACCTTCCTGCAGGTCCGTGACGACCTTGTCATGGAGCTCACTCAGGGCATCCAGCCCGGGTCCGCCTCTTCGCCGGGGTCCTCGGCTGCCTTTGCGGCCACTCCTCCGCCGCGCCCGTCTGCTCCGCCACAGTCGTCTCGTCTTGGTCCTCCTCCCCCCGGGCCGAGCGGGGGTGGGGGGCCGTGGTGGCCGCCGTCGTCGCGCAGGGGGGTGGGGGGTTTGGTGGTGCGGGTGCCGGCCGTGGGAGCAACCCGGCGCCCGCGCCTCCACGGGGTACACCCTGGCCCTCCTTCAACAACCCGTGGGCAGGGCGCATCTCCATGTGGCCCTTCCAGGCTCCCGGCGGTGAATCTCGCTCGCCGGCGGCCATGCTCGCTGGTGCTCCTCCGGGGTTTCACTCAACAGATCCGTGGGCCCCACTTCTCGGCACTTCGCCTGGACTGTCGCTGACACCTCCCGGTGCCTCGCCTAGGGCCGTCGGTTGGGACCCGGCGACCTTGGCGTCTACGTTCAGCACCATGGCCCTGACTCCTCCTGCTGGCCCAACTTGGGTTGCTGACTCGGGTGCTACCTACCACACTACTTCCGACTCGGGTATACTCTCCTCAGTGCACCCTGCTCCTTCTCATCCTTCGTCCATCAAGGTCGCAAATGGGTCGTGTCTTTCTGTCATATTCGTGGGTGCCGCTGGCGCTTCTGGCTCTTTTCGTCTTCCTGATGTTCTTGTTGCACCTTCTATGGTTCACAACCTTCTTTCTATTCGTCGTTTTACAGCTGACAATTCTTTTTCTGTTGAATTTGACTCTTCTGGTCTTACTGTGAAGGATTTGGCTTCCCGGCGTCTTCTTCCTTCTTCGCCGGCTCCTTTGTCAGCTGCTTTCGCCGCCACGCCTTCCTCCACTATTTGGCACCGCCGTCTCGGCCATCCTGGACCACGAATGACACCATGCGCACCCTTCTGCTCCAGGCGTCGCTTTCTGCTCGTTTCTGGACAGAGAGTCTGCACACCTCCACCTATCTCATTAACCGTCTTCCTTCCGCTGCCTGCCCAGCTCGTACACCGCACCATGCTCTCTTCGGTACTCCTCCTCGGTATGACCACCTTCGTGTCTTCGAGTGTGCGTGTTACCCTAACACCACTGCCACCACTCCCCATAAGCTGGCTCCCCGTTCGACTCTGTGTGTTTTCCTTGGGTATTCCACAGATCACAAGGGTTACCGGTGTTTTGACCTCACTTTTCGTCGGGTCCTCATCTCTCGCCATGTGGTGTTTGATGAGTCTGTCTTCCCCTACTCCACTGCCACACCATCCTCCACCCCTGACCCTGATCTCGCCTCTCTGTTTCCCACTGACATGGTGGTCCAGCCACCTTTGCCGTTTTCTCCTGCAGGTACTGCTCGTTCGTCGCGCACCAGTGCTGCTCCTGACCCTGTGCCCTGCACGGGTCCGGTAGCGTCACCCTCCGGTACGGCCCCGGCTCCTCTGCCTGACACGGGGCCGGGGACGCCGGTTCCTGCGGCCCTGGCGTGGTTTGCCCAGCCTGCGCTTGTCTACCAGCGCCGTGTGCGGGTGGACCCGGCACCTACTGCTCCTGGCCCTGTGCCCTGCACGGGCCCTGTGCCCTGGAGCTATCGGCGCGCATGGACTTGAGCTCCGCTGCGGCCGCAGCTGCTACCTCCGCCGTCGCTAGCCTTGCCCTTCGGGCCGCTGCCGCAGCGAGCTCTGCTGCTGCTCGCTCGTGCTCCTCTGCCGCAGCGAGCTCGGTATGCTACCGGCGTCGCGCGCTCGAGCCGAGCAAGTGCTGAGACGCACCTACGGACATGAGGAATCTCCGGGCTGCTGCGTGGGGAGGAGAGGGCCTCCGATGGACTGCTGCAACTCGTCTCCGCAAGGGGAAGGGGTTGGACAGGTGCTGCTGGCTGAGAACTTTGTAGAATTGAGCAAAAGATGCTCAGGCTACAGGATAGTACGGCTCCGATACCACTTGTCAGTCTCTGGATCCTTGTTCTAGGTGTGAGCAGGATCCTTACTTTCATCGAGAGGATAGCACATAGAGAACTTAGAGTTGAGGCAATTTTCTGGGTTTATTTCTCAAACAATGCTATGCCAACCTGAGGGGTTGGGGATACATATTTATAGGCTGCTAACCAGCCAAGCATATGCTAAGATGCTAGTCTAAGATGCTGTCCTAGAAGATGCTGTTTTAAGATGCTCCTAAGATGCTTGTCCTAAGATGCTAACTGTTGTCCTAAAAGCAGTCAAGGATACTTTTACAAAGGACCAAGGACACAAGGATCATGTGCTGCGTACTGCAGCCCACACACACAGAGACTTATCCATCACAATGTTCTAGCCTTAGACTCTTCATATGTAAATTTTGGTCTTTCTTTGTAAAAAAGAAATACAGTAATTGAATCCTACCTTACTCTCAGTCTCTCACTATTAATATGCATTTCGTGTGGAGCTATATCACCCCAATATATGATATGAGTACACTGATGAAAAATCTTTACAAGCAAGGATAAACTGATATGTCTGTGTATCTATAGAAGTATAAAGGCATTCACTACAGAGCATGTAAAGTGATGTCATGCGGTCAACGGACACAGAAACTGTTTTTTTAAGACACAGAAACTGTCACTCTGGCAATTTGTTAATTTGCTGGAAGACAGCACACACCTTAATCATTTCCAGTCTTATAGGAGAGAGAAATGTGGTGAAATGTTGTTTTTGCCCCTGGCCCTTTCACCCCCCTTGCTTTTTTTCCCTTCCCTCTTTGTTCTTGCCTGCACCACTGGACACAGCCACGGTTAGTCGTCCCACCTGTGTGGCCTGCACGCCTCCGCAGCATCCTACCTGTCTCCCTCCTCTCCTGTGATACCTTCCTTACTAACTCCACTTCAGCCACAAGCCCAAAACTCCCTTCTCTCTGCTCCTCCCCTCTGCCTTCTAGAGCCCCACCACTTATCCTTGCAGCTGCCCGTGACCTGTGAAGCCACAACGGGGCGCAAATTTGTAAGCTTGAGCGGCCCTTCAAGGACTGCAATGCAATCCTTGAAGACCACACCCGTGACTTCTTCGCCTTTCTAGCAGCGCCCCCAGCATCTCGAAGTTGGTGATGTTGGCATCTGCCCTGCACACCTACCAGGAGCGAGGGACAGCGTCATGGTGATGGTGGCAGGGACCTCCTGTGCAGCAAAGCGGAGGTCAGGGAGGAGCTAGAAACCGTGGGGCGTGGTTTCCGTGAGGACCATCTTGGTGCTGGAGGGTGATTTATCATGTTTTGGATTGCAGCTTCCTACCCAAATGTTTTTGAGGCGTTGCGGCGTCCTGTGGCGCTGGGGGTACGCCTAGGTGCCTTATAGGCGACGCGTAGGCGATATGGCATAACTAAAACCCTGTGGCGTCCTGTGGCGCCTGGGGTATGCCTCAACGCCTAGGCGACGCCTCAAAAACAGGGTTCCTACCTTCTATTGTTTAAATATTTTCCAGTTCTTTGTATCGTGGAGGGGGACTCAATTGCCAGTTCGCTGTTTGACAACAAGAAAAATCCAGATAAGCAGCAGTTAGTTGAACATAAATCTCATCATTGCCAACGCTCGTCTATTGTCCTGAGATTGGGAAGGTTAGAGACCTGTGCTGCGTCAGCTCTCGTCTATTCTTGGTGGTGCCATCAGGATTTTTGGTGGCAGAGGGAAGCCATGAGGTGGGATGGAGTAGGAGGCTTGGAGCCTACATAGTATATTTTGTCTGTAGCTACTGTTTACATGGGGATTAAATTGTGTCATGAAACTTAAGGTCCATCACTTCAGTTAACTCGCAATGAAATGTCAGGCAGTTGCCTTTTTTGTGATCATAATTCAGCTGTACTAGCTAGTGCTTTTGTCACATGGTCATAAACATAAAAATTTTCTAGACTCCATCATCATCTTAGGAGCATGGGCAATTGGTAATCATCACAATCGTTGCATGTTTGATGAGATCTTGCCTAACTTAAATGGGGTGCAAGGGCTTATTAGGGAGTAGATCACCGCTGCTATTGGCTGGGGCTCGACGCTTGTGGAGTTCCTCATCTCCTTGTCCTTGCGCCAATAACAGTTGATTTATCTGCCAAGGTCATCTTGAGTGGTGTTTTTTTTCTAGCGGCGAGCATGTATAAGCGCAGTGTCGCGAGAGTATGAGGTGTTTTTAGGCATTCTAAACCCTTTTCTTCTTAATTTAGTGATACATGTTAGAGACAAATCAAAGATTTGGGGCAAGTTTTCTCATTTCATTGCCTTGCCACAACCATGGCAGGTTGGGGAATATATAGGATAGCTTCCTTGGTTCTGAAGAAAGGTTACCGCATATTCCAACTACTAAAGTAGATGCTAGATAGATGCTAAAGTAGAGATAAGGATGGTGACACAACACCTCAACTACTCCTAAGATAAGCACTAGACTTATAGAAGCTGTCAATCTCCCCCTAAGTCTTGTGCAGCACCTTCTGGGGAATCTGAGCCATCCCAATCCGGGTGCGCATCTCCACGAACTTGATCCGCCCGAGGGACTTGGTGAGGAAGTCCGCGAGCTGATCCTGGGTATTGATGTAGCTTGCCTTGATGCTCCCATGTTCCAAACAGCTCCGGATGAAGTGGTACTTGATGCGGATGTGCTTGCTGCGCTCATGGAAGACGAGATTCTTCGCCAAGGCCAAGGCGGACTTGCTGTCCACCCTGAGCTCCACTGCTTGTGCACCTCTGCCATTGAGATCGCCAAGCAGCCGAGCCAGAGCTTGAGTCGAAGCGGTAGTAGCAGCGATGTACTCCGCCTCGCAGCTGGACAGGGCCACCACTTGCTGCTTCACTGACTGCCAGCTTATCAGGCACTTGCCGAGGAAGAAGAGCGTCCCGGTAGTGCTCTTGCTGTTGTCAATGTCGCCGGCGAGGTCGCTATCACTGTACCCGATGAAGTGCTCGACGTCACGACACCTCGGGTAGTGCAAGCCATAGTCGGTGGTGTCCTCGACGTAGCGAAGGATCCTCTTTACAGCTGCATGAACCGTCTGACGTAGCCCACGGCGAACGCCAAGTCCGCCCGTGTGTGGACAAGGTAGAGGAGGCTGCCCACAAGGCGTCAGTACTCCGTGGCATCAACCTCCTTCGCCGTGCTCTCGCGGCTCAGCTTCAGCATCTCCTCCATGGGAGTGTGGGCTGGGTTACAACCGGTGAGGCCACCCATCTCGACGATGCGCTTGGCGTCGGCGGTCTGGCGAAGAGAGATGCCAGAGTCGTCTTGGTGGACTTCCATCCCCAAGTAGAAAGAGAGGAGGCCCAAGTCGCTCATCTGGAAGGTGGCCTTCATCTCTTCCTTGAACGTTTCCACCTCTTCTTCCTTGTTGCCGGTGATCACAAAGTCATCGACGTAGACGCCCACCAGCAGGGCATTGCCTCCCTTGCCCCGCCGGTAGACAGCAGCTTCGTGAGGGCTTTGCTGAAACCCCATCTTCTTGAGGGTGGAGTCCGACTTGTCGTTCCATGCTCGTGGCGCCTGCGCAAGCCATAGAGGGCCTTGCGCAGGCGGAGAACCTTGTTCTTCTTGCCGGGGATGACGAATCCCGGTGGCTGGCGGACGTAGACCTCTTCCTTCAGGTCACCGTTGAGGAAGGCGGACTTGACGTCCATGTGCACACGCCAGCCCTCCTGGGCAGCCAGCGCGAGGAGACGAACGGACTCCATCCGCGCAACGGGCGCGAAGGCGTCGTCGAAGTCGACTCCCTCCTGCTGAACGAAGCCGCGTGCCACGAGTCGGGCCTTGTGCTTGATCACCGTCCCAACTTCATCTTTCTTGAGCTTGTACACCCACTTAAGGGTGATGGCGTGGTGGCCGGCAGGGAGATCCGCCAGCTCCCACGTCTGGTTCCATTCGACGGAGTCCATCTCCTGCTGCATCGCGGCGCGCCATGCCGCATCTCCCTCCGCCTCAGCGAAGGAGCGAGGCTCACCGTCCTCGTGCGCGAGGTGCAGCTCCGCCTCGAAGTCGTGTACCGCGAACCCAAGGACAGGCTGGTTGCCGAGGATGTTGTCCATGGTGCGATAGCGTAGAGGCTCGTCATCGTGATAGGCGTCGACGCGGTCCTCGTCGTCGGACAGCGGAGTGGCGAACTCCACTGAACGCTGACGGGCCAAAGCTGCTGGTGCCGATCCTGGAGATTCCGGCGCCGGTGCAGGAGAGCGGGGAGCCGGTGTAGGAGAGTGTGGCATAGCCAGTGGAGGAGTGCGTGGCGTAGCCGGTGGAGGTGGACTCGCTGGTGGCGAAGGCGGTGGAGGTCTCGCCGAAGCTGACGGCGAGCCGGGTGCCGAGGAGGACGAGCTCGGTGAAGATAAGCTGCTAGCTCCCCCGGCTCCCTCAAAGTGGACGTAATCGACGACGAAGCCCCTGAGAGTCGAAGCCGAGCTGCCGTCCACCGCCTTGTCCTAGGTCCAGCCTTGCCCTTTGTCGAACACGACGTCTCGGGAGATGCGGACGCGCTGTGTCGCAGGGTCGAGGATGCGGTATGCCTTGGTGCCCTCCCGTAGCCGATGAACACTACTGGAGTGCTCCGGTCGTCGAGCTTGCCAACATAAGTGAGCTCTTTGGCGAACGCCGGACAGCCGAAGGCGCGGAGGTGGCCACTCAGCCCGCGCTCTCCCGTAGCCGATGAACACTCCTCGTTTGTAGCCACCTCCGCGCGAAGAGCCGCAACCGCATCTGCTGCCTCGCGAGCCGCAGCCGCTGCCTGGCGCGTCGTCTCGGCCGCCCGCGCGGCTCGCAGCTCCGCCTCGGCGACGCGCGCTGCCTGAGCCGCCGCGTCCGCGTCCCGTTGCGCGCGCTCCTGCGCTGCGTCGGCGGCCGCGAGTCGCTGTGCGCGCTTGGCTACCTGCCTGCGCCGCCCAGCAGAAGTGGCGCTCTGAACGGAGGAGTGGGACGAGAGGGAACAGGAGTGGCTGGCCATGGTCACGATTGGGATGGCGAAGGTAACGGGAAAACCCCAGGTAGGAACCGTATAGGCTCTTGATACCAAATGTTAGAGATAAATCAGAGATTTGGGGCAAGTTTTCTCATTTCATTGCCTTGCCACAACCATGGCAGGTTGGGGAATATATAGGATAGCTTCCTTGGTTCTGAAGAAAGGTTACAGCATATTCCAACTACTAAAGTACATGCTAGATAGATGCTAAAGTAGAGATAAGGATGGTGACACAGCACCTCAACTACTCCTAAGATAAGCACTAGACTTATAGAAGCTGTCAATACACCACTCTCCTGCGTGTTCAAGGAAAAAAAGGCAGTTTTCTTGAGTTGGGTATGCATGACAGGAGCGTGGCATCAGCACCAATCTTCTATCAATTGTTAAAGATTCATAATAGCGGCTATTTCATAGCTTCATTCATGTTTTCCTGCTACGTTCATCAAATTTTTGGTTTAGCAAAGTATTTTGTATAGTTCCAAATTCCAATATTCCTTGAACAAGGAATTCTGCTGAGTCTGATTTGGCATTTGCTGCAACTTTATTAATGCAACATATTACTGAACAGGAAACCAGTTAAAGCTGCTATTGCTGCAACTGCTGAGTATGTATCTGGTCTACTTCCTCCACATCTGGTTTATAGCCATGCTCATGAAACTGCAATTGAGGTTTGTTGTCTCTTTATATACATTTGTTTTATTATCTGTAAACAAAGATTGTCTGCTGTAAAATATTTGAATTCCCAGTATGTCAATTTCTTGCTCCTTTTTCCTTTTGAGCACCATTTATTGAACCTTACACTCATATGTCTGTAGTAGTATTCCAATCATAGTTCAACAGACATCACATTGTCCATTGTGTATCCATACATGGATCCTACAATTGTGTGACACTCTTGCTGCTCATCCAAACATCCTATATCAAAAAAAAAAAAGAGATATCCCCTATAATTTCATTTGTAAGTCAAGTTAATAAATTAGTCATTCGTTGTTGGATTCAATGAAGGAATCATGGTCATTTTGTGTCAAGGACCTCAGCACCTAGCATATGAGGTCCTTGGCTCCTCAACTAGTAGCTAGAACCAGGTAATGGTGCCAGGGTTTTTGCCTGACTACCAACAGCAGGGGATGAGATTAAGAGCAGCACAAGAGAGGGTTTAGAGATAACTTTGTTCTTGCTTACAGCATCTCAACTCAGTCCCGGTACTTATAGGAGTCAGGCTGGCTCCTCGGTTCTAATTCCCTGCCTTAATTCTAACCTCTCAACTACTTCTTAATTGCTGAGACACCCAGCCTTCTAAGCTCTCAACTACTTCTTTAGTTGCTGAGAGACCCAGCAGCCTAAGCCTCCTTGGGTTCCTGCTGGCCTGTGCCCTTGGGAACAGCCCTAGCTGCACCTCGTGCTCTGGGCCTGCAGTTATACCCCCACATGACATTTGGGGCATGTTTGATTTCTTTGTGTAAGCTTGCAAGGAAAACCTTCCTGTGGAGGGAGCCATGACTCCAAAAACAAGAAAATTCTTGTTCACTCTGCCCAAATGAAAGGCTAGGCATGGTGATGAAGGATGCATATTTCTTCCTAGCCTCGTTGGTTGGGGGGGGGGGGCACTTTTAGAATTTAGGGGAATGCTTGGCAAGGTTAGGTGAAGGATCCAAATTCCATATGATCAAGTTACTTATCCCTGCAAATCGAGTCAGCGGGTTTAGTCGTAGACAAAGTTTTTTTTTGTTGTGTCCAGTTGCCTATAAGTATGTGTCTATGCCTTCTGTACAACTTACTGAATTGTTCCATAATGTATTTACCAGTTCTTTTATCGATTCTGTAATTCACAAGAACTTTCCTTTTAGCTATTTCCTTCCATGATCTGGTCATTGAAATTTAATTGTTCAATCTAACTCGCTACCCTTCTTTTTTCTTTTGTAAGTGTAGGACTGGACCTGGTCTGTGGGTTGTAATCCCTCAGCTGTTACTTCTCAAGGCTCACAACTTTCAGAGTTCCAGCAAGATATTATTGCTCGTAACTATATTATTACTTCAGTGGAGGAATCCATTCAAGTAGTAAATTCAGCAATTCAGCAATTGCTAAAAGAGCGGACTAGTATCCTTACAATCGACTATAGTTTCTGATTATTCAACTTTTAGTGTGTTGCTGTTTTGTCTTGTGGATAACCTTATGTTGGAAAGATATTAGGAACTTGGATTGCATAATGCATTTGCCACTATGACCTAGTTTTCCCACTTGTTCATTGTTTGTTCCTTCTTGTCACTATTGTTTTTTTTCTTCTCAAATGCACTGAAGAGCTGCGTGTCATTTTTTTAGAAGAAAATGGACCAAGATGTGATGGGAGAAAAGTTGTGCCAGTTGTGCCACACCTTCCTATGAAAAGAATTTTAAGCAGAAAAGTTCCTGAACCGTTCTTTGTAGAAATGATTTAACAAGCACTGGATGAAAATCTGTATAAGATGGCTCCCAGGGAGATGCACGACCTGGACATCAGGTCCGTCAACTTGGATGGTCAATGTTAGTGATGATGGGAGCATTTAGACCACTTCCTTCTTCCTTCCTCTGCAGGTGTCATCATTGAATATATTGTGACACATAGAGAGTATTGGTTTAAAAATATAGCAGGAATGTAACTTCATGTTAAGTTTTTGCAATCTAAAATACTTAGATTTTGACATTAGAATCAGAATGCTTACTGTGATAACCACTTGGTATCACTGGTAAGGCACTTGGTTTATATACTGAATGTAACTTCATGTTAAGTGTGTGCTCTGTTTGAAGGGGGAAGAACTCATGTGTTATCATTTTTGCACTATTTACTCTCAATAATACTTAATACTTTTTTTGGAGAACCTTAATATTGGTTAGCTGAAAAAGGCTTCAAAATTTTCAAGGCTCATGAAAGTAAGATGGTTGAGAAGTACAATGCTGTTGTTAGCTTGTGGAGAAGAGTAAGATGCTTTCAGATGTGTTTTTTCCTATTTATTTTGCATTACAGGGCTAATAATTAATATCAATTTAGGTATCTGCTATGTCCAAGGGATTGCGATATGGTGATGCAGTAAAACTTATGTCAATGCTTGAGGATGCTTCAAATGGGTCAGTAATCCTTGTGTTTTCTGGTTTCTGCATGCATTCATTGTTTGGTTTGTAAAGTGTCTGTTGAGTTTTCTATCCTCTTAAGTACGTAATAGGCAAACTGAAATTCAGCTACATACTACATAATGAAGTCTATTGAAACATATGTTGACTGCCAGTTAGACTTACAATATATCATTAATTTCTACAAAGTTTGTATTGAAACTTATGTGGGATGTGAATCTGTTGATACTATTTTTATCTACTAGGCATGCATCTAATTTCAATACTTTTAGTCAATATACGTATTTACTTCTAAAATCATAACACACCCATTACTTTTGATGTTTTGTTTCAAAGTTCTGCTGAAGTGTCAAGTTGTCTGTACTATGTTAGGTAAAATTTCTAACCCTTAGATGTCAGTGGTTGGTAAAGCATTCCAAGAATCTTGAAGAGTCAAAACATCTCAAATTAACCAAATTTATATAATAAGATAATAACATTTATGATACCAAGTTACCAACTAAGTATCCTTAGATTCTTCATTAAACATATTTTCATAATATACCTATTTGATGTCATAAATATTTGTATTTCTCTCTATAATCTTGGTCAAATAATGCTTTGACTATCCAAGATTTTTATAATGACTTATAATTTGGAACGGAGGGAGTATATGCTTTTAAGGATGCAGATGCAGTTATTGTTCAAGTTTTAGATGTAATAAGCTTCTCAGCTAGTTTGGTTGAATAGCTAATGTAACAGAACCGCCCAATTTATACGAGCTCAAGTACGAAATATTAACTGATAATCCGCTAATTTGCATATTTGAACCCATATAAACCCGGTAGTCCGAAAAATTTCGAGGGATCTCAAACTTTTTAAACGTACAACCAAGATCGTACTGATTCAGTAACCACAGTCTACATGTTACATAAAATTCACACGCAAATTTAATTTATTAGAGTTTACAAAAGATTATTTCAACACTTTTTTAATAAAAGAATAGCGAAAACAAGATATTTTAAAAACACCCACGCTTAACATTTTATCTAAATACAGTGTCAGTTTATAGTCAAATCCAACAAAAGCATCTGAGATAAGCTATAAGAGATGACCTTGTCCATGGTCTAATTCTCCCGTAGTGGGATACAAGTCCATCTTATCGTCACAGCAAAACAGGCGCATGATCTGCAACAAGTGAGAATAAAACCCTGAGTACGAGAATGTACTCAGCGAGACTTACACGTTATAAACTAAAAATAAATAGACACCAAGGATCATGTAAGGCTATCTTTGGTGGAGCTGGATTAACTCATTTTGCATAAAAGCCTTAAGTAACAAAGAGTAAACCATTTTATTTATTAGCATCAAGTTAATAATTATTAACCTGCCATCTATGTTTGCACCTGTGCTAATCAAGCAATTAAGTAGAGAATTACATAACTATAGCAGGTTTACTATCAGCTATCTTGTGAAGCATCATTAACCATCCAAACAATTTAATGTTTTCAAGTATTGAGATAATCCCGTCAAGCTTCTCACTATCCAGCAGACGATGGCAATTCGAATCGATTACAACCCAATTGGGGAAATATTCCTAACACTCTCCCGGCAAGCCCCGCTAAGGGTAGCCGTAGAACACCGTTGGTACAAATCAGGAATCGCGGATCCAAGCAGCACCTCACTCACATGGGGGTCACCAAGCCAGGTCAGGAATTTTAACTCACCTGATACGGGACTTACAGACATGGTCCTCATCTGGGTACCACCACGCCGTTGGACTTACAGACATGACGGCTAGTATGTACATACCACCCCAGTAGTGAGCACTTAATACTCCTCGATTTTCGGCCTGAGTTGAGCTACTAGGCTTCACGGCGGATAACCTCAGATCCAGCCAGCTAAGTGCTAGGCACTGTTCAACATGGCAAAGAAAGGCTCCATTCCTTGTAGGTGATTAATCAGCACGATGATTTGCTTCACTAACAAGGTTGGCTGACCTTGTAGCTTACACGCCCCGCCCGTCTTGCCGTCCATTTACATACACATGGTTATCTTTCACGATAGCAATATGTAGCCAATCGTGATCTGGTATCTTCTACATCTCGCGGGTGATAAGTAATCGCCCGACTTCTACCGTTTATAGCATTGCTAAGCAGCTACAACGATTTAGTATCTCAATAGGATTCCAGGTGTATGTTACTGGCCAAGGAGAGATATATGCAGCAAGGGTTTCATCCAACTCCTATACTTAATGCAACAATACATAAATAACATATATATAGTTATTACTTAATAAAAGAGGAGACTTAAAATGCTCCGGGCTTGCCTGGATAATTTAATATCACATTAAGTTAGTAGGCTTCAACTTCAGTGGACGATCACCCACCATCTTCAAGATAGTCACTAGGACACTATCTCATGGTTCGGCTTCAATGGCCTTCCGTCGATCCATCAGCGTTCAATGTTCCTAGATGATATGCATGGATGCGATGCATGCTTAAGTGAAATAAACATAATAAGAATATTATAAACATGAAGAACAAGTAACACGCCGAAGGGTGAACTAAGACAATTAGTCGTTCGAGGTTCGACTCTCATCTCGCTTTCGGGAAACTACACGTGATTAACAATGTATGTTTTAGTATGATGAGCTCATGGCATGATGCATACTAAGGTATAACTACCACATAAATATCACATGCTCAGGTTTAATACTTTAATAATTATGAAAAAGATGAAACTTAATCATAAACAAGCATGTAGGCACAAGATAAATATAAAACTTCACATATACTGAAATCGATAATATTATATAGCATCATCATACAAAGGTAAAGGAACCACATTTTCTATTTATACTTTTTTATTACAATTATAAATTATTTAATAAGCAATAAACAAGATAAATCAGAAGATAAAGCATTCGACGTCCAATGACCACAAAAGTTTTACTACAGCACACACATAGCATCAGAAACATCTCATCCAAATTTCAAGACATTTAGAGCTACAAAGCATGAGATATGAATTTCCCTCTTTTCAAAAATAAATAAAAGGCATAAAATATAACTAATTATTTTTCTATAAAACATGGCATGTTTCATATTTTATTAAAAACTAGGCATCACAAGGAACACAACAAAATTTGGTTCACCAACAACGGAGTTACCAAACTCCAGATATGAATTTTTGAAGTTTGAGAAAAGCTATTACAAACAGGTCCTCGGGGCACTATTCGTCTGACTCTATGTCTGTGCACTTAGGCCCGAGGTCCATCGCGCGAATGGAAACAGAGGAGGTGACTGAACCCGCCGTTCCCGGCCGACGAGGGCTCACCGGAGACCACGGAGTGGCTGGAAAGTTGCGCGGAGGCGAGGTGCACCCACCAGTGCTCACCTTGCATCTCTCGGCGGTCTGTGGCGGCCTGGCCACACGCGCCAGCAGCGCACTGATGTGCAGCCCCGGCGGCGGCCACCTGCAGCGGTAGATGAGGCCGGGAAAGGGGCGACAAGGAGGCAGCGTGTACTGGGAAAGGTGGTTTCGCGGCTGTTTTGGGCGGAGATGGAGCAGAGCTCGAGGTTGACGATGAGGTGCTCGCGGCGGCGCGAACGGCGACGGCGACGGCGTTCCGACGCGTCCGGTGCCCGATTACAAAAATTGGCGAGCCGATCACGATCGTGGTGTCAAGGCAAAAGCTAAAATGCAAGAGAAAGCAACACGATACTCACCAGAGCGAGCTGGCGGCGGCGAAGTGCTCGCGGCGACACGACGACTGGCCGCGAGGAAGAGGGCAGTGCCGTAGTTGATTCCAATGTCGCGGCGACGCGCGAGTTTGTTCAAATGAGACACAAGGAAGTGAAGAAGCTACGTGTAGGACAGGACAGACGGAAACGAAGTGAGGTGAATTTCGCCAGGGAGACGAGGGCGGTCGGCGGTGACAGGAAAGAAGAAAAAGAGGACAGATGGCCGGCGTCGGTCTTATAGGGCCAGGGACGGGGTGGCGAGGTGGCAGGCGAGTTCGCGACGTCGCCCAGCTGGTCAATCGCACGCGAGCACTCGAAGGTGCTCGGCCTTGCCACGGCGACGCCGGCGCCAGTGAGAGCGAGAGAGGAGAAAGAAAACACGGCAATAGTACTGTAGCAGTGACGTCATCAATGTTCTTTTCTCAAATTACTTTTGAGTTTGTATGGAAACGTGAAAATCTCCAAAAATATCATTTGCATAACTTTTCAAAAGCTATATTTTTTATTTAACAAATATTTTTAAATTCTGCTTAGTTTTTGAAATATGATTTCAAATTCAAAAGAAAAACAAAACCCTAGAAACAAATATTTGAAAATACTTTTAATTTTTTAATAAAACTTGAAAATCTTCAAATATGTGGAATGCTTAACTTTCAAACCAAATATTTTTCATATACAAAGTTTTTCCAAATTATGCATAATTTTTGAATCATGGGTTTAAAATAAAAAAGGGACAAATGTTGGCAAACTGTATTTTTAAATTCATTTGAAATTCTTTTTGGAAACTTGAAAACTTTGAATACCTTAATTGTAGCTCTTGTCAAGATCTATAAACCATATTTTGAGAGTATCTCAAAATTATTTATAGATTTTGAAATATATGAGGGGATAAAATAAGCTTTGAATTTGAATTTGAATTTGAATTTCAAACTTTACCACAATCATTATGCAATGGCAAAAATGAATGCATGGTGCTTATGCTCATGTATTACAATGCGATTTAATAAGCATAACACTGGGGTGTTACAGTTAAATTGGATACAATCTGGGAACCTAAATTATGATTCTTTTATTTGTTTGCACTATTGTACGCTCTTTTTTACTTATAGTGCATATCCACACATGTGCAAAATTTTCCGCTTGAGTAGATATTGTTTTGGGCTTTTTCTGAAATGCAGTAATAGAACTGTAAAATGAACTGTGGAGCAAGCACCAAATATGGGAAGAAGGAAACCTTAATACTTTCACAAAACAAGTTTTTTTTCTTCATGCCCGCATGTTGTTTTAAGGTCTTTTTTTTGTTCTGGTGACTTCTGGCCATTGGAACCAGCTAGTCACTGATCTGGGATTCAACCCCTGGTCTTGCATAAATTTTTAACCTCCCACTGTGGGCTTGTATGCGTTTAAGTTCATAGGCTTCTGATTACTTCTTCTCTCGCTTGCCTTGGCGGAGGTAATACCCTCTTGGGATGAGTTCTTTTACCGAGCAAACATAATTATTTTTGCGACTACAGTACCCCCCGCGTGCTATTCGTTGTAATTTTTCTGAATCACGGTGTTACTTATTTTCAGATTTTCTAGTGCTGTGAACTCCACCATTTCAGGTTGTACTTTTTCTGAATCACGGTGTTACTTTTCAGATTTTCTAGTGCTGTGAACTCCACCATTTCAAGTCTACACCCTGTCCAATGCATGCGTGAAAGGAAGCTTGATGTGCAGCTAGACTTGACAACACTTCCTGCTTTTCTAGCTGTATTTTTGGTGCTTTGGTTTCTTCTACGTCCCAGGAGACCAAAGCCTAAGATCAACTGAACACCAGATCTATCGCTCATCATTCCAACTGATGAGCAGCGTAGGCCATAGAAGTCTTGTGAATCGGCACATGGATTATAGATGGTGCCGGAGCGTGGCTCGGGGATTCCAAGTTCTAATACAATGGGTGGCAGGGATCAAGGTTTCAGAAGATTACAATCCTCTGACCCTTTCCCAAGTTGTAGTAGAATTGAAATGTTACAGAAACTTTAATTTGTTCTTGCTGTAAGCCAGTCCTGCCCCGTTCCGGGGAACTGAGATATCTGTCTTTATAGAAACATCAAAGTGGGTAGTATCATCTTCCAGTGATCTAGAATGTTACTAGTACAATCCAGTTGTCTGTTTCCAGCCGCTTACATGTAAAAGTCCATATTCAAGTTAGACGGAAAGAAGCATGTTCTGCGATTTATTACAGAATGAAACCAAATAAAAGTGGAATGCTTGCTTGACACTCTGTGTATACTCTCCTTGTTCGTGTGGCAACTGTACACCAGTCGTGGTTTTGCCTTTACATGTATGTCGTAGAGGCCTCGACATGCTGATGCAAACAAGGTCGGTTTTTTCTCGGCGCCTAGGGTTTCCTAGGCGACTCGAGCTCCTTCCCTCTTGCCTGGTGTCCGGATCTCCTCTTCTCGTGCGCCATCACCGAGGAGAACCTGGTTAGGATCCCATCTGCATTGGCTAGTTGCTGGTGCTATTGCCCCGTGAGTCCACGATCGCCCCTTTCCTTAGTTTCTGCTAGCCTGTGTTCACTTGGTGTCCACCCCTTTCTCCGGATCGCCTTGCGTGAGTCTTCCATGGAGGGGGTTGAGGACATGATGAAGCAACTACAGTTGTCAGAGGAGAAGCAATCCATCAAGATCGAATCTGAGAAGAGGAGTGGGGCGGCGAATCGGCGCCCGCAGGCGGTGGCAAAGTTGTTTACGGAGAAGAACGTGAGCCATGAGGTGATCGAGCAAGCTGTGGGTTGGATCTGGTGCCTGGTGGGAGGGATCTCGTGCAATGATTTGAAGGATAGCACATTTTTTATCACGTTCAACCAGATGTCTGGGTTGAGAAAGGCTGTTAATGATGGGCCCTGGACGATCTCCAAAGAACTGTTGGCGGTGGAGGAATTTGATGGCTCAAAAGACGGTGGAGGAGTTTGACTTCTCGACAATTCCGATTTGGATGAGGGTCGAACGGGTGCCTCTAGGGCTGATGAATTGGGCGGTGGCGGAGATGATCGGTGATGATGTGGAGCCTTCATTGAAGTGCATGTTGATGGTAATGACTCGACGGTGGGAAGGGACCTGCAGACCAAGATCCGGCTGGATCTTCGATCATGAGGAAGGGCAGAGTGGGAGATGGTGCCCAATTAAGTACGAGTATCTTCCAGATTTCTGCTATGTTTGGGGCATCATTGGCTATGTGGATCGGAATTGCTCACAGAAGCTAGGGAAGAATGTTCCTGCACCATACAACCATGACTTGCACTATGTGCAGCCACACAAACCTTTCAGCTACAAAAGTTCAGGACAGGGAGCTGCGTATTCGGGCAGGAGTGGGGGATCAGGGTCTTGGAGATCTGGAAGATCAGACTCTGGAGGTAGTGGTGGCAAGTCAAGGTTTGGTGGGTTATCATAGAGGAAGGATACGGAGAAAGGAAGGAAGTACATTGAAGGGAAACAGAAGGAAGGGGAGGAGGTCACTAGTCTGCTAAAGGAGCCACGTCCTGTTGATCAGTCGAAGGGGGAGGTGAAAACGGTGTTGTTCACAGCGTGAGAAGGAGGAGCGGAAAGACTCAGTGCATAGGGAGGCTGGGGGGCACGTGAACATACCATGCAGACGCTTGATGATGGTAAAGAAGCAGGAGGGAGAAGAAGAAAGGCGGCACTTTTAAGAGGGTGTAAAGGGATCTTGCCAAGGAGGGTGGAGAGGAGGCAACGGTTCTGAAGAAGAGAAAAGAAGAAGAGGATGTGATGGAGCTGGATGAGTAGGGCGGTAGTAAGAAGGCCAAGCAGGTGGGTGTGGTCGCGGAGGTTGAGGTGACCAATTCATCTGTTGCGGGGCTGTCGGAACAGCCCTGCGAGGATCAATGAAGATCATCGCTTGGAACTGCTGTGGACTGGGGAACGACGCGACAGCTCGTAGTCTTCTGGACGTCCAGAAGGCGGAGGACCCTGACATCCTTTTCTTGTCCAAGACGAAGATGCACGAGAGGAGGATCGGTTGTTTGAGGTGTAAACTCGGTTTGGCAAACATGGTGGTGGGGCGGCCTTGCACTGTTTTCGAGAAGAGGGATCAATGTTCATGTGCGTGGCATCTCGCGTTTCTACATCGACGCAGAGGTGCTTGAGGAGGATGGTTTTGTATGGCGTGTGACTGCGTTCCACGGGGAACCTGAAGACAAGAAACTGTCGTGGATAGATTTGCACACTTTGAAAGCTTCGCGGGAACGTCCATGGCTCTATCTAGGAGATTTCAATGAAATCCTAGCGGCATGTGAGAAGGAAGGAGGACCACCACGCAACCAAGGTTGTATGGATAGGTTCAGGGAAGCTTTGGAGGATTGTGACTTGGCGGATTTGGGTTTTGAGGGGGATCTTTTCACTTGCCGGAATAATAGCCACACCAGCGCCCTCTATGTTAGGGAACACTTGGATCGTGCAGTGGCGAATAAAGATTGGACATCACGGTTCCCATTGTATCATATAATAAAGGGACAATTGGCTACAGGACATCCAAAGTCACCCCTCTATGCCAATGGACATGCAAAATTTGACAGTTTGTTGGGTGGACACTCTAGTTCTTTAAAAATTTGCTGGTGGACACTGGACCGATTAAAATAATATTATTTGGTTCAAAAGGGGAGAGAAAGGTGGTCAATTGTCCAAATTGCCATGTCCCCATCGGTCAGCCCGTTCTTCTTCCCCTCTCCCATTCCTTCTCTCACATGCGCACGCCGCTTGCGCTAGCAGGGGCCGACGAAGTGGGCCCTAGCATAGAGCCGAGAGAAGCGATGCAGAGCAGAGGCGAGACAGACGGCAACGCTCGGTGGTGGGCGGAAGCACTCAGTGGCGGACTGGCTATGGCCTCGCCGGTGCACGGGAGCCGCTCTGCCGCGGCCTCATCGGCGCGCGTGAGCCGCTCTGCCGCGGCCTCACCTGACGTGCAGGCGAGCAATTCCGCCTTCACGGCCACGCGGGCACGTCGGAGTCTCTCCTCCGCCACCTCGCGAGCTCGTGGGAGCCGCTCAGGCGAGCTGTTGGCATTTCTTAGCGTCACTACCAGGTTCGTTATTCCCTGGCAACGATGCCAGAAAGCTTGTTGAGATTTGTTAACGCAAACTGATAAATCCGCAAGCGCACGGATACCGTTGTAGCTTTCACCTAGGAGTATTCCGAGGTATCATATTTATTCATAGGGAAGCAAGGTTAAAGATAGTGATAGTTAACCATCATATGTCTACTAGCTATAGTACACCGACTATTCTAGTGGGGGTAAGTGATATACGATAAAAGGATAAGATGACACACCAGAAGTTCTTCTCATGAATAAGCAAATGGTAGAGTAACTAAGTGGAAGAGCAACATAGGAGTCTTGGTTACTTCTAAGCAAGCACAACCCTAGTTATGAACTACCATGGGTTAAGCATAGCAATCACGCACAATAACACTTTGGGACATCAGAACACCAACCACAGACTCATATGAGAAGAGGGACCGGGAAGCTCCGACTACAATCCTACAACACCAACCCGAACGTGGTGGACTACACCGGCCATCAGGGCTGTCACCACCTAGGGCTACCATAGCTATTGCGTCGGGTTAGGTGCAAACTCAGGCAACCCATAGTCTGGACACCATGTCTACACTATTGATTACTACTCTAGTCAAGTACTATAACTAGAGCACTCAATGCGAACGGAGTTCCCATGCAAAGATGTGAGACACTATACTAACCATATTTAGCTAAACAACTAAGGCATGAACTAGAGAAGAAGACTAATACTTAAAGTAAAAGACTTGAGAAAGTAGTTGCATAGAAAGTAATTCTTTATTGAAATAAGCAAAGTATTACATGAGAGGTACAAAGCTACACCAGACTCCTGAAGACTTCCAAACTCCAAGCAAAGCTCCCACTAAGACTACTACTAGAGTTACATAATGAAGAGTAGAGAGAGCGCTTCTCTTGGTGGGTGTTACAAATGAGGGAGAGGGTTGGTATTTATAGTGGGAGGTGGAGTGGAGGCTACTCCAATGCCATGTCAGCTATCCATGTGACCTTCATCGCCCACCGTTGGATGAAACCGACCTCAAACCGCCTTAAGATCAATGGTTGAGGCATTTCTAGCATGTGCTTTGCATGTAGAACATGCAGGAAGTCGGTTTGGGGTCGGGAGCCGTGGAGGCCAGGGCGCCCACCCTGGCCAGGGTGCCCACCCCCACACTGACGGGTGGACCACTCCCCCTTTGGTGTCCCACCTCCTAGAGTGTATTAGAGTGTGGTATAACACACTCGTGTCGACTTGGGCACGAACAAAGTCGGTTTGGACCAACTTTGGTTCACTTGAATGTATGACGGTGGCCCCAAGGATCCATGTGACATAAACCGAGAGCCATCGGATCAAACTGACTTCAATTGACGGTGTAGAGGACGTGGGAAGGTGTTGTCGTGGATTGGTGTTGTGGCGAAGGTCGGGAACTGGCACCACCAGGGCGCCCACCATGGCCAGGGCGGCCGCCGTGAGTTTGAGGGCAGACGCCCTCACCCCGGCCGGGTTGCAACCCTATCACGTTCCATTGAATCCCCTTGATCCATTTGCACATGTTTTTGGTGTTTTTCCTGTATACAAATATAAATTTTAAATATAAGTGGAACTAGGTGAATTATAAACATAAATCACTACTTGGATTGTTGGTTGCTCTCATCTTGATGCAATAATGACGGTCAAATTGGTAGTTAAGGACCGTCAACACGAGCAGCTTCGCCACCGCGTCCTCGCGGACGCGCGGGAGCCGCTCCATCGCGAATGGGGAGTCGAGACATTGTGATCACAGGCCAGTGATTGTCAATACCAATCACCCAAGGTGCTGGTGGCTGTGGGGGACAATCGGCGTTCCGGTTTGAAGCAAGTTGGGTGGAAGGGGAGGATTGTGCGGCTTTAGTAGAGAATGCTTGGAGAACTGCAATTGAGGCGAGGGGAGAAGGTGTGGGTGGCACTCTGAGGAATGTAGCTAGAGATCTCGGTGACTGGGGAAGGAATGTTTTAGGGAGTTTGGAAAAGAGCATAGAAAGAACAAAAAAAGCATTGGAGGAATATAGGAGGCGGGTGATCTCGGAGGAGGAAGTACGAAGGGAGGAGTTGTTGAAGTTTAAATTAGAAAAATTAGAGGAGAAGAAAAACATTTATTGGCAGCAGAGAGCAAAGGTGCACTGGTTGGAGAAGGGGGATCGTAACACTAGTTTCTTCCATCACTTCGCGTCAAAGAGGAAGTGTAGGAGTAGGATCAATAAGTTAGTAAAGGAGAACGGGGGAGTAGTGGTGGATGAGGAAGAAATCAGGACCTTGATCTCTAACTTTTATAAAGATTTGTTTGATGCCACTACAGGCTCTCGTATGGAGGAGCTGATGAGACAAGTTCCTTCCAAAGTGTCCGAGGAGATGAACTCTTCACTGCTGAAGCCGTTCACGGCTGAGGAGGTGAAGGCGGGGCTGGACGCCATTGGGGACTTGAAGGCGCCGGGTATGGATGGTATGACATCCCTTTTTTACGAGAAATTCTAGGATACGGTAGGGGCTGATGTCCCCATTCTCTGTTTGCCTCTCAGTTTTTTGCCGCCTCTTATCTAAGTTAAACTGCGCAGGGAATCTATCTTACAATGTCATATTTTCTTCTTACAATGTTAAATAGCGTAAGAAATCTATGTTTGACCGGTTTGTTTTCCAGCCAAGTATCCATCCAAAATCTTATTTGCAACCCATCTTTAACATTTAAATGTCCCAACTTCATAAATGAATCTTTAATATTCATTTGACTTTTCTAGAAATGTGAGTCTGTCGCCTTTTTTACATAACTTTCTATAGTCTTATCTTTAATATATTTATTTCTTAAAAGTTCTTATCACATCACATCCTCATTGAACAATTTAAACAACCATTCGCTCAACAAATATTTATTTTGAATTTATAAATTTTGAGTCCCTAACCCCCTATCCTTAGGTTGACACATAACTTTCCATTTAGTAAGCCTATATTTTATCTAAAACAATTTATTTTTTCAATACTCCTTTTAGCAATTCAAAGAATGACATCATAAACATGGGTAAACTAGACAGCATCGAATTTACAAGGACCAGACGTCGCCCAACCATAAGAAGCTTACCTCTCCAACCACTAAGTTTTTTTTTCAATTATCTCCTCGATGCTCTTACAATCTTTATTATACAATTTCCTAAAGTGCATAGGTAAACCCAGGTAACAAAATGGGAATTGACCAATGGCACAGCCAAACAGCTGCGAATAAAACTCTTCGTGATCTTTAGCTTGTCCAAAACAAAAGACTTTACTTTTGTGGAAATTTATTTTTAAGCCAGATAGTTGCTCAAATGTGCTTAGCAGCAATTTCATATTAACTGCTTTCTCAATAATATGACTCATAAAGATCACAGTGTCATCCGCATACTAAAGGATCGATAAGCCACCTTGTAATAAATGAGAAACAACCCCTTCAATCTGTCCCGCTTCCTTAGCTCAGACAATTAGTATGGCCAACATGTTTACCACTATATTAAATAGTATGGCGATATGGGGCCACCTTGTCTTAGACCTTTTTTCATCTGAAATTAAGAACCTAATTGATCATTGACCTTAATATTAACATTACCTCCTTGTGTAAAATATTGGATCCATTCACACCACTTTTGTGAGAACCCTTTCATTTGCTGCAGGAAACTCCACTTAACCTTGTCATAGGCTTTTTTAATGTCTATTTTAAAAGCACCCTATTTTGTTTTTTGTGTGAAGCTCATGAATAGTTTCATGTAAAATAATAGCACCCTCCATAATATTTCACCTTGGTAGAAAAGCAGACTATGTCGGTCATATTAATTTCTGGGCTATGGTTGATAATCTATTAGTTACGACTTTGGTGAAGATTTGGAAGAGACATTCAACAAACAGATACGTATGTATTGTTGTACGACCCTTGCGTTATTCTTTTTGGGCAATAAAATTATATTACCAAAATTAAGACAATTTAGAGGTAGAGTTCCTTGATGAAAGTCAGAGAAAAAAGCCATCAAATCATCTTTAATCAAACCCCAGAATACTTGATAAAACTCCGGTGGGAAACCATCCGGCCCAGGTACCTTATTATGCTCCGTTTGGAAAATGAACGCTCTAACTTCTCTTGAGTGAAAGGTGCTATCAAAAACTCATTTTCCAGATAAGACACTTGAGGAATGTCCTTCGTCTGAGATTCGTCTAGTGAAATTGTAGAATCTTTAGATGGACCGAACAAGTTTTTGTAATAATTAGTAATATGCTCTTTAAGCTAAGCATCACCAATTATTATACTATTACCATCCTAAAGCTGGAAAATACGAGTTTTTCTGTGCCTATCATTGGCTAATAAGTGATAATATTTTGTGTTGGCGTCTCTTTCCAATAGATGCTTCACTTTACCCCTCTGGTACCACTTAAGTTCCTCCTCTCTGAGTAACTCATCGAGTGTTTTATTTAAGACGTGGTTTAGATTTCGTTTAGCATCACTTAGTAATGTAAATTTTTTTTGTCTAGTTCATCCAATTTATCTAGAATAGTAACTTTTCTTTCTTGTATGCCCCACTTACATGTTTTGCCCACCCTCTCAGATACTGGCGAAGCCTCCTAATTTTCATCTGCCACCTCTCAATAGGTGAGCCAATTGTTGGGGTGTTCTGCCATATCTTGGTCACCATCTCACCAAATCCATCTCTTAATAACCAGCCCAATTCAAATTTGAATTGGGACTGATAAGTTGAGGAAGGATTATTAGCTACTCCCTCCATTGCATATATACTTAGGTATACTATATATGTCTAGATATACAGTAAAGATATTATATCCAAAAAGACAAAACATATTATAATTTAGAACTGCATGATCCAATAGCCCTCTTACCCTAGCATGCATAATCCTTTGCAACTGAATGCTACAGTCATAAGTTTTCAAGTCTGGCCACTTGGTTGTATCAACATTTAAGTAGCTATCTATATTTGAAGTATATCCATCTAGAAACTTGACATCCTTCGAGAATCTACAAAATTCAGTCTTCTTTGACTTGGACAAGATACATTGAGCTTTAGGCATTCAAAATTTGAAATCAGCAAGACCAAATCTTGCATGGATGGTGTCTCTTGACTTTCTTTTTTATGTTGAGAATGATCGTGGAGAATGGTACCAAGGAGGTTTTCATACATATTTTTTTTCAATGTACATCCCATAAACATACCCTTGTACCCCAAATTGGCACATGATTCTCTCATTCTTTAACATCCCTATTCTAGATCTTGTAGCAGCTCTTCTATGGTCACTACTATATAAATGATTTTGCGAGCTAGTGAACCGAGGCTTGGAAAATTCGAACTGCCTTCATTAGTGCCTGGATTAACCAAAGCGGTCGTTTTTATTAATTGAGATAGTCATAATTAACCTTCTCACAAAATCGATTTATGGAGACGGTTAAAAATAACCACATATATCGCTCGTATAGAGAAGATGACCTAAGGTGCTAAAAATTTTAACCACATATATTGCTTGTATGGAGCAAATGACCTAAGGTCCTAAAAACTACTTTTTTTCCACTAAGAGTAGTTAATATCAAACCCGTAAAAAGGGGGTTGGGTATGCCGCCTCAACCATATCTTTACAAATAAAATAGTCCATTCATAAGAACAGAGCTCTTCTATAATCATCAATTAGAGAAAACCATTACAAATTTAAAAGAGAAGGTATATTATCCTTACCAATAGAATCTTGTTGCACCCAACAATTGTATTTCTTTCAAACAGAGAGTACTAATATTTAAAATCTAACTTCATGAAAAATCAAATAAAATCAAATTTATTTAATATATAATAAATACTACAATTGGTGTAATAACCATTAAATACACTTTTATAACAAAATTATTTTAAAAATAGAAATGATTATAGTATTTATTATAAATACAGTTAGATTAGAATTGTTTGCTCGAATATTAAAGAATTTAATTTAGTTGTGTACAAGCATGAGCGTATTTAGATAGCATGATAACCTAAGAAACCCACCAAACGAGCGAGCGAGAAAAAATGGTTCTCACATCTTAGACTAGTTGCACTGTAATGTTGTAAAGCATGCTGCACTAGAAGTTTACAGTAAGAATTGCATGTAGCGTGTACGCTATAGCAGACGGTACACGAGCGAACGAGCGCGGCCGGCGCTATTTCTAGCGCGACAGTGGCCATGCACTAAAGGACGGAGGACCCACAACGTGACAGCGCCCAGCGAATCCAGCGACAGCGCGCGCATGACGATAGCGACAGCATGCGCGAGAGGAATCCGTGGCGGGCCCTACTTTTTAACTAAATAAAAAATATTATAACTCACGAGCTAAAAAACTAAATTAAATTCCGACTACACCATCGAACTCGTCTCAATAAATCCTTTAAAACTAGATCTCACATGGATATAATTAAATAAAATTTATTTATAAACATGTAGGCCCCACTGTTGGTAGTTGGTATAAAGTATGAGATATAGATGATAATGGATGCAGAAGAATTGTGTTTAGAGTAAATAATCTTGATGACTAGGATGCATATAGTGCAAATATAGAGTTTCATGAGTGCGGGTAGTCTTAGACTATCCGCACCGGGACCTCTATACACAGACGGTAAACGCATATAGCGTAAAAAACTTGTAGCGGCGAACTGTATTGCGAACGCAATCAGCCAGGAGTCGCGTTCGTCCGCGCTCTGTGGCGTAGGTACGGACGGGACAGTATACCTGGCGCGGGCCCACATCGCAACCACCACGAGGAGAGAGAGAGGGGGTAGGGAAGCCGACCTCGTGCGCCGCTCTGGCCCACCGCTCCCTTGCCCACCGTGCCGCAGCAGGGAATTAGCGCCGCCATGGACGCCGAGGTCGCGATCCGTCATGCCCAGGAGCATGCTCGCCATGAACCTGAGCTCCGAGATGGGCATCATCGCCGCCGCGTTCAGCAGCAGCTCTACCACCGGGAGAAGCAACGGAGGAGCCCTAGGAGAAGCAGCAGGGCCCGCTGCTCCTCTCCCTGTTCGGCGCCGCCGCGACGACGACGGACATGAGGAGGCGGAAGGGCCGGCCGGGCCGCCACCGACAGCCACGGCGGCCTAGCGCGCCCCGTCCTTCCCCTCCAATGGGCATGCCCCTGGCACGTGCTTTCTCCCTCCACCGACGGGCCGGTAGAGAGGAAGGAGGGAGCCGCGTCGCGCCGCTTGCTGGAGAGGGAGAAAGGGGCACTTGCGGGAGAGGGAAGGGAAAGGGAGAAGGGGGCGCCCGCCGCCGCCCAGGCAAGCCCACTCGCGAGCTCGTCGGAGCACCTCCGCGCGCGCTCACGCGTGCCCGCCGCTCGCCCTCGCTCGGCCACCTCCTCGCGAGCTCACTGGCGCCGCATCGCGCTCGTCGGCGCCGCCGGTGGCAGGGGAG
The DNA here is from genome assembly GCA_023333625.1 of Bothriochloa decipiens. NCBI lineage: Eukaryota > Viridiplantae > Streptophyta > Magnoliopsida > Poales > Poaceae > Bothriochloa > Bothriochloa decipiens. The sequence continues at coordinate 28,444,796 of CM041637.1, read as the reverse complement.
CAGAGGAGCCCGGTTGGATGGATAAGGAGTAGGAAAAAAGAAAAGGAAAGAGAAAAATGGAAAAAAAGAAAAAAATCTTATCAAGTGGGTCTCATAGTGGATAGAGTTTGATATAAGGGATGGATGAGTGTGGGAGAAACCGGTATAGAGAAGAGAATCTTGATGACTAGGACATAATATTCTTTTTAGAGGTTGTACTTAAAATTTCATGAGTACGGATAGTTTTAGGTCGGACAAAGAAGCTTACCAACACACAAACCTCGACTAAGAGGGGAGCATTCATCCAAACCAAACACGGTGGTAGACCCCGGCACTCAGCGTGAGAATCGAGTTCCTCCACTCACCCGCATCACTACTGTTCTCTCCGTCTAAAAAGACATACAATTTTAGCATAATGCCACGTTTTAATATCTTATAAATTTGACATATTATATAAAATAATAAATATTAATATTTATGATATTAAATAAATATTATTAGATTAATTATGAATTATTTTTTTAAATAAAAATATTATTCAATTGAATTTTTTTTGACTGGATAAATTTCATTACTCAACGGCTAAACTAATTTTATTCCGCACATAACCCCGTAGCTGTATGCTTTGCTGCAGAGGGAGTACGTATTTTAACCGTGGGCCCTGTTATGCATATACCCACGTGTCATCCAATGACGCTGTTCTGTGCCGTCCCATCTGGCCTTCTTTTGCAAGCACTTTAGGCAGCATTTAGAGCTGCAGCAGTCTGCAGCAGCCTCGCCGAGAAAGCACCATCGCTCCGGTCCGCGCCCATGGCCCCCACCGCTGTGGATCCTGGTCCCACAGACCACCTCCTAGCGCCGGAGCCGGCACCGGTTGCCGTGGCCGGCGGACGGGTTGGCGCACAACTTGGCGGTGACGGACCGCTGGAGGTGGTGATCAATGTGAGCAGTAGCGATTCCGACTCCGATGACCCCGGCGCCGGGGTTGGGAAGAGGTCGCGGCCCGTGGCGGGACGATGTGGCGGCAGGGACCGAGAGGAGAAGAAGGCCAGGATCTTGGCTGGTGCCGCCACGGTCCCAGCCGGCTTCCTGGAGCCGCTTCCGCCACCGCCGGTGAAGTTACTCCCCCCGCCGGCGCCGGGAAGGAGCGTGACAAAGCAGTTCTGGAAGGCCGGAGACTATGTTGGCAAGTCGGATCACCTGCTTGCGGTCGAAGCGGCGCAGCATTCTGGTAACAAGCTTGCAACATTATCTGCATCATTGTTCTCACTCCGATAGGGCGATAGGTGGGTGGCGAGGAAAACTCACCTAAAGCTCTAGTTTTTTTTCCCCGAGAAAATAACTAAAATTTTGCTTCAAAAAGAAAATAACTCAAAAAAAAAGAATGTGTTTGTCTATTCCTTCGTGGATATTCTTCTGAGCATGCACATACTTCGTCATTGCACGCTCTGATCTGAAACTCGGGTGTGTGATTTTTTTTTTATATCCTTTATATCTCCTTCCGTATGGCCATGACCATTCAGTTGTTCTGTCTTTGCTATCTTCAGATTCTGGAATGGATCATGTTCGTGTGCATCCCAAATTTCTACATTCCAACGCAACAAGCCACAAGTGGGCTCTAGGAGGTACTTTCCATTTCATGCATGCCCCTAGCGAGGCAAAAAAAAAAAAAAAAGGGCAAAAAATTGTTTTGGGCTCCCTTGCCTTGTTGGCTATAGCTGCTGCTAGATTATGATGCCCTGGTTGATTTCGCAGCTTTCGCCGAGCTGCTGGACAACTCTCTTGATGAAGTATGTGTGCTTGACCGAAAGAAAGATTCAATTTCTTCAGGTCTAAGGTGTTGTTTTTCGGGCCTTTGTGTGCTTACCTCGTGGATGTTTTTTTGCAAGGTTGTGAATGGAGCGACATATGTGAACATTGACATGATGGAAAGTAAGAAGGATGGAACTCGAATGCTGCTTGTTGAAGGTGCGAGGACACCACCATCTTGCATGGGTGACTTGCATGCTTTCATGATCTGATTGCAGAAGTTCCTTTTAAGAATACATTGGATGTGTTTCTGTTATGCTTATGCTATATTTCATAGCATGCTTTTGTGCTAGAGTTGATTGTAACAACTTCGCTATCCTTCACTCCAAAATTAAATCACAGTGTCATAGAATATTGGCATTATCTTTTTCACAAAATGTGCTTCACTAAAGGTTACAAATGTAGTGATAACGTTGCTTATCATCGTCTATTTCCTACCTCATTTAATTTCATTTTGAATTGTTGATAGACAATGGTGGCGGGATGAACCCAGATAAGATGCGTCATTGTATGTCCTTGGGTTATTCTGCGAAGAGCAAAGTCAAGAATACCATTGGACAATGTAAGTTCATTGCTTTGAATTCTGTTTGTTATCTTCTGACGACAACACAACACAGACATTCAGTTTGCTTCTCTGCTTCTTTGCAGATGGAAATGGTTTCAAGACAAGTACAATGAGACTTGGTGCTGATGTCTTAGTGTTTTCACGTAGCCGTGGTATTAAAGGAACAAGGTTGTCTTCATTACCATGAAATATGGTAGAACTGTTTCTTTCTTATCACCAAGTTTGTGTTGCCATGCACACTGGACATCCCTGCCATATGTCGATTTCATGTACCTGCAGTAAAACATTGTTAACCTTGACAAGATTAGTTTGGTCGACCATGCTGAATTTACCATTAGGGTTATCATAACAAGCAAGCTATACATTTCACTTCAGCTATGCTCTTTATAATATTTCTTAATTCATTTTCCTTGCAAAGCTGACAATGACATTTACCCTCCTCCCTTTTGTTCGCATGAAGGCCTACACAAAGTGTTGGGATGCTATCATACACCTTTCTAAGGAGCACCAACAAAGAAGATATCATTGTTCCTATGGTAGGCTTGATTTCACCATTGCTTTATTGCCTGCATCATCTTTATGTTGGTGATATTTTTTATTGCTGTAATAGTGGTTTCTTTTGTCAACACTTTAACTTTGAGCTAGATGATTTTGTTTTGTCAAATATGAATAATTTACTAGGTGATTGGGACACCGGCAAGTTTGGGTTTAGACAAAATGATATCATGAGTAAACCAATGTGGATGGATTTCTTGCTTAACTTATTGAAGGTGTAATATAATATAATATGTAACTCAATGTTCCAAATGTAATTAAACATATGAACCAATCCTTTTAAGTGAAGAGTGCAAGCAGGGTTGTCATATGTGCATATTTTGTGGGGCTGAGCTTTAATGGCATGTAGTATGTCCAAAAGTTAATTAATAGGATTTATGCATTTCTTAGTTGTATCTAGGCCTTGTCATCCATCTTTCTGCACATTTATGCATTTATTAGCTGTATCAAGGCCTTGTCATTCATCTTGCTGCCACATAAGGCCTGTTTTGGTCTGCTCCACTCAACTTCACAGTGGGTAGGCTCGAGAGGTGTACCAGTTTGTGGAATGGACCTAGTCAGTTGGATAGTTGGATGACAAGGCAGCAGAGAATAGGAAGAGTGACAGGCTCGGCAACCGACACTGGGGCTACGGATGTGGCTGTGCAGATGCTGAAGCAACTAAAGAGGGCAATCCAAAAGAGAGCGTGTGCCTTGGGGATGCCGAGCCAATTGGAATCTGGCCCAACCTCCAAGTCTCCAACGGCACTGAAGCACATGTCGCCGCCCTGTGTGCACTGCTCAGCGAGTAGTTACGGTCCTGCATCAGCTTGACGACTTTGCAGATGGAAGTGAAGCGATGCTGACTGGTGGTTCCTCAGTGGCAAGGAGAGTGCAATTTGTTTTCTTGAACACGCATGAGAGCTGCATATCATCATTATATTAAGAAGAATAAAGGAGTGGGTTTAGAAACCCTATACAGCAAATGATGATGGAATTGAGACCTGTTTTAGTCTGGTCATCAACCCCAGAATTAGTTCTTGCCCAAACGCCCACTATGCATCAAAGGAGTTGTCATCAGGCTTGGGGAGGTCCTGCAGGCCGACCTTATGTAGAATGTTGTATCATACTTGCCGGGAGAAGACACATGAGATCAATAGGTGTTCAATCGTTACCTCATCTTGATCACAGAACAGGCAGCATTCAGGATGGGGCAGACCTCTTTTAGCATGATGATCTGCAGTCCTGCACCTATTGTGTGCCACTAACCACATGAAGAACTTGCAAGTTTGGGTCTTTGGAAAAGGAGGAGTGCAATGGCTCATGCCATCCGCGGATGCCTGCCAGGTACCGATCGAGTCCAGCGACTCCATGGTTCCCTGCAGCATCTGCTGCAAGCCTGCCAGCGTCTTCACGACCTGACCCATCTGAGTCGCTACTTCATCCACGGAGCTCGCCATCTCCTGCTGGAACTTGGAGGGACCTCTCTTTGGCGCCAGCCTCGCGAACGCGCAACCACCGCACCCGAGCTTTTCACCAGTCCGTTCAACCTCGGATCGGCAGGATGCCGACGGGGATTACGAACGTCACTGGAGAATTGCGCCGAGCTTTGATACCAATTGTGACAATCCGCGGAGGAATCTGAATGGAATTTGGGGAGAAATTGGAATTTGGGGTTAGAACAGCAAAAACAGCAGTTGGGCGGGGAACTAAATAGAGGGTTCAGGTTCGGTTTCTGTTCTTCGATAACGAAATGAAACGGTTACAGCCTCTTATATCCGGCACGGCCCTGCTAGCTGGGCCCACTCAAGACGTCATCACAACATCCTATCGAACAGAGCTTCGGCAACTGCCTTCGCCGCCAAGCTTCGTCACCCCACGGCTCTGGCCTTGGACACGCCGATCTCTTCTGTTGTCGGATTTCGATCAGACGACTCTCCCATCTTCAGAGCTGCTGTCCTCCGAAGTCCACGCCTTGTGGTCCTGACATTCCCCCTCCACGAAAACCAGCTTAACCCCAAGCTGGGCTCAAGGGAAAACGTCGGTGAAGATCCTCAACTTCTTCCCATGTAGTCAGAAATGATGGAGTGCCAGTCCATTCTACTTGAATTTGAGCTACAGTAGAAGCACCTTTCGTCACCATTCGAGAGCTTAAGAAGTGTTGTGGCTGAACTGACACAGTATGATCGTCGACTATGTCAGGTGAAGGTACATGCTGCTTCAACTGAGATACATGGACAACCGGATGAATTCTGCATGTATCAGGTAAGTCCAGCTTGTAAGCCACACTGCCCACCCTGGCCAACACCTTGAATGGGCCAAAGTACCTGTAGCTCAGCTTCTGATTGCTTATGGGAGCTACAGAGGACTGAATGTAAGGTTGCAGCCGAAGGTAGACTTGATCGCCAACAGCAAAATCCTTCTCTTGTCTGTGCTTATTAGCTTGTATCTTCATTTTCTGTTGAGCACGACAGAGCTGTTGTTTGACCACATCTTCTAACAACTTCCTTTCTAACAACCACTGCTCAATTTCTGGGGCATGGATCTGAGCATTATTAGATATGAGGGATTTTTTTATTGGGGCTGTACAGTTTGGGCCTTGCGAGAGAATCTGGAAAAGCTGGGCTCCAGGCTAATGCAAGTTCTTCATGTGGTTAGTGGCACACAATAGGTGCTGGACTGCAGACCGTTTTGCTAAAAGAGGACTGCCCCACCCTGAACGTTGCCCGCTCTGTGATCAGGCTGAGGAAACAATTGATCATCTGCTGATCTCATGTGTCTTCTCCAGGCAAGTATGGTACAACATTCTACATAAGGTCGGCCTGCAGAACCTTTCCCCCCAGCCTGACAACAACTCCTTTGATGCATGGTGGGCAAGCACAAATTCTGGACTTGATGACCAGACTAAAAAGGGTCTCAATTCCATCATCATCCTAGGAGCTTGGTCGATTTGGAATCACCGCAATTGTTGTGTCTTTGATGGGATTCAACCGAGCCTAAGTAGTGTTCTTGCTTCGGTAAAAGATGAGTTAGTTTTGTGGAGTTTGGCCGGAGCTCGGGGATTATCCAATCTCCTTGCTCTAGAGCCGGTCAATTCATGAGCTCCTCTCTTGTGGTCTCGGGTCAAGTTTTTGTAAAGGGAAGAGAGAGACAGCTTTAGATGTAAAAGTGTGTGGATGTGTGTGGGTGTGTGTGGCTGTATGGGGTTTCTTAACCCACTTTTTTACTCTTCTTAATATAATGATACGCAGCTCTCCTGCGTGTTCGAGAAAAAAAAAAGCATTATTAGATATACCAAAGTGCCTAGGAGCATGACCATATAACACCTCAAATGGAGAAAGGCCCAATGCTGAGTGAAAACAAGTATTATACCAATGTTCAGCTGCTGGTAACCACTTGTTCCACTGTTTAGGACAGGCTTGGACACAACACCTCAAAAACCCTTCCAAGTATTGATTTAGCCTTTTTGTTTGCCCATCGGTCTGTGGATGATATGATGAGCTCATGCACAACTTGGTATCTGTTACTCTGAACAATTCTTGCCAAAATGAACTTGTGAATATCTTATCCCTATCAGACACAATGCACTCTGCAGTCCATGTAATCTGAAAATCTGATAACAGAACACCTGGGCTACTTGAAAAGCAGTATAAGGATGAGCCAAAGGAATAAAATGCCCATACTTACTAAACTTGTCAATGACAACCAAGATAGTGTCATATCTATTTGATTTAGGCAGTCCTTCAACAAAATCCAGGCATACAGTCTGCCATGCTTGACTGGGCACATCCAAAGGTTGCAATAGTCCAGCAGGCTTAGAATGCAAAATCTTAGCCTGCTGGCACACTGAATACCCAGCAATGAACTGTTGAATATCAGTCTTCATCCCAGGCCAACTAAAGATCTTTTTGATTCTGTAGTAAGTAGCAGTTAGGCCAGAATGACCTCCCACTCCAGAACTGTGTACAGCCTTCAAAACATGTTGCTGGGCCAATTTATTCTTGCCCAACCAAATCCTGCCTTGGTGTTTGATGACACCCTCAGATAGTGTATACTGACCAATGGTGCCCTCATTAGCTGCTAATTCCTCCAGTAGTTTTGTAGCAGACTCATCATCTTGATACCTTCCTTGACCCTATCTAGCCAATCAGGTTTACATACTGAACAACAACAACAACATAGCTTTTTGTCCCAAGCAAGTTAGGGTATGCTATAGGTGAAACCCAGAAGAGACAAGTCATAGAGTAATACATAAAAGCCATAGTTTAGGCACGTAGATGGCTAGTCTCCAAGCGCTCCTATCCATAGCTAAATCCATGGAGATATCCCACTCCTTAAGGTCTCTCTTAACCGACTCATCCCAAGTCAGTTTAGGTCGACCTCTGCCGCTCTTTACATTGTCAACCCGCTTTAGAACCCCACTACGCACCGGCGCCTCGGAAGGCCTTCGTTGAACATGTCCAAACCATCTTAGCCGATGTTGAATCAACTTCTCCTCAGCCAATCAGGTTTACATACTGAAACAGAAGCAAACGTTCTGAAGGGTGGCACCTTGACATGGCATCAGCTGCTTGATTGGTTGAGCCTTGTTTATTGATGATCTTGTACTGCAGATCCATCGGTTTGAGCAGAGCTTTCTGCTGTAGCTTAATAGTAACTCTTTGCTCAGAAAGATGCAGAAGACTTCTATAATCAGTTTTCAGGATAAATTCCTTATGCTGCAAATATGCTCTCCACTTGTTCATAGCCATCACCAGAGCCATGCATTCTTTTTCATAAGTGGACAGGCCTCTGTTCTTGGAATTCACAGGCTTGCTCAAATATGCCAAAGGATGGCCATCTTGCATGAGGACAGCTCCAAAGCCTGAATCAGTGGCATCAGTTTCAATAACAAAAGGTTTGGTGAAATCAGGAAGGCCTAGTACCGGAGCTTGAGTGAAAGCCACTTTCAGTTGTTGAAAAGCATCTTCAGTAACTGATGTCCAGATGAAAGGCACATTCTTCTTAAGAAGTTCAGTCAAGATCCTACTGATCATACCATAATGCTTTAAGAATTTTCTGTAATAACCCGTTAAACCCAAGAATCCCCTTAACTCCTTGAGATTTGTTGGTCTGGGCTATTTATTGACAGCAGCAATCTTTGATGGTTTTGTTGCCACCCCATTACGAGAGATGTGGTGCCCCAAATACTCCACCTCATTTTGAGCAAAGGCACACTTGGACAGTTTGATGTAAAATTTGTGCTGCCTTAGAATCTGCAATACCTCTGTCAGAAGCTCCAAGTGGTGAGAGAGTGTATCAGAATATATGAGGATATCATCCATAAAAACAATGATTCCCTTTCTGAGTAACTTGGCAAAGATCAAATTCATGATACTCTGAAAGGTAGCAGGTGCACTTGTCAACCCGAAGGGCATGACCAAGAACTCATAAAGGCCATTGTGAGTTTTGAATGCAGTTTTGTGAGTGTCCTTGGGATCAATACATATTTGATGGTAACCAGCTCTAAATTCAAGCTTGGTAAACCACTTTGCTCCAGCCAGCTCATCAATCAATTCTTCCACTATTGGCATTGGATGTTTGTTTTTGATAGTTTGAGCATTCATGTGTCTATAGTCCACACAGAACCTCCATGTACCATCCTTCTTCCTCACCAACAATAATTCCACTTGCAAGCATTTCCTGCAATTGCTTTTCAATTTCATCCTTTTGCACTGGAGAGTATATTTAGGGTCTGATGTTCACAGGCTGAGCACCTGGAATGAGCTGGATAGCATGATCAAAAGGCCTTGCTGGAGGTAATGTGGTTGGCTCCTGGAACACATCAGTAAACTGATCAAGCATCAGGCTGAATTGGCTGTCCCTTCTGAGCCTCAATGGAATGAATTGATGCCTACTCCTCAGCCTTGTCCTCCATCCATTTCCACTGAACGTAATGTGCCACAGCCTGTCTGGCCATCAAATTTTTCAAACCTTCCTGAGAGATAGGTGTACAATGGGACAAATCAGTATTAACTCCATGCAACTAAATCCTTTGCCCCTGCCGGGTAAACCTCATTACTTTCTTAGCCCAGTGCACCCACATGGGACTGCACTCCTCTAACCAATCTTCTCCAAAAATCATGTCAAAACACTTTAGGGGTAGCACACCAGCAGTAGATGTGAAAGTGTGACCCTGAACAGATCATGGGGCTGCCATCTGCAGCCACAAAATGAGCTGATGGACACTCCACCAGAGGAAACTGCAACTTGGTAGCTAAGGCCTGGCTGATAAAGGTGCTCACACTGCCAGAGTCAACAAGGATCAATATCTCTACCTTTCCCACCTTAGCATGCAGCTTCATAGTTTTTCTTTTGGTCTGCACAGACTTAGCAGCTTGTCCAACCACCATAACTGCATCCTCAATCTCCTCTTCCTTTTCACCAGTGCAGTCAGAATCAATTTCCTCTAGAGCATGCAGTAATTCCTCAATCACATGGATTGGCACATGCACCAATTGAGGAGAAATTGATTCAACACCAGTTGAGATGGTTTGGCCATGTCCAACGGAGGCTACCTGAGGCGCCGGTGCGTAGTGGGGTTGTAAAGCGGGTCGATAATGTAAAGAACGGTAGAGGTCGACCTAAACTGACTTGGAACGAGTCGGTTAACAGAAACCTTAAGGAGTGCAATATCTCTAAGGATTTAGCTATGGATAGGAGTGCTTGGAGACTAGCAATTAACGTGCCTGAACCGTAATCCTTTTTTCTTGTACCCTCTATGTGTCCTTTGTTTCTTGGTTTCTTTTGGGTTTCGTCTCTAGCCTACCCCAACTTGCTTGGGATAAAAGGCTATGTTGTTGTTGTTGTACATGGATTGGCACATGAGCAGGACACTTGTGGTTCTTGTCCCACTTTTGGCTACATTTGAAGCACAACCCGTTTTTCCTTCCATACTCTCTGAGGGAAGCTAGCTTATCCCTAGAATCTTTGCCCAGAGTGCCTTCCTTGATCTTGTCAGTGTCATTGGTCTTGGTCTTGTCAGAGTTTTGCTTGAAGTTGTTCTTGGGATAGACAGTTCTTCCTCTTGTAGCAAGGCCAAGGCACTTGCTGTGTCCACATCCTAGGGTCTATGCAATGTGATGACAGCTCGGCTCTCTTCCTTCAGCCCAGCCACAAACCGGTTCACAAAAAATGTGTCATCATAAGCACTGTTGCACAGCAGAATGCCCCGAGCCAACTTCTCAAACTCTGCCTGATATTCATCGACCGAGCCTGTTTGCCTGAGTCCCTCGAACCGCTTCAGCAGAATCTGGTACTGATTGTTATCAAACCGGGTCATCACTAACTGACATATTTTTTCCCAATCCACCACCCTGCCATTTCTCTGAACTGTCTGAAGCCATGTCTTGGCAACCTCTTGAAAGTTGAGGGCTACAAATCTCGTCTTCAGAGATGGATGGATAGCATATGCTTCGAACCACGTCTTGCATTCGTCCCGCCAAGCTCGATGAAAATCGCCATCAAATTTTGGAACATCCAACTTAGGATAAGGAGGACAACAATTTGCAGGGGAAACATCATCATGTAAAGCAGGGTCGGGAGGTCGGTGTCCGAGGACTCCGCCGCAGTCATCGCCGTGGCCCTTGGCCTGCTCCCCTTCCGCCGAAGATGAGCTCGGGGACGATCCAGGAGAAACGTTGAGGTCGACAGTCCTGAACGTCGATGGCGCTGGCACCGTGGTGGTTAGCCACGCCTCCAACGCATCAACCCGCGACGCTGCCAGTGCGATTTGCTTGGTCACCGTTTCGATCGACGCCGTGGTTCCTTGTGCCTTCTGATGCAATTCGTCAAACACGCCATTCGCGGACGCATGCCAAGTACGGATCGAGTCCAGCGACTCCATGGTTCCCTGCAGCATCTGCTGCAAGCCCTCCAGCGTCTTCACGACCTGACCCATCCGAGTCGCTACTTCCTCCACCGAGCTCGCCATCTCCTCCTGGAACTTGGAGGGACCTCTTTGCGGCGCCAGCCTCGCGAACGCGTGTCCACCCCACCCGATCTTTTCACCGGTCCGTTCAACCTCGGATCGGCAATCTGAATGGAATTTGGGGAGAAATTGGAATTTGGGGTTAGAACAGCAAGAACAGAAGTTTGGGCGGGGAACTGAATAGAGGGTTCAGGTTCGGTTTCCGTTCTTGATAACGAAATGAAATGGTTACAGCGCCTTATATCTGGCGCGGCCTTGTTAGCTGGGCCCAATCGAGACGTCATCACAACCGCCTATCGAACAGAGCTTCGGCAACTCTGCCTTTGCCGCCAAGCTTTGTCACCCTACGGTTCTGGTCTTGACACGCCGATCTCTTCTGTTGTCGGATTTCGATCAGACGACTCTCCCATCTTCAGAGCTGCTGTCCTCCGACGTCCACGCCTTGTGGTCCTGACAGCGTGTTGTATTAAACTCTATTCCTATCTTAATACAAAGACGCGCAAACCTTTTGCGTGATCGAGAAGAAAATACTATGTGCATACTAGCTGAAATAGCGAATTGCTCAATGGGTTCCACTTAAACGAGATATTGGGCAAGAAAAAACTAAAGTAATCACATTCAAGGGACACTAAATTTTTGATGGCTCATAAGGGATCAATATAAGTTTAAGTGGCATACAAGGATTTTCTCCTGTTGCTACCATGCCTCATGAAGGGAACAATTCCTCTCGAATGAATAAACTAACAACAATTATTCCAATGTGACCAACACTGCTTCTCTAGCTATAATGGAGAATCTCCACCTTAGTAGTACAAGAAGTAAATGGTGGGGATATTGGCGATCGACCTAATGATGATACATAGGTGGAGGTCGACGTGGATGGGGAGCACAAGAATAACAAGCAAGGCGCCATTGAAGGCAGCAAGGCATACCGACCTGTGGCTGTTCTTCTGTACCCCTGGGCTGCCTCAAGGTTGATGGTGCCCCGACAAGATCAGCACCTCGATTTTGAAGGGGTGGGGGGTACAGTCCTGACCAGGCCGCCAGTTTCCCACACGACGGCTGTGGGCGCCAGGGAGCCATGGGTGTTGACAGAGGGACTGCGGCAGATCCATTTTGCACGCTCTGAGAGGAAGTGGCGGCCAGAAACAGAGGGGCAGCGACAGGGTTTTCATATCTCCTGTTCACAAGGGACCAAGGTCGGGAGAGGAACAGCTGAACAGATTGGTCTGGTTAGGTATGGATATAGGAAAATAGGATCTTGGAGCACCTCCTTACTTGCTTCACCAAATTGAATTAGGAGGGTTCCAGATCTATGATGCTGGCTGCTTCAGAATAGATGGAGTTATGGTATTTAGGCGTTTGTGAGGGACTCATGGAGTAAAGCAGTCCAAACAGGCCCTAACTCATGTCTTCATTTTTTGGTATAAAATGACGAAATTAGTGAATTGGACATGAGCTTTCACTAATGCAGTGATGCTTGTACATAAACATAACCCTTGCAGATTGACTATGAAAAAGAAAAGGAATGGAAAAGGAAGGCACGAACAACATTGACTGATTGGTGTATGAGCTTAGAGACGATAATACAATGGTCTCCTTATTCCACAGAAGCAGAACTTATTCAGGAGGTATAGCTGATGTAATTTGATGACCGTAAATGTAGCTGTATTTTCAACTAGTTGAGGTTTCCAATTGTCATGATTTCTGCTTTGGGAATAGCTGCAGGAATGAAGTTTATTAACCCATTTCCAAATGGAGGGTTTTATGTGTTTTTGATGTCTGTATGCCGCTTATCTGTAGTTTGGCTCCATAGGGGAACAAGGAACTCGAGTTATTATATACAATCTGTGGGAGGATGATGAAGGAGAGCTGGAGCTTGATTTTGATGCTGATGCAAATGTAAGTGTCAAATTAGTAAGTAATTAGTTCATATTGATACAAACATTGTCTGCTATCTTATTGATGCTCATATTGCAGGATATTCAGATTAGAGGTGTTAACAGAGATCAGAAAAAAATCCAGAAGGCAAATCAGTTTCCAAACTCCAAACACTTCTTTACTTATAGACATTCTCTAAGGGTAAGGTTTAGATGTACTTCACATATGTGCCAATCAGTTTCTTCTATATTATGTGGAGCAGTTACCCAGTTGTGTCCCAATCAATATTTGGTCCATGACTGTTAGAGACAACATGACTGAATATTTGGTCCACTATAGCATTTTACTGCACTGTGCAAGCAGTCACAAAGGAAATTGGAAAACTTTATATGAAAGAGCAAATCATGAAAGGGCTGGTTTAGACACCACCCCCCCCCCCTCTTCGTGCTCACCTCGTGGCTGCTGTGGACAGAGCGAAATGCAAGATGCTTCAGGGAGGCGGCGGCAAGCATCACTGATATATTGCAGCTCATCAAGTACGAAGCTGATGCTTGGATGACGGCCGGGGCGAAAGGGCTGGTAGCACTGGCAAGACCGAACTAGGCTAGGTGCTCGCATTTTTCATGGATGTAATTGTTCAAAATATAGTCCAGTACAAACACTAACACGTCCTTGTAGAACACTTCTATTTCCTTCTAATACAAATATACACACACTCGTGCGTATTTGAGAAAAAAATGAGCAAATCATGAACCAAAATGAGCGATATAGTTCTGTAAACCCTAAATATTGATTTTTTTGTGCAGAGTTATGCATCAATTTTATATCTTATGCTCCCGGATAACTTCCAGATGCTTTTAAGGGGAAAAAAGATTGAACACCATAATATTATCAATGATCTCATGCTAAAGAAACAACTTATTTATAAGCCAACAGTGGGCGATGGACTTCCAAAGGATAAGCATGTAAACCAATGAGCTTTGTCTTACAGCTTTCTGTATAATGATGCATGTGCATTGGTCTCATAACATGCTATGTTCCCTCATCTCTCAAATTTTCAGATGGCAGCTAAGGTGACAATTGGTTTTGTTAAAGATGCGAGACAGCATATTGATATTCAAGGGTTTAATGTTTACCACAAGAATCGCCTTATAAAGGTATTATATTAGAAATTTCATATGTGATGTTTTTTAAACGAAAACAAAAGGGGAACCCACTGCTGAAGTAGGTATATTATAATAAATTGGGGAAAAAGGTACCAAAATTTTCTCAGTGAAAGTTCTTTGCATTTTTCAGTTTGCAGAATGACTTCCTGTGTGCACAGAGATTACAAAATTCATAGCTAAGTAGTGGATAGTTCACAGTGTGTTTTTGCATGAGCAGGCACCATTATGCTTCCTTCCTTAAAGGCCTATAGTTAACCTTTTTTTTTCTCATTTTCTTTCTTAGCACGTAATGCCAGGTACTTGTTAAGAATGTTCATGTGATCATTTTAGGCAAATTTTTCTGCAACTTGAAAATGTTTTTAAGAATTTATGATTAGTATATTTATTTCTTTTAGCCTTTTTGGAGAGTATGGACTGCTGCTGGAAGTGGTGGCCGTGGTATCGTAGGTATGAAATCTTGTTCCTTTTTTCTTTTTAGGGTGTGGTATTTTGGTATGTCTGATCATTCTTCTATGCAGGTGTATAACAACAACAACAACAACATAGCCTTTTGTCCCAAGCAAGTTGGGGTAGGCTAGAGATGAAACCCAAAACAGGCATGAAAACAAAGAACACATAAATGGTACAAGAAAAAAAAATTACGGTTCAGACACGTTAATTGCTAGTCTCTAAGCGCTTCTATCCATAGCTAAATCCTTAGGGATATTCCACTCCTTAAGGTCTTTCTTAACCGACTCGTCCCAAGTCAGTTTAGGTCGACCCCTACCTCTCTTTACATTATCGACCCGCTTTAGAACCCTACTACGCACCGGTGCCTCAGGAGGTCTCCGTTGGACATGGCCAAACCATCTCAACCGGTGTTGAATCAATTTTTCCTCAATTGGTGCCACCCCAACCGTATCCCGAATATCGTCGTTCCGGACTCTATCCCTCCTTGTGTGCCCACAACACCATCGTAACATACGCATCTCTGCTACACTCAATTGCTGGATATGTCGCCTTTTTTAGGCCAACATTCAGCACCGTATAACATCGCCGGGCGAATCGCTGTCCATAAAACTTACCTTTTAACTTCTGAGGCACCCTTCTGTCACAGAGGACGCCTGAAGCTTGACGCCATTTCAACCAACTGGCTGAAATTCTATGCCTAACATCTTCATCAATGTCACCATCCTTTTGTAGCATCGATCCTAAATACCGAAAAGTATCCGTTTTGGCCACCACTTGCCCATCGAGGCTAACGTCTCCCTCCTCATTGCTAGTCGCGCTGAAATCGCACCTCATGTACTCGGTCTTGGTCCTACTAAGTCTAAACCCTTTCGACTCTAACGTGTGCCTCAATAGTTCTAACTTTCTATTAATCCCTGCCCTAGTCTCATCCACTAGCACCACATCATCAGCAAATAGCATACACCAAGGGATATCACCTTGTATGTCCCTTGTGACCTCATCCATCACCAAAGCAAATAAATAAGGGCTCAATGCCGACCCTTGATGTAGTCCTATTTTAATTGGAAAGTCACTGGTGTCGCCATCATATGTTCGGACACACGTCACCACATCCCTGTAAATATCCTTGATTAGGGTGATGTACTTAGTTGGGACTTTGTGCTTTTCCAAGGCCCACCACATGACATTTCTCGGTACTTTGTCATATGCCTTCTCGAGGTCAATAAAGACCATGTGCAAGTCCTTCTTTTGCTCCCTATACCTCTTCATCAACTATCGTAATAAGAAAATTGCCTCCATGGTCGACCTACCAGGCATAAACCCAAATTAGTTTTGGGTCACACTTGTCACTCTTCTTAGGCGATGCTCGATAACCCTCTCCCAGAGCTTCATCGTATGGCTTATCAACTTAATCCCATGGTAATTAGTACAACTTTGAACATCTCCCTTGTTCTTGAAGATCGGTACTAATATATTTCTCCTCCATTCTTCAGGCATCTTGTTTGACCGAAAAATGAGGTTAAAAAACTTAGTTAAACATACTATCGCTCTGGCACCTAGGCATCTCCACATCTTAATGGGGATACCGTCAGGGCCCATCGCTTTACCTCCCTTCATCCTCTTCAAAGCCTCCCCGATCTCTGCCTGCTGAAATCTCCTCACGAAACGTCTGTTGGTATCGTCAAATGAGTCATCCAACTCTAAGGTAGGATCCTCATTCTTCCCATTAAACAACTTGTCAAAGTACTCTCTCCACCTGTCCTTGATCTCATCATCCCTCACCAAAAGTTGATCCGTCCCATCCTTGATGCATTTGATTTGGTTGATGTCCCTCGTGTTCCTCTCGCGGATCCTAGCCATCCTATAAATGTCCTTCTCCCCTTTCTTTGTGCCTAGTCGCTGATAAAGGTCATCATACGCCTGACCTTTTGCTACACTCACCGCTCGTTTTGCAGCCCTCTTCGCTATTTTATAGCCCTCAATGTTGGCTGCACTCTTGTCATGATGGAGGCGCTTGAACCACTCATTCTTCTCCCTAATAGCCCTTTGCACCTCGTCATTCCACCACCAGGTGTCTTTCGCTTCCCATTTGCCTCCCCTACTCACTCCAAACACATCCGAAGCCACCTTCCGAACACATGTTGCCATCTTTAGCCACATGTCATCTGCATCTTCTTCTTCTTCCCACGGCCCCTCATCTAGCATCCTCTCCTCAAATGTTTGCGCTGCTTCCCCCCTAATCTTTCACCATTTTGTTCTCGCAATCTTGGCCCGATTGTCCCGATGGACACGTACCCAAAAGCGAAAATCCGCCACCACAAGCTTGTGTTGAGGGACAACACACTCCCCAGGTAACATCTTACAATCTAAGCAAGCACGTCTATCCCCCTCCTTGCAAGGATAAAGTCGATCTGACTCAGGTATTGTCCGCTACGAAAGGTCACTAGATGGGATTCCCTATTCTTAAAGACGGTGTTCGCTATTAACAAATCGTAGGCCAACGCGAAGTTCAAAACATCCTCCCCCTCTTGATTTCTACTACCATACCCGAAACCCTCATGCACCCGCTCGAAACCTACATTAGTCGCACCCAAATGGCCGTTGAGGTCTCCTCATATGAAGAGTTTCTCGCCGATAGGCACAGTACTAACCATGCTATCGAGATCTTACCAAAACTGCCTCTTGGTGCTCTCGCAAAGACCTACCTGTGGGGCATAGGCACTGATCACATTTAGAGCTAAATCTCCAACTACCAATCGGACTAGGATAATCCGGTCGTCTTGCCTCCGCACCTCAACTACTCCATCCTTAAGGCTCATATCGATCAAGATGCATACACCATTCCTACCCGATGTTGTCCCCGTGTACCAAAGTTTGTAGCCAGTATCCTCCACCTCCTTCGCCTTCTGGCCCTTCCATTTAGTCTCCTGAACACATAGAATATTTACACGCCTCCTAATTGCTGTATCGACTAGCTCTCTTAACTTACCCGTTAGGGACCCTACATTCTAGCTACCTAGACGAATCCTAGTTGGCTCGGCTAGCTTCCTTACCCTTCGCACCCGTCGAGGGAAGTGCGAAGACCCTTGCTCATTTTTCACTACACCCGGGCGCAGATGTAGCGCGTCACAAAGGTTGCGACGACCCGACCCTTGCTCATTTATCATCGTACCTGGATCACGATACGACGCGCCACTAAGGGGATGACGACCCGGTCCTTGCACATTTGACACTACACCCGGGTTCCGATGTAGCGCGTCGCTAAGAGGGTTACGCCCCAACGAATCTCTTGTGGGTTTCATATCAATGAGAGTGGCTGGTTTTGAAATGTTGGCTAGCTGCACCTAACACATCCTTCTCCTTTATCCGGGCTTGGGACCGGGTATGTTGAAATGACTCAAGAAAGTCTTCCAATCTTCTATGCAGGTGTACTTGAAGTAAATTTTGTAGAACCAGCTCATGACAAGCAGGACTTTGAACGCACAAATTGCCTTGCAAGACTCGAAGCACGATTAAACCGAATGCAGAAGAAATATTGGTATGTTTTTGTTGTCAGTTGGCCATGTCCGTTCTGTGGCCAACTAGCACATGCTGTAGAAAATATTGTCTGATCTTAGTATGCATTTGCCTTTTCAAGGTCTGATAATCACCACCGAATTGGCTATGGAACCAATGATGCTACCACAGATTCTGGAAAAGGGGAAAGAGGTAGGTTAATGTTCTTGTTTTGTGCATTTGTTTGGTGCAGATGAGTGCATGTTTTACTTTTATCCTGAGATAATCAATAACCTAATAAACAAAGTGGTTTACAAAGCTGCGGATGGGTGCATGTTTGATTTTTATCATGAGATAATCAATAATCAATAACCTAATAAACAAAGTGGTTCGGAAAGTCTCAAAGGAATTGATATCTTTCTGGATCACTTCCTCTCACTACGTTTCACCTGTAACATCAGCCAAGGTGTTTATTTTGAGGTGTTACCATCTATAGTCATTTGCATTCTCCATCTTCATGACACAAACATGCAAAACTGGTTTTCCCTCAATTCACTTGGTCTTCATGACACAAACATGCAAAGCTGATTTCCCTCAATTCACTTGGTTTCATACCTGTGGAATACCAAATGATCATCATGCAGGATCACCCAAATAGTTTTTGACATTTCTGTTACACACCAATGAATTTATCCAATATACAATGCAAGAGTACCATTGGTACGAATACATGATGTACCAAATCTCAAGTTATAATTTTGGTACCTCTTGTTCTGTTTCCATGGACTGTGAAAAAAGCTCAAAATATTGGTCACTGACCCACTTCCCTTGAAGAAAATGTATTATTCAAAGCTTAGCATTATGTAAATAGTAGATATGCAGCACTTTTTCCCATTTGAAATCATACTAATGGAGACTACTCCCTCCATTCCAAATTATAAGATGTTTTGGCTTTTCTAGATAAGTTGCATTTGCTATGCACATAGATATACACTATGTCTAGATACATCGTAAAAGGAATGTATCTAGAAATGCCAAAACATCTTATAATTTGGAACAGATTTAGTACCAAAGTTTAGTTGATCGCTTAACATTGGCCAAGTTTGCACTAATGAAAAAATAGTCCTTTCATTGAGGAATTAGAGGCTACATACACCATTACATATGGTTCATGCAAAAACTATTGTAAAAGACAGAAGATAGGCTTGAATGCCCACTACACGATCAAGAGATGAGATGATACAACATCCTTTAACAACGTGTGTTGTGGCAAGACAAGTATGGTTCAGATTTTTTTTCCCAAAAGGTGGCAAAAGATTTTGCCGTATTTTTATTAGACGTGTAAAATAGAAAAAACAGGTACAAAAACAAAATTACACGACAAACGAAGGACCTAGCGGATAGGCCGTTACATATGGACAGATTGTTCAATCCTTTGGACCTAGCAGATTCAGTCCCTAGACAAAACGAATGGAGCTTTCCAGAGTGGTGGCGCAAGACGATGAGAAGAGTTAAAGAGGAGCTCAAAGGAGTGAACACTCTAATTTTACTCGAGGCCTCGATTATATGGAAACATAGGAATGCATGTGTGTTTGAGGGGGCATCTCCTTCGGTTAACACATTTTGAATGAGCTGAAGGATGAACACTGCCTTTGGTGCATGGCTGGTGCGAAGAATCTGCAAGGGCTAGGACTTGCGATTGCAGCCTAGGTCAGATAGGTCTAGGTTGAGCCATGTTTGTTCGCTGTGTATGAATCATGAGACTGTGTAAAAGCCTCACTCAAATTTGGTCCCCGTAAGAGTGAGTATCCAGTTGCCCCCGCCCCCCCACCCCCCCTTTTCACGTCTCTAATATAATGAAACACAGCTGTCCTGCGTTTTCGAAAAAAAAAATGCAAAGACTGTTGTTGAATTAAGTCAGGCTTTTTCCTCTGCATGCAGGACTGTCACCATTTAGGAAAGGTTCCTGGAAGTCAGGTTATTTGCAAAGGGTCAGAAGTGCTGACAGATCATCTTCAAGAACAATATCCCAGCAGAGGGCTGAAAAGTCTGCACATACCATAAGACAAGAACAATCAGTTTTGCATGGTTTGTCAAATACAGGTGGTGGCAATACTGAGATTGCTGGCGTCCCATCCAGATCAACTTTCCCTACCCTACGCACACCTGAAAAAACTTTTCGCAAAGTGAATACAAGTTCACCACCTTCTCCCAATGGAGTAAAACGAAGTGAGAGGCTTGCTGTCAAATACCAATCAAAGGTACTTTCACTGCCCCTACTTTTTTTAACTCGAATACGCAGGATATCTGCTTATTATTATTAAAGAAGAAAAAATATGGTATAGAAGTTCAAACCCTTCCCACTGCTAGCATCTTTTGCTTAAACTGTACTCGGTGATTATTAAGTAAACCATGGCACATGCTTGCATGCCAGAAGCCAGCCTATCTTTCTATGCCTAACATATAGTCATGTGTTTGTTTCTTTCTGAAAGGCAAGCTAAACAAAGTTGTTCAGAAATCTCCGTTGCCTTGGATGGGCTAGAGGATCTTAGTATGTTTTTTAATATATTTAGCCTGAGCTGGAAGCTTTGTTTACCTCACTTTGCCCAGCATGCTATGAGTTGTAAATGCAGGGCTGTGTGATCTGATGCAAACCCATAGTTCAGGACGAATGTAATTTGCTCTATGATGCATTTAGACTAAGCTGTGTGATGCTCTCAACACACATGAAACTATGGAAGGACGAAACAGATTTTGTAAAGTATATCATATATTGAAGTAAGAAATTAAGAGATCCTTTTTGAAAAGAAATTTTACTCTTGTTACTCTGAATAAATGCATTAATGTCACTTACTTGATCTGAAAATTTCCTAGTTGCTTTATGTAGTGGTACTGGCATATACTGATAGCTAATAACTAATGGATCACTTGTTTCAAATTCTTGAATTAGAAATTAATTATTTATCATATTTTCTTGTCTCTGCTTTCCAGGAAGTAAATGTAACAACTAATGGAGATGGGGAATCCATTGTTGACCCTGAAGCTGTCATCAAGAAATTGAAGGAAGAAAAATCATTGCTAGAGGAGAGGTACATATTATAAATGTTTATCCACTTTTAATCACTGAAAATCTATTCAAACATTCCCCTTAACTTGGTTAATGTTCACTGGTTGATTATTGTGTTCGTCGTTAACCTCTCATGTAGATAAAACTTTGGCTACTACCTCCAGTTCAAATTTTAAGTATTTTTAGTTTTGTCCTAAGTCAAACTTGTCCAATAATGCTTAAGGAAACGAATGGACCCCTCAATGGAGAAGTTATGTGATTCATGAGTGATATCGTTCCACACTTGCCAAGTTGGCCACAGAAGCATCAGGCATCTTGCTCTTGTATCCCTTTCCACCTGCATCAGAAAAACCAAAAAATTGTGGCCTGTCTGCAGACCTAAATACTTTGCCTTGAACATGACCCCCTGGACTCCCAGTTGTTGGGTGACTTAGGATAAAACTGAAACTACCTTCTTTAGATAACGGAATGAAGGTTCCGGCTTCAGCCCTCTTAAAGGAAGAGGCATTAGTCCACACTTATTACAACACGATTGCACACCAGGGATTTCAATATAAGAATCAATCTGCAAATGGAAGGCCATCCATTTGAGGTGAAAGAACACAATGCCCTCCACTCTAGTAAACCACTAACAATTTAGTATGGAGTACCTTTTTAGGTCATCCAGAGTGGTTGTGGTCGCCCTTAACCTTAGGGTGGACCCACGCTCGGTAAAGACTGAACCTGCTATGTTAAAGGCTGCAGTCGGTCATTAGATGGGCCCCATTTAGAAATAAGAAAAATATCTCAACCATTTACTGGACCCCACAGAAGTGATGATGCCTTCTCCGCCATTGGTGGTGCTGCTGCTGACAACTTCATCTCCCACATGGCCGCATTGCCACAGCAGGGAGGAGCTCAAGCAAGCATTCATGCCCATTACCTCCCCATCTGGTGCGGACACCAGTTCGAGTTCACCGCTCTATGTGTAGCGGCTCTGCGCCCTCCATGATTAGGATGTTGTGGGGCTCGGTGCCAATCCCACATTTCTGCTTGCTGATTAGAGCATCAATCAGAACCAAATCTTGATCCATGGCCTTGTGATGGTGGCGATGCCAGGGCTATGGGCACTCCGACATTGAACCATGCCCATGCGCGTTAGTTGCAGCAGCATGGCTGGCAGCCTTACAATGTCGGCAGTGCTTTTGGCTTCCTTTAAGACAGGCGCTGTAATGTTTAAGGTCATCATCAAGGACCAGACCATCCCTAAGGCTGGTCGAGTTCTTACACTCGGATGCCCTTAGGATTATATTAATATTTATTAGCATAATTGTACTTTCTAAAGACAAATATCGTTTTTAAAGTCTGATGACATGGATTCAAGGACAAGGGATGAAAATAATGGAGGGAATTTTGTTATGTCTAAACCTACCGTCTGCCACCTAATTATTTTATTTGTGTCCTGTTCCCAATTGGCAAGTGATTAGTGACCATCGAAACTCCTTACCATCCAAATTTCTCAAAAAGATCTAAATTTAAACTTAATATTGGTCAAAACTGAACCAAAAATTGCATGAAACTGCCGTGAACAAAATTGCGTGAAATTTCATATTTCCTCATAGTTTGTCATAGATCATAACTAAGTATGTTGGCTATATTTATTAATTTTTTTTAGAGTACAAAGGTCTGACTAAACAACAAAATTTTGTGTGAACTGATCATTGATCATAAAAATAATTGTGCAGGTCCTAATCTGATTAACACAATTTTAACAAAGATAATTTTAGCCAATGTTGTGCGGTTGTGCAAGACTTAAGGGAAAATAGTGTTGGAGTATGAGTGTATTAGGCTCATGAGGCTAGGCCCATGAGGCCCATGTATGACATGCTATATTGTTACCCTTTCAGGGTAAGCCCAATTACAGAAAATTAGAATTTCTATCATGGTATCAGAGCTAGGGTTTCCTTCCCTCCCTCCACCCAGCCACCGCCGCTGCCGCCGCCGCCATGCTGGCCGCCCTCCTCCTCCTTCCTCCCCCACCTCTTTCCACTGTTTCCCTCCTCTCCCCACCTCTGCCGTCACCATGGCCGGCCGGCCTCCTCCCGCCGCCGCCCCGGTCGCCGCGGCCGCCGCCGCTCCTCTCTTCATGGCGACGGGCGCGGGTGGCCCTGGCGCGGGCGGGGGCGCGGGCCCTCTCCCGTAGCCGGCCCGGCCGCTCCCAGCACCGCCGCCACCGCTTCCGCTCCTAGCGCCGCCGCCACTCCTCTCTTCATGGCGGCGCGTGCCGGTGGCCCTGGCGTGGGCGGGGGCACGGAGCCCTCTCCCGCACCCGGCCCGGCCGCTCCCAGCGCTGTCGCCGCCGCTGCCGCTCCCAGCGCCGGCGCTGCTCCTCTCCTCATGGCGGCGGATACGGCTGGCGCCGGCGCCGACCCCTCGGCCGCAGCCGTCGGCGCCCTGGGTGCGGCCGCAGGGGACACGGACGCCTTGGCGGCCGCCATCGCCACTGCCGGCCTTGGCATGCCGCCGCGGGGCGCCACCGTCACCCCTCTCATCCTGGCAGCGGGCGCAGGTGCAGGGGGCGTGAGTGCTCCTCCTTTCCCCGCCCCACCTCCTCTGCCGCCCACTGCGGCTCGCCCCGACTCTGCCCTCGTCGCCGCCCTCGTCGCTGCCCGGGCAGCTGCCGCGGACAGCCAGGCTCGTGTGTGTGCGGCCGCCCTCGCTTGGGAGCGCGAACGCGATGCGGCCGATGCACTGGCCCGCCAGATCGCCGAGGCGGAGCAGCTCCTCGTCCTCCCTGCCTCACCCGGCGTCGGGGCCACCTCCTCCGGCTTGACGGGTCACCGCCTGTCCCACACCGCGGTCATCTGGCATGATCCGGCCGATTCGCTCGTGGCGCAGCTCCACTACCAGCCCGGCGGTGTCTAGAACATCCGGCTTTTCGTCCCGGTCATCCTCGAGCCTGAGTCGCCCTCCTACGCCCGTTGGCGGGACCTGGTCCTCCTCACCCTTCGCCGCTACGCCCTTGACGACCACTTTCTCGTCGATGCCTCGGTCGCGGTCCAGACCCCCTCATGGCTGCGCCTTGACAGCATCGTGCTCTCTTGGATCCTCGGGACGATCTCCCTCGACCTCCACGACCTCGTCCGCTACTCTGCTGACGCTCGCCATGCCTGGCTTGCGCTCGATGGCCAGTTTCTGGGCAATGCCGAAGCCCGGGCTCTGCGTCTCGATGCGAGCTTCCGTACTTTCGTCCAGGGTGACCTCTCCGTTGGCGAGTTCTGCCGCCGGATGAATGGCATGGCGGACTCCCTCGGCGACCTTGGCTGGCCTGTGGAGGACCGCATCCTGGTCCTCAACGTCCTCCGTGGGCTCAGTGTCCGCTACGCCCACCTCCGGACGTGGATCACCCGTCAGCGGCCCTTCCCTACCTTCCTGTAGGTCCGTGACGACCTTGTCATTGAGGAGCT
The DNA here is from genome assembly GCA_023333625.1 of Bothriochloa decipiens. Lineage (NCBI taxonomy): Eukaryota > Viridiplantae > Streptophyta > Magnoliopsida > Poales > Poaceae > Bothriochloa > Bothriochloa decipiens. Next base: position 28,420,435 of record CM041637.1, on the reverse strand, counting down.
CACTCAGGGCATCCAGCCTGGGTCCACCGCCGCGCCGGGCTCCTCATCTTCATCGACTGCCCTTGCTGCCACTCCTCCGCCGGTCCGTCTGCTCCGCCGCCGTCGTCTCTTCTTGGTCCTCCCCCCGGGCCGAGCGGGGGTGGGGGGGGGGGCCGTGGCGGCCGCCGTCGCCGTGGAGGGGGGCGTGGTGCGGGTGCAGGCCGTGGGAGCAACCCGGCACCGGCGCCTCCACGGGTTGCACCCTGGCCCTCTTTCCACAACCCGTGGTCGGGGCGCATATCCATGTGGCCCTTCCAGGCTCCCGGCGGTGAGACTCGCCCGCCGGTGGCCATGCTCGCTGGTGCTCCTTTGGGGTTTCACTCCGCGTCTCCGTGGGCTACACCTCCCGGTACCTCTGCCAGGCCGTGGGCGTCACCTCCCAGTGCCTCGCCCGGGCATGTTGGTTGGAACCCGGCGGCCTTGGCCAGCTCTTTCAGCACCATGGCCCTGACACCGCCTCTTGGTCCAGACTGTATCACCGACTCGGGAGCCACTTACTGTCAGTCTCTGGATCCTTGCTCTAGGTGTGAGCAGGATACTTACTTTCATCGAGAGGATAGCACACAAAGAACTCAGAGTTGAGGCAATTTTCTAGGTTTATTTCTCACACAATGCTATGCCAACCTGAGGGGTTGGGGATACATATTTATGGGCTGCTAACCATCCAAGCATATGCTAAAATGCTAGTCTAAGATGCTGTCCTAGATGCTAGTCAAGATGCTGTCCTAAGATGCTACTAAGATGCTTGTCCTAAGATGCTAATTGCTGTCCTAAAAGCAGTCAAGGATGCTTTTAAGGACACAAGGACACAAGGAACATGTGCTGCGTACTACAGCCCACACACACAGAGACTTATCCATCACTCTCCCCCTAAGTCTTGTGTGACTCCTTGTGAGGTATCTGAGCCATCCCGATCCTGGCGCGAAGTTTCTGGAACTTGACTCGCCCAAGGGACTTGGTCAGGAAGTCGGCGAGCTGGTCTTGGGTGTTGATGTAGTTGGCCCGGACACTCCCTTCCTCCAGGCAGCTCCTGATGAAGTGGTACCTCACCCGTATGTGCTTGCTGCGCTCATGGAAGACTGGATTCTTTGCCAAGGCCAAGGCGGACTTGCTGTCCACCCTGAGCTCCACTGCCTCTACGTCTCTGCCAAGGAGATCGCCAAGCAGCCGAGCCAGCCACAAAGCCCTGAGTAGCAGCGGTAGTGGCTGCGATGTACTCTGCCTCGCAGCTGGACAGAGCCACCACCTGCTGCTTGGCCGACTGCCAGCTGATCGGACACTTGCCGAGGAAGAACAGCGTCCTGCTGGTGCTCTTGCTCGTGCTCGTGTCGATGTCGCCGGCGTGGTTGCTGTCGCTGTACCCGATGAAATGTGCCGTGCCGGGGCACCTCGGGTAGTGCAAGCCGTAGTCGGAGGTGCCCGCGACGTAGCGGAGGATCCTCTTCACGGCCTGCTGGTGCTCCGTCGTCGGTCGCTGCATGAACCGGCTGACGTAGCCGACGGCGAACGCTAAGTCCGGTCGCATGTGGACAAGGTAGCGAAGGCTGCCCACAATGCACCGGTACTGCGTCGCGTCCACCTCCTCCGTACTCTCCCGGCTCAGCCTCAGCCTCTCCTCCATAGGAGTGTGGGCTGGGTTGCAGCCGGTGAGACCGCCAAGCTCCACAATGCGCTTGGCGTAGGCAGTCCGGCGAAGAGAGGTGCCGGAGCTGTCCTGGTGGATCTCGATCCCCAGGTAGAAGGAGAGAGGGCCCAAGTCGCTCATCTGGAAAGTCGCCCTCATCTTCTTCCTGAACGCCTTGATCTCCACCTCCTTGGTACCGGTGATCACAAGATCGTCGACGTAGACACCTACCAGCAGGGCCTTTCCTCCACTGCCCCGCCGGTAGATGGCCGCCTCGTGCGGGCTTTGCTCGAAGCCCATCCCCTTCAGCGTGGAATCCAGCTTGGCATTCCACGCCCTCGGTGCCTGCCGCAAGCCGTAGAGGGCCTTGCGCAGGCGAAGCACCTTGCCCTCCTTGCCGGGAATTGCGAATCCCTGCGGCTGATGTACGTAGACCTCCTCCTTCAAGTCGCCGTTAAAGAACGCCGACTTGACATCCATGTGATGGACACGCCAGCCCTCCTAGGCAGCTAGCGCAAGGAGGAGTCGCACGGACTCCATCCGTGCCACAGGGGCGAAGGCGTCATTGAAGTCGACCCCCTCCTGCTGCACGAAGCCTCGTGCCACCAAGCGAGCCTTGTGCTTGACGATGGCACCGGCTTCATCCCTCTTCAGCTTGAACACCCACTTAAGGGTGATCGCGCGGTGACCACGAGGGAGCTCAGCGAGCTCCCAAGTGCAGTTCTGCTCGACCGCGTCCATCTCCTGCTGCATCGCGGCGCGCCATGCCGTGTCTCCCTCCGCCTCAGCGAAGGAGTGAGGCTCACCGTCCTCACGTGCCAGGTGCAGCTCCGCCTCGAAGTCGTGTACCGCCAACCCAGGGACAGGCTGGTCGCCGAGGATGTTGTCCATGGTGCGGTAGCGTAGTGGCTCGTCGTCGTGGTAGGCGTCGACGCAGTCCTCATCGTTGGACAGCGGAGTGGCGAACTCCACCGAACGCTGACGGGCCAAAGCTGCTGGTGCCGATCTTGCAGATGCCTGCGCCGGTGCTGGAGAGTGGGGAGCCGGTGCAGGAGTGCTTGATGGCGAGCACTCCTCCGCAACAGCTTGGTGGTGCTTGATGGCGTCCGCGGCTGCCCCCTTGGTGTCGAGGAGGACAGCCCACGTATAGCGGGACACGTCGTCGACGAGGAGTAGAAAGTAGCGTCGTCCTCCAGGTGTAGCCGGTGTCACGGGGCCTCAAAGGTCGTCGTGCACGAGCTCCAGCTTCTCCTTGGCACGGAAGCTTGCTTGGCGGGGAAAAGACAGCCGTTGCTACTTGGTGAGGACGCAGGTGTCACAGAACTGCTCCACGTGGTCGACGCACGGCATGCCCTGTACCATTTCCTTGTTGCCGAGCGGCTTCAGGGCCTCGAAATTGAGGTGCCCAAAGCGCTCGTGCCACCGCCAGGCCTTATCGTCCCGCCGAGCTGCAAGACAAAAGGGTTGCGCCACCTGCATGTGAAGGACATAGAGGCGGTTGCTCCCCCTGTTCACCTTGGCGAGAAGTCGGTGACGGGGATCCCAAATGCGAAGCACGCCGTCCTGGATCTCCTCGCGCGAGCCGTTCTCATCCAGCTGTCCCAAGCTGATGATGGAGTTCCTCAGCGCGGGGATGTAGTAGACGCCGGTGAGCAGCCGGTGCTCGCCGTTCTTGGCGACGAAGATGATGGAGCCGGCGCCCTTGATCTCCACGGCGGAGGCGTCCCCGAACTTGACAGAGCCTCGAACGTTGGAGTCGAGCTCGGAGAAGAACTCCCACCGGCCTGTCATGTGGTGGGTGTCGCGGGTGTCGAGGCACCACCCATTGATCTTGCTGCCGCTGCCGGACCTGCTGCTGAGGAGGGCATGTGCCTTGGGCTCATCGAGGTGGAGAGGAGCCGCTGCAGCCGGTGCTGCTGGAGGTAGCTCGGTGCTCGCATGTGCCATGAACAGAGCTAGTTGATCCTCCTCTGCCTGCGCGACGTGGGCCTGGGCGCGTCGTGGCTGTCTGCAGTCCCTGGCCCAGTGGCCAGCACGGCCACAGTTATGGCAGGCGTCATCTTGTGCCGGCTTGGGCTTCTCGGCGGCGCCGCCCTGGGCACCCCTGCGAGCGTCGCCCTCGGCACACCCTTGCGCCCCGGCCTGGGCGCCTTTGCGTGGCTTGCCGCGCTTGCCACGCTTGCGGCCGGCTGTTGCGGAAGAAGGCTCCCCCTTATTCTTGTCACCTTGGCCGGCAGCCCACTGCTCCCGGGTGAGAAGGAGCTTACCACCAACGGTGGCAGGCCCCGAGAAGGGTTGTGGCTCATCACCGTCGACGACTTTGAGGCGACCTATCGCCTCTTCGATTGACATCGTTGAGAGGTCCAGCAGGGACTCGATTGAGCGAGCCATCTGCCTGTACTTCTAAGGGATGCAGCGGAAGAGCTTCTCGACAGCTCTCTTCTCATTGTACGTGTCGTCGCCAAACTGTACCAACTTCTGCAACAGAGTGTTGAGACGGAGAGCAAAATCATCGACGTCCTCACCTGGCTTGAAGGCCAGGTTCTCTCACTCCTTACGAAGTGCCTGCAATGTGGACTTGCGGGCGCGGTCGCTGCCGATGCGTGCTGTAGCAATGGCGTCCCAAGCCTCCTTGGCAGTCCGCTTGCTGGTAAGAGAGAACTGCATCTCGGACGGGATTGCAGCAATGAGGGCATTTAGTGCCCGTCGATCCTGGTCGTAGTCGACGTCGCCATACCGGACTGCCTCCCACAAGTGCAGCACCTGAAGTCTCACCTTCATCACCGCAGCCCACTCAACATAGTTGGTCTTGATGAGGGTAGGCCACCCACCACCGGGGCCACGTCCCTGGCAACAGCTTGGTGCCCGTGGTGACCGCGGTACCGGTCTGGGGAGAGAGAGCCACACTGCCTGTGACGGCCGTGCTCCTCCTCGACCCGTCCGTCGCGCCGGTGCTCGTACTCCACCTCCGCCTCAAGCTGGGCAGCCCGCTCCCGCAGCCGCCGGGCCTCTAGTGCAAGGTCATCGCCACGCGGATCGCGGTTGCCGCGTCCGCCCGGAGCGCGGCCGTCATGCGCACGTCCACCAGGAGCGTTGCCGGCGCAGCCACGCCCGTTTGGGCTGCCGCCGCCACGCCTGTGGTCCTCCGGGTCGTCGCCGTCGCGCCACCTCCCGGCGGGGCTGCCGCTGCGCCCACGGCGCTGTGCGGCTGCCCACCGCGCCGTCCGCTCATCCGCCGCCATTCTGGCTGCGTTGGCCTCCACATCGACGATGCCTGTGTCGGAGGCAGCGCAGCTAGAGCTATCGGCGCGCAGGGACTTGAGCTCTGCTGCGGCCGCAGCTGCAGCGTTTGCCGCTGCCGCTGCTTACTCCTCCGCCCTTGCTGCTGCCAGCTCCGCCGTCGCTAGCCTTGCCCTTCGGGCCGCTGCCGCAGCGAGCTCTGCTGCTGCTCGCTCGCGCTCCTTTGCCGCAGGGAGCTCGGCATGCTGCCGGCGCCGCGCGCTCGAGCCGAGCGAGTGCTGAGACGCACCTGCGGACATGAGGAATCTCCGGGCTGCTGCGTGGGGAGGAGAGGGCCTCCAATGAACTGCTGCAACTCGTCTCTGCAAGGGGAAGGGGTTGGACAGGAGCTGCTAGCTGAGAACTTTGGGGAATTGAGCAAGAGATGCTCAGGCTACAAGATAGTACGGCTCCGATACCACTTGTCAGTCTCTGAATCCTTGCTTTAGGTGTGAGCAGGATCCTTACTCTCATCAAGAGGATAGCACATAGAGAACTCAGAGTTGAGGCAATTTTCTGGGTTTATTTCTCACACAATGCTATGCCAACCTGAGGGGTTGGGGATACATATTTATAGGCTGCTAATCAGCCAAGCATATGCTAAGATGCTAGTCTAAGATGCTGTCCTAGATGCTAGTTAAGATGCTGTGCTAAGATGCTCTTAAGATGCTTGTCCTAAGATGCTAACTGCTGTCCTAAAAGCAGTTAAGGATGTTTTTACAAAGGACACAAGGACCATGTGCTGCGTACTACAGCCCACACACACAGAGACTTATCCATCACTTACCACACCACTCTTGACTCTGGTATACTCTCTTCTGTTCACCCTCCTTCCTCTCACCCTTCGTCCATCATGGTCGCAAATGGTTCGTGTCTTTCTGTCACGTCCGTGGGTGCCGTTGACACTCATGACTCTTTTCGTCTTACTGATATCCTTGTTGCCCCTTCTATGGTTCACAACCTTCTTTCTATTCGTCGATTTATAGCTGACAATTGTTGTTCTGTTGAATTTGACTCTTCTGCTCTTACTGTGAAGGATTTGGCTTCCCGGAGTCTTCTTCTCCAATGTGACAGCACGGGGCCCCTTTACACCCTTCGGTTTCCGGCGTCTGCTTCGCCTTCTTCACTGTCCACTTTGTCAGCTGCTTTCACCGCCACTACTTCCTCCACCATTTGGCATCGTCGTCTCGGCCATACTGGACGTGATGCTCTGATGCAGGTTAGTCGGTAGTTCCGACATTCGTTGTACTCGGGCTCACGATGAGCACTTGTGTCATGCGTGCCAGCTGGGCCTCCATGTTCGTATTCCTTTTCATTCTTCTTCTTCACATGCTACTCATGTTTTTGATCTTGTACACTGCGACATATGGACATCTCCTGTCATCAGCATTTCTAGCTATAAATACTATCTTGTGGTGGTTGATGATTTCTCTCATTATTCGTGAACGTTTCCCTTGCGTGCGAAGTCTGATGCTTTTCCCGTACTTCTCCACTTCTTCGCCTGGGTGTCTACTCAGTTCGGCCTCACCATCAAGGCCGTCCAGTGTGACAATGGCCGCGAGTTCGATAACACCACCTCGCGCGCCTTCTTCCTCTCTCACGGTGTCCAGTTGCGCATGTCTTGCCCATACACCACCTCCCAGAACGGCAAGGCTGAGCGCATGATTCCCACCACCAACGACACATTGTGCACTCTTCTGCTCCAGACGTCGCTCCCTGCTCACTTCTGTGCTGAGAGTCTGCACACCGCCACCTATCTCCTTAATCATCTTCCTTCCGCTGCTTGCCCAGCTCCTACGCCACACCACGCTCTTTTCGGTACCCCTCCTCGATATGACCACCTTCGTGTCTTCGGGTGTACGTGTTACTCTAACACCACTGCCACCGCTCCCCACAAGCTGGCTCCCCGTTCGACTCTGTGTGTCTTCCTCGGTATTCTCCGAATCACAAGGGTTACTGCTGCTTTGACCTCACCTCTCGTCGGGTCCTCATCTCTCGCCATGTGGTCTTTGATGAGTCCGTCTTCTCCTTCTCCACCACCACCACGACCACTTCCACCCCTGACCTTGACCTCTTCTCTATGTTTCCCATTGACATGGTGGTCCAGTCACCTTTACCGCTGTCTCCTGCAGGTACTGCTCCTCCGTGCCCTTCGCCGGGCCCGTGCCCCTGCTCGCCGCCCACCAGTGACGCCCCTGGCCCTATGCCCTGCCTGGGTCCGGAGGCGTCACCCTCCGGTGCTGCTCCTGCCCCTACGCCCGACGCAGGTCTGGGGATGCCGGTTTTCGCACCTCCTGCGCATTTCGCCCAGCTGTTGCGCGTCTACCAGCGTCGTGCGCGGGCGGCTCCGCAGCCTTAGTCACCACCGGTGGCCTCTTCTCCACCGGCGACGCCTACACCACCGGTGGCCCTTCTCCGCGGGGAACGCCTACACCACCGTCGCAGCCGCCGGCTGCCCGTGTCGTCCTGCCGGTGTACCACCCACCGCTCCTTCACCGACACCCGCGGCATGTTCACCCTATGGTGACGCGGCACGCGGCTGGTACCCTGCGGTTCCAGGCTCTTGCGGCGATGCCCGGCGACCCGCAGGTCTCTCCAGTACCATCTTCCGTTCGCGACGCCTTGTCGTACCCTCACTAGCGCCGCGCGATGGAAGAGGAGTACGCGGCGCTCCTCACCAACAAGACATGGGATCTGGTGCCCCGTCCGCCCGGCTCTAATGTCGTCACCGGCAAGTGGATCTGAACACACAAGCGACGGGCTGATGGTGCCCTTGAGAGGTACAAGGATCGCTGGGTTGTCCGGGGTTTCACTCAGCGTACTAGAGTCGACTATGATGAGACTTTCAGCCCCGTGGTCTCACTGGCTCTCGCTCGCTCCTGGCCCATGCATCAGCTGGACATCAAGAATGCCTTTCTCCACGGGACTCTCAGTGAGACAGTCTACTGCAGCCAGCAGGCGGGGTTTGTTGACTCTTCTCGTCGCGACATGGTCTGCCGGCTCAACAAGTCTCTCTACGGTATCAAGAAGGCCCCTCGGGCGTGGCACTCTCGGCTTGCTGCTTTCCTGTTGTCACTGGGATTTGTGGAGGCCAAGTCAGATACATCCCTTTTCATCTATCACCACAGAGCTGAGACTGCCTACCTGGTGCTCTATGTTGATGATATTGTCCTCACAGCCTCCCGTCCGTCACTACAACGCCGCGTCATCAGCTCTCTTCAGCAGGAGTTTCCTGTGAAGGATCTTGGTGTACTCCACCACTTCCTCGGGGTCACTATTGAGCCTCGTCCCACCGGGTTACTTCTTCACCAGCGGCAGTACACTCTTGATATCCTGGAGCAAGCTGGGATGACTAACTGCAAGCCCTGCTCCACTTTGGTTGACACACAAGGCAAGCTGTCAGAGGCCGAGGGCCACCCAGTGGCAGACCCCACTGCGTACTGGAGTCTTGCCGGTGCACTTCAATACCTCACCTTCACCAGGCCAGATATCACCTATGCAGTTCAGCAGATATGTCTTCACATGCATAATCCCAGAGAGCCCCACCTCACTGCTCTCAAGTGTCTCCTCCGCTACCTCCGCCTCACTGTTGACTACGGCCCGCTCCTTCACCGGTCTTCCTCCGCCGAGATCGTCGTCTACACTGACGCCGACTGGGCCTGGTGTCTGGACACTCGGCGCTCCACCTCCGGCTACGCTGTCTTTCTGGGCGGCAACCTGGTGTCCTGGTCATCAAAGCGCCAGCCGGTGGTCTCCCGCTCCAGTGCCGAGGCGGAGTACCGCGCTGTCGCTAACGGCGTGGCTGAGGCCTCCTGGCTCTGGCAGCTCCTTGCCGAGCTCCACAGCCCTCTCCCGGAGCATGCTGGTCTACTGCGACAACGTCAGTGCGGTGTACCTCTCCACCAACCCTATTCAGAATCAGCGGACCAAGCATGTGGAGATCGATCTACGCTTTGTCCGTGATCGAGTCGCCATCGGCGATGTTCGGGTCCTCCATGTCCCGACCACCTCCCAGTTTGCCGATATTTTCACCAAGGGCCTCCCATCCTCCACCTTCACCGAGTTTCGCTCCAGCCTCAACATCACCGGTGGCTAGTTGCGTCGGTGGAGGGGCTAGTGTGTGTGGCTTTTTTTCATGTTCATTCTGTAACTCCGCTGCGCCGGTAGTTCAGACTGCGGGTGGGTGTTGGAATATGAGTGTATAGGCCCATGAGGCTCATGTATGACATGCTATATTGCTACCCTTTTAGGGTAAGCCCAATTGCAGAAAATCAGAATTTCTATCAAATAGTAGCAGAACATGAACAGGGCATACCATTTTAATTATATTCTTGTGTAGAATCTTGATGGTGCAGGAATCATTATCAAGGGAATTACAAATTGAGCGGGATAAGAATAAGTCTCTGACTGAGAGGGTAAGCAGTTTTAAGATCTGCTGTCATATTTTGCTTCTACTAGTTGTAACTCATGGTAGTAAATAAATCTCTTCTTTTTTCCATGTATCTTGTGTGAATTACCAATTGTCTTGAGTAATCATGCAATAGCGTTACATTACTGTTAGATGTTAGTATATAAGGGCCTATTTGGTATAACTCCTGCTTCAGGTTCTCTAAGGAAGTGATTATGTAGCTGAAAACAATTCTCTAGTGATTTTCTAGGATAAACACTATGGATGAAATGATTTTGTGCAGGAAGTGAATCTGGAGAAGCTGGTTTTTCAGCTTCTGGCATCTTAATTAATTATATAGAATCACTTTGGAAGTCATCCTCTATAAAAATACCATTTTGGCAGCTCCCATGGGATCAGCTTGGGTGTTCCATTGGGCACTCTCTCAGACAGGAAATTGACTAAAAATGCAAGTTCTGTTAGCTACAAACAGATAAAATTGCAAACGTTATCAGGCAAAGTTCAATAGAATTTGTTTTCTACCTTCCCAATTTTCTTTTACTCCATCCTTGATTCTACCTACATGTCCATGGGAAGTTTCCCACGGTTGTATTTTGTTTAAATGATTGAATGTCGCTGTGGATACAAGGATGGCATTTCTAGGAGGTCTGAGGATCTCCTTGTGATCTTTAATAGCCTGAGGAAGTTTTACCTTTTGTCTTCAGTTTGAGGATGTGGAGAGGCAACTCGAGCTTGCAATTAAGGAGCAAGAAGCAATGGTAGAACTCTTTGCAGAAGAAAGGAAGCGCTGCGACCAAGAGGAGGAGAACCTGAAGAAGAAGCTCAGGGTTAGTTGTTAGAACTATGCACCACCTTGCTCCTAACCAAAAAAAAATTTCCAGTTCCTCTGTTACAAATGGAGTCATCTAACTTCATGATGGTGTGCATGTCGCCTATAAACCATTGGTGTCTATTTGCAGGAGGCCTCTTCCACCATTCAGGACCTGATGGAACAGCTCAGTTCTGCCCGGAACTGCTGCAAGAGATGAAGCAGCAGACAGCAACTTCACCCCAGTAGTACGTAAGTACGTGTATATCATCAGCATGCTCTCTTCTCTGGTGCATAGGAGCACAAAATAATGTACAAAGATGGTTGTAGAGCTGTTAGCAGTAGCAGACCAGAATGCTCTATGTATGTTTCACAGCCTGTTGTTAGAGCAAGTGTAAGATGATTGAATGGGGTTAACGTGACGACTTCCCTAGGCCCTCACGGTTTCATGTTTATACTTCTGTGAATTAGCCCCCAGCGTGGCCATATATTCGTCGTTCTATCTCCGCGGTGAATGGCAGATGCAGTTAGCCCTGCATCAACGCCCAGGTGCATGAACGACGGCGTAGGGCGGCAGAGTGGAGATTGATCCGATCAGAAACAGAGAAGAGTTTTCTGGGAAATTCGTGTTCTATTTCTTGATCATGGACAACAATTAATCAGTGACGTGTTTCTTCGTTTATCCACGTCAGTAATCTGTGTATCCACGTCACTAATCTTACATTAGTTATGCGTTTTCAGTTCTTACGTTATTAATTTGATAGTGTGACTAATTAAGGTGTGTCCGTTTATGCTATTTTGGTAGTGTTATTATTTGGTCCATGCTTTCAAACAGCGCATCAGCTAGAATGGACGATCACAGCAAGGAACGACGTTTTATTGTGCTCTCATAGCTTATAGCTGTAGTGCCAGACTTGCTACTACACATGCTTGCATACTACTCCGATCCTTGGATCTTGCTAATTACGGAGTATACATTAGTACTTACTCCTAATAACATATAAAAGTACTCCGTATATTACACAAGAGTTGTGATGTGGCGTGGAACAAGATTCAAGTGTCGCTTTATAGGTCGTTGTCTTCGTTGAGCCTCGCCGCTGTGGTGAGCGCCGCGCCGACCCCGCCAGCCTTGGCGCCCGCTTCGGCGTCGTTGAAAGTCTCAGCTTGCACCGCCCTCGTCGCGTCCTCGGTCCTCGCCGCCTTGCCGTCCGCCAGCTTGGCTGTCGCATCTGAGAGGACGTCGCCGAGCTTGACCTTGTCGCCGTCACGCGTGGCCTGGGCGTTGGCGCGCGCCGCGGCCCGCGCCTGGTCGCCGAGGCCGCCGGGCATGAGAACGTCCGCCCCGAGCGCGCTCATCTCCGCGGCGCGGATGGCCTCCGCGTCGGCACGGTCGATGGGGCGCCCGCCTCCGGCCCTCGCCGTCGCCTCCAGCGCCTCGCCGATGGTGATCTTGGTCGCGTCCTCCTCTGCCGGCGGCGGCGGGTCGGCCACGGAATACTGCCCCACGACCTGGCCCGCCACGAACTCCGTCACGATGCGGCCGCCAGGCACGGCGGTCTGGGTCACGGTGATGCCGTGCGTGGCCGCGGTGTCGCTGGCCTGCCCCGGGTGCACGGCGCCGACGGCCTGGTTGTAGGCCGCCGCCGTCTCCATGGCGGTCGCGGCGCTGAAGCCGCCCCCGGCGCCCTGCGGGACCTGGACGCCTGGCACGCTGTCCTCCGCGGACCGCATGGCGGCCGCGTCGCGCGGCGCGATGGGTTGCCCGGCGAGGTCTCCTGAGACGGCAAACACGTGGCCGTACCTGATGGCCGCCTCCTCCGGCTGCAGGTCCTCCTGGTCTTGGTACAGCTGAGCCTGCTTGTTTCCCTGCTGCTCATGGAGCGGGTCGTCTTGTCTCCTTGGCTGCGCCTGCGCCATTGTTACTCAGGTCTCGTGCAGTGGTTGGCCCTCCCTTCTCCGAAAGAGCAAATTTGGTTTCCGCAATCATGCTACGCCCATTTACTACTTAGTTATATATATATCCCGTAGATGCAAAGCTGCGGATGGATTGGCCACGTTATCGTGGCCGGTGTCGAGAAGCGCACGGACTGAGGACGCGTGCGACACGGCGCTTGACGCGCGGTGCACTCGTGTCATCGGCGTATAAAGGATTAAAGGATCCACCAAGGCATGACCTGCACGTGTACAGACGCTTAGTGTAAGATGCAGTCGTGGCGTCCTTGTAGCAGGATCTATCTAATTTTAAGGATTGTATGTGTTGTAAAAAAACTGATTGCATGGTCCCTGGATATTTGTGTGACGGCTACCTTTTCTCATAAAGAACAAAACACCGCAAAAACAAGAGAAAAATATATAAAAATACCAAAAAGATGGCTGCACCAGACAAAACAGAGAATAGTCACTATTATTAGAGAACTTGATCCGCATCGTTTTTTGCTTTAGTCTGTTTTTTTCCATCCAAGACTAAAGAAAGCGTTAGTCCAAAATTATAGCTACCAATCAAGACTAAAGTCACTCCTAATAATTAGAGCCGTAGAAGCCACTTTTACTCCTGGTTTATTATAATAGCTAGGACGACAAGCTATCATTTGTCTCCATTGGTGTTACCAACTCAGAGTAAAGGTCCTCCAACCTTTAGTCCTGGTTGGTGATCTTTAATCCCTGACTAACTCGGACTAAAGGTCTTCCACTCGAAACTAATTTAAAAGGAGGTGTGCATAGGATTTTATCATATGTTGTGCTGTTGAGTTGGCAAGGCCTCTCAAGGCGATATGTCTCGGGTTCAAATCTCACACATGGCAAGAGAGCTCTCTAGGATTTAATTTATTTTTTTCTCTTAATGATGGCATGTAGTCCGGTTGTGTGACTATTGGCGTTTCTTAGCATCATCACCAGTATTGCAAAGTCCTTGGTAATGTCACCAGAAACGTCAGTAGGTATTCTGTAGCATTCACAGAACAAGTCTGTAAGCGCACGAAAATACCGTTGTAGCATTTCACCCGGAAGCATTCAGGGTATCGTTATTTATATTTTCCTAAAGGAAGATATAGTGTAAAAGAGTATAATAGGGACAAGGACAAGATAACATGACTGCATAATAGACCAAAGTTTATAATAGGGGTAAAAGTAAGATATTTGGATAACTGACAAACACACTCGAGCCAATCTCAAGGATAAAGATAAAAGAAAGAATAAAGAATAACCTAAACCGAAGAAGGCATTCCTAGATAACTATGTTAAGATATCAGAGATCATACAAATACATGCTTGTTATATAGGGTCAGAGATTCTAAGGTAAGATAATCTGGTTGTTGTCGATCTACTTCGGGCACCGAAGTGGACCTGGTCTGCCAGGCGATACCGAGTATACAACTCTACGCCAAACTCGGACGCGGGGGATTACAGGGGACGAATAGGACAAGGTCACTCCCTGCAGTCTACCACCTCAACCGTATGAGAAAGGTGCAAACGAAGGTAGCTCTAGCCTAGACACCACGTCTAAGCTATCGACTACTACTCTAGCGTGACATCAAGGCTTACCCGTCTCCGGGGTCATTCTACTAGAGCAACCATCACAAGGATGGATGACGAACCCGCAAACTAACTTTGACCAAGACTAAATTAGAGAAGAACCAGTCACCTCAACTTAGCTCTAGGTCTAAATATGTATGTATGGTAGATTAAGCATAAAGTTCTAGATGATAAGGGCATGACGTAGAAACTATAATCTAGTTTGTATATCAAAATTATATCATAAGAACTTTGCTCTAATTTCATAACAAAGCTATATTGATAAAATCGGAACAAAAACAAAAGGGAAATCTTAAATGTATTCATACCGAGATTGCTCCCAAAGGTTCAAGCTTTCCAATGAAGCTTTCCCTGCTCCAACTAAGCTACTACTAGTACTACTAGCCCTGAAGTGCTTTGTTTGGGCGGCTTCCCTCCCCTTTAGCATTTATGTTTTCCTAGAAGGTGCCTTTTCTTTATAATTTCTCTTGCAATTGGTTATAAATCCTGCAAAGTGATATTTCTCCAATACAAGTAGAATTCGGTCAATATAAAGTATATGTGTCGGTGTTCTGACCCTCGAGGGGTTAACACCAACGAGTAATATCGTATCCGCGTGCTCCCTAATCCGGTGGGTGATGCAAGAAGAACACAGTGGTTTATCCTGGTTCGGGCAAAGAAGGCCCTACGTCCAGCGGGGGGAGGATGATTCGAGTTATCTTGCACCGAAGTGCTAGTACAGGGGAAAATACAAGCTGGTGTGAGGAGTGAAAGGTGGAGTTGGGGCGTTCAGACGCCTTGCTCTCGACCTTGCACAGGCTCACGGTGTTGCTCTCTGATCTAGGGCCTTAACGTTTCTATGCTCTAGATTCTCTTGATTTGAGTCCGGTCCTTTTTTCTAACGCCCTGGCGCCTCCTTTTATAGACGAAGGAGGGGCACAGGTGTACATGTATTTTGAGTTCACATGACGCTGATGACGTACGACGTTGAGGCCGATCATGTCGGTGCCACTGTAGTGATGTACGTCGGTATGGGAGGCCCTGCAGCCGTCGCATCGGGAGTTGTTGAAGTTTAGCTCGAGGGTACGCTCGGTGAAGTCGAGGGGCGACGGTCGAGGGTCCTGGCCGGAGCCGAGGGGGTTGTACCGAGGAGGTTGAGCTTCGCTGGATAAGATCGAATCCCGGAAAACACGGAAAACATGTTAGTTTATACGTCTCGAGGCGGTGCAGGTCGTGGCACAGCGCTCGGTATGGCGCAACAGCGTAATATGACTTGCAGGATTCCGGGGTATGGGCGGTAAAAGTAGATTTGACCGCCATGCCTGTAACTGTGGCCATGCGGTTAGGCGGGGGTAGATAGATCGCATTAAATGCGCTCGGATCCGTACGGGGGAGTTGGTGGCCGAGGGGTGTACTCTCCTCGAGGGCCGCCCATTCGCCCAGGCGAAGTTTCGTCCTCGAGGGGAGGCTCGTTCGCTGGATGAAGTTCCGTCCTCGAGGGGTTGCTCGAATCGTACCCTCGCGTATACAGTACTTGTCCGTTCGGTATCCTCTCGGGCGAATAGTACTGGTCCGTTCGGTAACCTCTCGGTGATACAGTACTAGTCCGTTCGGTAGCCTCATGAGCAGGCTTTGGTTTTGGGCCGTCGTTGTTCGTTCGCGGGCCAGTCCGATACGTCTCAGCCTATGGGCCTTAATATGTTAGCGCGGGAGTTTATCAGAGGGGTCCAGATGCCGATTTCGCGGGGCTTTAGTTTGTTGAGCAAGGGGTCTGGGATACCTGTTTCCAGGGTATCGACAATATGTGCATAGAAGCATTTAGTTTCTCCCTTTTTGGATTAATATTGGTGATATAAAATCATCGATAAGGACCACAAGCTTACCCTTTGCTTGTCCCCGAGCAAAGCTAAGCTTTGGTTGTTGATCAGGAGTTGCTTCTATATCGATTACATTTTTAGTGTACCAGCTTTATAACAAAGTTTTCTACTGTAATTTGAATAACTCGGCATGTTTGTCCACCCTACTATTATCTTGAAACAAATGAGGCTTTCAAGCCACTTCAATTCTTGGGCGATTGTAGGATAGAATAGATTCATGGACTTACTTACCATTCATCCCAAGATCAACCATCTTTCCGGAGCTTTTGATATTTTTGCAAAGATAAAACCAAGTTCCTCAGATGATTCTCACGATCACTCAATGTATATGATTACCTTACCAATGGCATTATGCCTTCTATTCAAAACCTACTACTAAGGCTTTTGAGTGGAGTTCTAGGTAGGTATGAAAGTGGGCATACTTGCATTACATGTATTGCTAAGTCAAAAACGGACCACAAGGAGAGACATCATACACTTTGATTGAGATGTGCAAGTGTGTGGAAAGGAAGATGGTTCCTAATTCTAAATATTTTTGGTACTCCATGCATCATGACTCACTTTATTGTGGATGAATGATTTTTTGAAGAATATGGGCTATAAAAGAATTCTATTTTTTGAACGAGGATTTGGATTTTTCCCGTTGTTTATTCCTGGAATTTTTTCCTCTCATGCCCCTTGGCATGGATGCTTTTTTTTGTTTTTTCATGCCCCTTGGCATGGATGTTTTTTAAGCATAGCCCATATGTCTCCTTCTGGAATATGAAAACTTTGAATGGAGAGATGTCATGATTGAATGCGAGGAGTAATTTATTTAGTGGATAAGGAATGCACGGCTCTTATGGTAAGAGTCGGCATTTTTATTTGGTGGAAGGGTGCACAACTCTTAGGGTAAGAGTTGGCATTTTTGGTGGATTGAAAAATGCATGTTGTGCACAACTCTTAGTGTAAGAGTCAACATTTTATTTGTGGGTGCGCGTGAATCTCAATCATGGGTGCACGACCATAATCTCACTCAGGTCACAACAATTTGACCTAACTAGATGATCCGACAAGCAACATATGACAAAAGGTTTTGAATAAATGAATCATGTAATATGGCCTTGGTAGGTATTTCATAATCATTGAGTAACTTTTGTTTTAAGCATTTTTGAAATAAACTCCATATGTCAAGTTTCACTCAGAACAAAGTCATAGCATAGTCCATGGCACTATATCATATTAGGCAATAACTTAGACTAAAGCAAGCGTGTGCAACCCACTAATTCAAGTTTTTAGGATGGAACATTTTAAGCTAACGAACCCAAACTTTAGAGAAAGCTTGATTATAAATCAGGTACAAGTGAAACATAAGATAGAGCAACTATTCATCATTTCAATAAGGGTGGAACTAAATATTTCCATAACACATATATAGAGTGGAATCATTATTTTTTTATCATATCTCATCATTCTATAAGGTAATTAATTTATTCAAAGAAGTTTGAGATATGAATTACCTTTGCGGGAGTCCTCCTCCAAGCTAGCTTCTGACTTACCTTTAGTGATTTCGCTTATAATGTTGCTAGCTGGTGCATGCTATGGTCAGATTCACGGTTCGTGGCATCCTTTGAGCGTGCTAGGGAGCTTCCCTCTCCCAAGCTATGTCTTGTGGCTGTGACATCGAGATAGCAGAACAACAAGCTTGGGGTTGAAAGGTTTATTTTATTTTATTATTAGCAAAATTATTTTTATTATATTTTGTTTTTAGATTCACCAAACAAGTTTCATCTCCACTGTCATCTCAAGTCTTACCCTTATAAATTTATATACTCCTGCACGGGTTAGTCCATATGATCAACCAAAATTTATACTAGCAATTTTAGTTCACAAATCAAACTCGACTCCATGTCTAATTTGATCTAGGTAGTCATAGTTAACCTAAAAACCATGCTTAATTTAGCAAGCCTATGGGAGTGTGGTCATCAGCTGTTGACCAATACTTCCAAACCAAAAATATGCCAGCAAAGAAAAAGGAAGCATGAAGGGATTGACAAGATTCATCCAACGGAGGTGAAGACATTAAAATGTAAACATGAGAACCATATGTTTATTCATTTAAAAACTTGTTCAACCAACTTTTATTTGAACTCAAACAAGACTAGGATAAATGCAAAGTAAGACATGCCTTAGTTTATCTCCAACATAAGTTACTTCTATTGTTTATGCTGACATTAACAAGAAGCATGAGTAATCAAGCTATGGAGACAAGTATGAGTAAAGAAGTTAGGGGAACTTTACCTTTGCATACCTGAATGTAGTTACCAACAACATAGATGGATGAAACATCAGAGCTGTTGCTACGGTCCGCATGATGACTTTTGAGCTGAACCTCTAGGCCAGGGTACTCTCATGGCTTAGTATGTATGGGCCATGACCTTGATGGTAATAGCAAAGGTTTGGAGGTGAGCCCTTCTTGCTTGTGGGAGCAATGTCGGGTGCAGTCAAGTGGCCCATAGGTGTTCCTCTACGGATATGTGGGGCCAACCAGCTCCTTCTCTCTCCTCCAAATTTGTTTGTTTTACTATAATTTTTTATCTTCATTTCATTTTTTAATATTTTCTTCCTTTTTCAACGCTATTTTTTTCTCTTCTTTTTCTTTTCTCTTTTTTTCAATACTCTTTTTTCTTTCTCTTTTTTCTTTTTTTAGCAAGATACAGCTGACATCATTTGCTTTTTGATATGGTGGAATATGTAACAAGAATATCACCATCCTTCCCACATACTTAGAATTTTGGGTAAAAGTCGAGTGTGTAGGGTCAGGGTCTTCTCTTGAGTGTGTTCATCACAAAAAGTTATCAAGGTATGTCGTCAATGTCGGTCCCATATTCTCAAGCTTTGTATGTCCTTTGTTCTTCATAAGTCCCAACCTAAAATGGTTAGTGACAAGAATACCTGAAGGTGCATACTAACTTGACAACATGTTCTTGCTTTTATTGAAAAGAAAAGTTTTTGTTTCATTTATTATTTATTTATTTCTATTCCCTTATATTTATTTATTTTTTTGCAAGATAACACAAGGATATGATAGTGATAGATATATGTTACCTTGTTGTGGTCCTCCCCCAAGCTAGCTCAAAGCCTGAAGATTGAATTTGTGCTCCTGTGTTTTTTAGCTTTTTCTGCAATGTTAGGAGATGGTAGATCACAGGGGAACTTACCATCTCTCATGATTACCTCATTGGAAAATATATACAAGAAGCAGCAAATTGAGCTAGTTGGTTTTTAAAATTTTATTCAAACTCTATTATTCAAGGGAGGACATTTAATCTTTATCATAGTTTTTTAAGATTTATTTTTCTTTTGAAAGAATATGAAAGGAAAAGAAATTATTTGAAAGATATTTTTTTAAAATTTTTTATTTTTGAAAATATTTTTGTTTTATAAAGATTATTTTATTTTTAGCTACTTAGAAACACTTTTTTGAAAGAAATTTTGTTTAATATATTTCTAGAGACCGCTTTATAAAATATTTTTATTGATAAGGGAAATTACTTTTTGTTTAAAAATATTTTATTAGGTAATCAATATAGTTTTAATAAAGAAATGTTTTTATAGAAAACCTGAAATGAGCAATGGCTACTACACAAACATATGTCTTCCCCGGCAATGGCGCCAGAAATGCTTGTTTGTGTTTTTTTAATAAAGAAATGCTTCTTTCCCTGGCAATCACCAGGATTGCAAAGTCCTTGGCAATGTCACCAGAAATGCCGGTAGGTATTCTGTAGCATTAACAGAAAAAATCTGCAAGCACACGGAAATACCGTTATAGCATTTCACCTAGAAGTATTCAGGGTGTCGTTATTTATATTTTCCCAAAGGAAGGCATAGTGTAAGAGAGTATAATAGGGGCATCGACAAGATAACATGATTGCATAATAGACCAAAGTTCATAACAGGGGTAAAATTAAGATAGATATTTGGATAACTCACACATACACTCGAGCCAATCTCAAGGATAAGATAAAAGAAAGAATAACGAATAACCTAAACTAGAGCAGGCATTCCTAGATAGCTATGTTAAGATATCAGAGATCATACAAATATACGCTTATTATATAGGGTCAGAGATTCTACGGTATGATAGTCTGGTCGTTGTCGATCTGCTTCGGGCATCAGAGCGCACTTGGTCTGCCAGGCAATATCGGTATTGAGCTCTACGCCAAACCCGAATGTGGGGGATTATAAGGGAAGAACAGGACAAGGTCACTCCCTACCGCCTACCACCTCAACCGTATGAGAAAGGTGCAAACAAAGGTAGCTCTAGCCTAGACACCACGTCTAAGCTATCGACTACTACTCTATCGTGACGTCAAGGCTTACCCATCCCCGGGTTCCTTCTACTAGAGCAACCATCACAAGGATGGACGATGAACCCACAAACTAACTTTGACCAAGACTAAATTAGAGAAGAACCCATCACCTCAACTTAGCTCTAGGTCTAAACATGTATGGATGGTATATTAAGCATAAAGTTCTAGATGATAAGGGCATGACATAGAAACTATAATCTAGTTTGTATATCAAAATTATATCATAAGAACTTTGCTCTAATTTCATAACAAAGCTATATTAATAAAATAGGAACAAGAACAAAAGGAAAATCTTGAATGTATTCATAACGAGATTGCTCCCAAAGGTTCAAGCTCTCTAATGAACCTTGCCTTGCTCCAACTAAGCTACTACTAGTACTACTACTACTAAGAAAATGATACAAGTGAGGTGGAGAGAGGCTATTGTGTTGGGGTTTGTGTGTGAGATGGAGCTCTCCTCCTCCTTATGTAGGGGTGGATTGTCGGTTCCAAAGGGAATATTCCTGAATCCACAACGCTCCGCCTTCCTACAGCATTGAATGTACTGCCTCCAGGAAGCTGGATCCGAACCGACGTTCGGGTGCGCCGGCCGGCCCACTCTTGGATCGGTTCATGACCGACCTCGGGAGGTGGGCTTGTTGCGGGCATGGACTGTTGTGACGTCGTGGGTTTGGACCAGAAATGCTTTGTGTCGGTGTCTTGACCCGGGGGCCTAGCACTGTGACAGAACCGACCAATTTATTAGAGCACAAGCACATAATTCGCCATTAATTCAGCAAATCATATGATTGAGACCTAATAAACCCGGTAGTCCGTGAAATCTCGAAGGATTTCAAACTTTTCCGGCACGACCAAGATCGTAATAGTTTAGCGATTCCATTCACAAGTACACAGTTCGCACATAGTTTAAAACATCATCGGAGTACGAAATAGAGTTATTACAAACCAGTTCAATTTCAAATAAAGCGGAAGCGATTTAGTTTAAAGCCACACACGCATTTAGTTCAAATACAGTGCCAGGTCCTTGGTCCACATCCAGCAAAAGCATCAAGTCGAGAAGAGTGACCATGCCTAAGGTCTAATCATCTCCCAAGGCGGGATAGAAACAGTTCTGACAATA
>CM041637.1:28284829-28383918 GCA_023333625.1 Bothriochloa decipiens | reverse complement strand
ACAGTTTTCGGTCCATATTGACACGTGTCAAAAAACGGTGTCAACAAATAAGTTATTGTAAACCTCTCTTTTGCACTCTTGTGTGATATATGGATGATGATAATCAACTGTTATTGGGTAATGTGATTTAAATAGTCATATTACACGACACTGTGGATTTCCTTTCACAGAAATCAGGGTCATTTCAGTTGGTATCAGGAGCCGTACTTGACCCTGGGACAAAACCCTAGAAATGGACGATAGAACATGACAAACCAGCTTTTCTTTTAGTTATATACCGACCCTGCATTATTTATTATGCAAGGCTTCTCTACTATTACTGACTTGCTAACCCTTTTCCCCTTTAAACATGCAGACGACAAGCTTTGGACCCCCGCTTGGACCATTGAGCAGCATGCCCAAGACTGAGTTCACCTACAAGGGACAAGAATTTCTAGGCTTCTTGTACACCCTTCGCTGTGTTTTAGGAGTGCTCGGAGTGCCTATCGAGGAGATCAAGTACACCTACACTGGAGCCCCTGAACTAGAAGGAGGAATCAAGGGTTACGTGGTCACTCACTTGGACATCCCTGCAAGTCAGACTCTACCTTCAGTACTAGCTCTCCTAGAGATGACAGTCGAGGACTCAATCGAGGAAGGAATCCAGTCTGTGTCTCTCAAGGCTCTGCGAGGAGTGATGAAGACCTCTTACGAGCACCTTCACAACACAGAGTTTTGTCTTCTTCCTCAGGCCCTGAACTCTCTCCTCACACTAGAGCAGCAGGACGACTTGGTCAGGCCGGTCATCCTAGCTGAGACCAGCCTTTGCAACCGTGCCTCCACCGCTCACCTCTTCGAGCAGAACCACTATATAGAGCACTTGGAGAAGAAGAGGCATCTCGACCGCAACACTCTGATGGAGTACCAGGAGTTCTGCAAGAAGGAATCTAAGGAGAAGAAAGGACTCGAGGCTACCATCGCCCAGCTGAAGGACAAGCTCGCACGTCAGGCAAGAGCCCACAAAGCCGAGGTTGCTGACCTGCGAGACAAGGTGGGGGACATTGGGCTATGGAACTACTACCTCAACGCAAGAGTCTCTAGTTGGAAGGAGAGAAGATTGACAAGGACAAGGAGATTAGAGAACTTCATAAAAGGAGACGGGAAGATGGCAAGAGCAACTTCACCGTGTAGTGTGAGAAGACAATGCTCATCAAAGCCCTGAAGAAAGCAGAAGCAAAAGCACAATGCAACCAAGGCCATCCAATTGCCCTGATGATTCAGAATGAGACCTTGGTGGACAGGTATAAGAGGCTTAAGATAGCTTGGAAGAACATCGATGAGAGACGCTGCCAGGAGTACGCAGAGTTGTGGGATCGACTTCCTTTGTCAGCCAGATAGGACCCCTTCAAGGAAACTTTTCAGATTGGCCTGACCCTCTTGAGGCACAACCACTGTCCAGATCCCACCAACCTGCTGCTTACCAAGGAATTAGAGAGGCTCAGGCTTACATGAAGCGCCTTCACATGTCACAGGAGGAGCTGATGGTTCTTGGCAGCCATTTTCACCTAGCAGTATACAACACACCGATGTACGAGTCAGAGTAGTGTGGACCCTGTGTGGCCACGACATGAGTTAGAGTTGAGCTAATTGTTATCCATGAGTTATGATGTATCAACCCTGATGTACCTTCCATGAGTTACCTTCTCGTAGTACGAGTCTCGCATGTCATCTAGCGTAGCTGCTAGAGATGATGCCATGTAATGCAAACCATGTAATGAATGTTCGATCTTATCGCATTTTATGGCTCTTATTGCTTCTTTGTATGATTGTTGGATAGATTAAATGTTTTCCTTAAATCGTTGAAATAATTTAATTATATTAAATCAATAAAGTACTAAACCATTGTCGACCCGTGTCACAGATGTCTACACGTCGCTCCGCATGTCTGGGCAACTGTCTGCCTCCACCTGAGCCCGAGCTTGGGCATGGAAGACGCTATGGACACAGGGGTGGTTGTGTTCCACCCATCGACCTCAACCAGGGTGGGAACGACTGTGAGCAGACCCCGCCTGCTGGAGGTGTTGCTGGAGGAGGGGATGCCAATGGCAATGGACCTCCGCCTCAGCCAAACCCTCCGCTGCAGCCGATCCCGCCACCACCACCGCCACCGAACCTAGCAGAAGTGATGGCACAACAGATGCAGCTGCTCGCCGCATTGGCCAATGGGGCCAATCACCGCTATGGAGGAAACCCGAATGACTTTCAGAGGAAACTTGAGGGTTTTCTGAAGCTAAGGCCACCCACCTTTGATGGCACCTACAAGGAACCACTAGAAGCTGATGATTGGCTTTGTGAGATTGAGAAGAAGCTAGAGCTTACCACTTGTATCCCTGAGGAACGAGTCAGGATCGCTGCTCACCATCTCACTGGAGCTGCATGCTCTTGGTGGGACAGCTACCGCCAAGCTCATGAGGACCCTGACTACATCACCTGGGATGAGTTTGCTGATGAGTTCATCGAGTACCATGTTCCTAAGGAAGTCATGGAGCAGAAGGAGGAGGAATTCCGCAACCTCACACAGAAGGGGTGTGATATCTGCGAGTACACCAACACTTTTCACCAGTTTGCTATGCTATGCACCTATGTTTGTCACGACATCTAAGAAAGAGAAGATCACTCAGTATAGGAAGGGTCTGAACCCCAAGATCAAGGTGGCCCTGGAAGGCACCAAGAGTCACACCCTTCGTGACATGATCGATCGCTGCATACAGATCGAGAAGGACCAGAAAGAGGCTGGAGAAATGTCTAGAAGGGAGAAGAAGAAGTCTAAGGGCTTCCACCATGACCATGAGTGCAAGAGGTTCTGTTGGGACAGGTCATCTAGCCATCCTCATTATAGCAAGGACCCTGCTTATGGCTCGGGTAAGAGTGGTGGTGCCTACTCTGCTGACCACTCTCGCTCTTCCTGTGACCATCGCACCTGCGACCGTCACTCTCGTGACCATCACTCTCGTGACCGCTCTAGGAAGGTTCGCTACCCTCGTGAGCACTCTTCGCAGCCATGCCATAGGTCCGACCACTCTACACCTTCTCGTGCTGTGCCAAACTCAGGCAACTGGAAGGCCGCTGCGCCAACCCCCATAGCCAGTGTGCCATTCACTTGCTTTGGTTGTGGCAAACTTGGCCACAAGGTGTTTGACTTCCCTGAGAAGACACCCGCACCTGCTGCACCCAAGTCTCAGTACCGTGGATCTACAAGTCACGATCGCCTCACGCACATGAACGCAGAAGAAGCTGAAGCTGCCCTAGATGTTGTGTACGATATGTTTTTAGTTAATGGCTTTAAAGCATCTGTTCTGTTTGATTCTGGAGCTACATGTTCATACATCTCATCCAAGTTTGCACGAGAGAATAAGATACCTATCACTCCACGTCTGGAGCCTATAGTCACCAGCTCTCCCCTTGGTGAGATGAGAAGCACCCATATTTGTAAGGGAGTGAAGCTTTCTATCGAGGGTCTAACCTTCCGAGCTAACCTTACCCTTCTACCATCAAATGGTTTGGATGTCATCCTAGGCATGGATTGGCTTACCGAGCACAAGGGTTTGATCTCTTGTTCACCCAGATATGTTTAGATAACCCATCCTTCTAGCCGAGTAGTTAGATGTGCACCTTAGAAGGATAAATCAGTATCTGTGTTATGTTCTCTGAATGCACTCAAGATTCAGGATGAATATTAGAAAGAGGAGAAAACTCTCGCTGATGTTCCCATTGTCAGAGAATACGCGAGTGTGCTTCTAGAAGAGTTGCTAGGCATGCCACCTGATCGTGATGTTGTGTTCATGATTGACCTCGTGCCGAGAACCGGTCCATTTCTAAGCGACTGTACCGCATGTCAGTCAATGAACTGGAAGAGCTCAAGAAGCAGCTAAAAGAGCTTTTCGATAAGGGCTTTATTAGGCCTAGTGCTTCATCCTGGGGATCACCTGTTTTGTTTGTGAAGAAGAAGAATGGTACGATGAGGATGTGTGTTGACTACCGCAATCTCAACGCTGTTACTATCAAGAACAAGTATCCTCTGCCAAGGATCAATGACCTACTTGATCAGCTTCGTGGTGCTAAGTACTTCTCAAAGATTGATCTCAGATCTGGTTATCATCAAATGAAGATTCAGGAGGAAGACATTCCTAAGACGACTTTCATCACTTGCTATGGGCAGTATGAGTTCACCGTTGTATCCTTCGGTCTCATGAATGCCCCTGCCTACTTCATGAACATGATGAACAAGGTGTTTATGGATGACCTTGATTGGTTTGTGGTAGTCTTCATTGATGATATTCTGGTTTATTCATGCACAGCCAAAGAGCATGAAGCACATTTGAGGATAGTACTCGAGAAGCTATCCTAACACCATCTTTATGCCAAGTTTAGCAAATGTGAGTTCTGGCTTAAAGAAGTTGCTTTCCTTGGTCATGTACTCTCAGCTGATGGAGTTGTTGTGGATCCTACAAAGATATAGGCCATGAAAGAATGGGAACAGCCTCGCAATGTGTTTGAGATTAGGAGTTTCTTGGGATTGGCGGGTTACTATCGCTGATTCATTGAGAACTTCTCGAAGATAGCTCGTCCTATGACAAACTCTTGAAGAAGACCAACGAGTTTGAATGGACGCCTGAATGTGAACACAACTTCCAAACTCTAAAAGAGAAGCTCACTACCACGCCTGTCCTAGCTTTACCTGATATCACTAATGACTTTGTCGTCTATTGTGATGCCTCTCACCAATGACTAGGTTGTGTGCTAATGCAGAATGAGAAAGTTATTGCTTATTGTCGGCGTGAGGAACCTGGGGGTGTCCTAAGCCAACGAGTAAACGTATGTGTGTGTAACCCGTTTCGATGGTGATGCAAGAAGAACACAGCGATTTATCCTGGTTCGAGCAAAGAAGGCCCTACGTCCAGCGGGGGGAGAAGATTTGTATTATCTTGCACCTAAGTGCTTGTACAGGGGTGAATACAAGCGAAGGAGAGAATTCGAGGGGGGTCGAGTGTAGAGCGAAAGAGCTATTCAGAGTCTAGGAGTCTGCCTAAGCGCGTGTTCGGTTGTTCGTGAGAACGTTGTCTAGGGTCCGTTCTCCTTTTATTGGGTCTCCTGGTGTCCCCTTTTATAGGCCAAGGGGAGGCACAGGGGTACAGATATCCTGGTTTGATGATGCGGTGGTGACGTCACAGGTCGTGGTGGTCAACTCGAGGCCTCTGTAGAGACGTGCGCTGAGCATGGCTTGTTCTGTAGCAGCGTGGCTCAGAGTTGACAGGCGTCCTTCAGAGACGTGGTTGCTGACCAGCGAAAGACGTGATCCCCTGTAGAGGACGTGCGAGTTCCTATTGGGGTCGCATCGGGAGTTGTTGGCGCAGCTTTTGAAGTCGATGTAGGTTGACCGGAGGGCATCGATGCGTACTCGAGGCCCAGTCAAGGGGTTGCCTCGAGCGTAGTGGTTGAGCAGATAAGATTGAATTTAGGGAATCTGATGTCGGTTGTTTGTCGTGTAGCACGTCGAAGGGGCCTCGAGCTACCTAACAGCGCTGAGTACGGTGTAATAGTGCCATGCAGACCGATGCACGTCCTCAGTATGGGTGGTAAAGTGGGATTCGACCGCTGTACGAACCACTGTGCGGACACTATAGCCATACGATTTGACGAGGTTAGGTAGTTTTGCATTAAATGCGCTATCGGACGCACCTGGAATTGGTGGATCGAGGGGGGCTCGACCCTTGTCGTATCGAGGCGTCCGTCCCGCCGGGGCCTCGACACTTGACGCGGGGTCCCCCCTTGAGTGATCATCGGCTGGTGATGTCAGTGATTTGTCGAGGGTTGCGGCAGAAGTTAAGTACTCTGTTGTGGGCCGGCCCAGTGTGTATTTGCCGGTGGGCCCTGGTGGGTCAAGGATGTCCGGTCTGGTCTTGCATGTGTTTTTTTGAGGGTCCCATGAGATTATTCTGAGGGTAAACTCGAGGTTCAACCGAAAACAAGGAAGGTTTAGGTTACCCCTTTTCTCGGTAACCGACAGTAGCCCCCGAGGCTTCGTGTAAGTGTTGATACTTACACGGAGGCTCAGTTGAATGGACTCGGAGTGTTGGTCATATTCTGAAGGGTGCGCGTGAGCGCACCCTTCGGGTGTAGCCCTCGAGGCCTCGGGTGAGTAGAATACTCGCTCGAGGTCTTTTATTTTTCATTTGGTCGATGCATGCTCGAATGATCAAGCCCCCGGGTGGTTGGATCCTCTTTCGTCGAGGCCACCTGGTTGCGAGTCTGCTCCTTAGCTTCTTTCGTCGAAGCCGGTCAGATGAGAGCTCGACTTTTTCATTCGACCCTCACGAACCCTTTCGATCGGGTAGAGGGGGGAGAAGCGTTGTGCTACCAATGCTTGGGCGAGCATCAACGTCTCAGGTGAGCTACTATTGGGAAATTCAAGTAAGAGCTCGTGCCCCGTTCGATAGGGGTCGACTAGCGGCCCTGAGGTGCTCTTATTCGAGCAAAACAGTGGGTCTCGCGGATGCCAAACCCTTTTGATCGGGTCCGGTGGCTCGATGCCTGCCCTCGAGGGGATTCCGTCGTGGTCCCTTAGTTTTTCCTTGAATGTGTCCGAGGGGGCCTCGAGAATTTGTTCTCGAGCAAGGGACTCGCGTCGGCCCCCCTCGGTCACCCCTAACTCTGGTACTCGAGGGCGGTTGTCGAACCCTTTTCGAGGGCCAGCCTTCGCTCCCTGGAGGTTTCGAGGGCCTGGGCCCGTATCCCGTATCGTGGGAAGATCCATCTGTGGATAACTCCTCCTGTCCATCACGCGTGCCTTTTTACGCAGAAGACGGAGTGGCGCAGTAGTGGATGATTCCTGTACTTGAAGCGCATTTTGAGGAGGATAACTATCAGTTCTTGTTTTTCAAGAAAAGATTCAAAGCGGCGCGGCCGTAATATCACGGGAGTCGGAACGACGCGGCCGTGGTGGAGCCGGCATGATGCCTGATTCGTGGATGCTTGATGTGTGTCCATGGTCGATGGCAGTCAAGGGGGTGAATGCGAAACGGCCCTGTCCATGACGCACTGGAATCGAGAGGAGAGTGCTTTGGGCGCATTTAATGCGGGGACTTACTAGTCGGGCAAGCGTCGGTCGTTCGTCGGTCTTCTGCCCCTATAAAAGGAGGCACTCCGCACACCATTGCTCTTCACTTGCTTTCCTGCTATTTTCGCATTCGCCTTCCTGCGCTTGTTTGCCTTCCTTGCGCTCGCCTCCCTGCGCTTACCTTCCTTGCGCTCGCCTCCCTACGAAGATAGGAAATCTTCCAGGTCGTCCGTCCACCGAAGAGCTCCATGCCCTTGCCATGGCGCCGCTGGAGATTCTTCAGCCCATGGCGTGGCTCCCCTCGGATGTGACAAGGAAGGAGCTGGAGGGGTTGGTGGCGGAGGGGCTCCTTTGCCCCATCACCAACAGGGCCGAGCCCGAATGGCTCGTTCTGCCGAAGGGGGACCGCGAGCCGAACCCACCGGAGGGCTACGTGGTCAGCTTCGTCAAGTTCCACCGACTGGGCTTCGGTTCCCCACCGAGTCGGTTCATGCGCGCACTTACCCACTACTACGGGATCGAGCTGCAGCATCTCTTCCCCAACGCAATCTCCTACGCCGCCATCTTTACCACAGTCTGCGAGGGTTACCTCGGGGTGGAGGCGCACTGGGAGCTCTGGCTCCATCTTTTTCGGGCGGAGTACTTCTCTAAGAGCGCGTCGCTGGGGGTGAGGAGGCTGGTGCGGGCTGGGTGCTACAACTTCGCTATGAGGAAGGCCGACGCCTTCATCCCTATTGGCTTGACTTCGAGCCACGACGCCTGGCCTTTGAAGTGGTTCTACATCAGGAATGACGAGGGGCTGCTGCCTCAGTACACGGGGCGCGTCATCGAGTCGCGTCCCCACAACTGGGGCGCCCTAGCGCGGGACCATCAAGAGAGGCTCGAAGACCTCCTCGATGCCCTGGCGACCCTTCGAGGGCAGGGGTTGACTGCCGGGGTCGTTGCCTCGGCCTTCCACCATCGACGGGTGCTCCCCCTGATGCGGCGCTCGCTTCGCATGAGCCAAATGTTCGTTGGAGCGGAGCTCGGGGGGAGCCGGATGGTTGCCGAGGATATTACACCGGAGAGCGTTGCCAAGAGGGTTCGAGGCACGGTGTCGGGCCCCTTCACGGCGCAGGATGTCAACCGTCTTCCGATGCAGCCGGATCCCGGTTGCCCCGAACTGGTGAGTGTATTACTTCGTCGAGCCCTTCTTTTTGTTTCTTTTCACCTTATATTTTTTGGGCTTTTGCGTGTAGGGGGAGCTCGACTACGAGTTGTCGCTGCCCCCCGTTAGGGAAGATTTTAGGGCTTGTCCGACGGGGCTTCTTGGCGCCTCGTCGGCAAAGAAGACGAAGGAGGAGGAACGCAAGAAGAGGCGGATGCATAGCCTCGTTCTCTCTACGGGCGAGCAGTGCTCGGCTAAGCAGAGACGAGAGGTGGGGCCCATCGGGAGGTCCCCCTCTGAGGAATCGGGGGAGGAGTGGAGCGGAGAAGAGGAGCACCTCTCGACCCGGAGGGTTGCAGCTGGTGCCCCTTCAACGCAGGGCGCCACTGGTCCTGAGGGGCCCATAGAGGGGCCCCGTGAAAGACACCTGGCCCTTGGGGCCGGGCCGGTGGCGCTGGCCTTGGCTGCATCGGCGGCGGCCTCCGCTCGTGGGGCTGCAGGGCCTCGCGGCGTGACGCCGCCGGTAGTGACCTCAAGCCTTTCGGGTGCCGGGACGCGGCCGTCGACGGGGGCCTCACGAACCCCGGGAAGGTTCCCGGTGGGGTAAGTTCTTATCCTTGGAGCCATTTCATATTTCGCGTCTCGATTCCATGCATCTAATTTTCCCTTTCTTACAGACTCAAGCGCGAGCGGGCACTGGCGAGGCCCGCTCTGGCCAAGCGCCTTCGGACGGAGGTGATGGCGGTCGCGGCGGCTCTGGTTACGGGCCTGGTTCCTTTGGCGACGATCGCCGCCTCGACTCCTACGTCGATTTCGAACGCGGGGGTCGTCGCTTGGCTCAAGGCCGCACGCGCGGCGTTGGCCCGGGGAGCTGATTCGGTTATCGGCGAAGCGGCCACCGAGCCTGCGGTGGCTGCGGCATCGAGCCCCCGAGCCAGGATGGCCGTCGAGGCGCCGAGAAGCAGTGTGCTGGAGGGCCCCTCGGATGACTCACGGCTGGGGTTTTCGGAGGCGGCGCCCATCGTCCTCGAGGCCGAGGAGGGCGAGGCCTCCGTCGACGGAGGGAAGGAGAAAGACGCCGCGCCCCCTGTCGCCACCGAGGTCGGGGGTCGTCGAGTCCGGGGGTGCCGAAGCGGCCTCATCAGGAGGGGCCCCCATGGGTGATTCGGTCGAGGAGGCGAGCGTCGCTGTGTCTGCCTCGGCGGACCTTTTTGTCGAGCGGGAGGAGCCGCAGGCCGGCTTGCTGGCTATCGTGCCATGGGAGGGTCCGTCTCTCCCCGCGGTGCCCGAGCAACGACCTGCAGCAGGCGCGGCCGTCGACGCGGAGGGCACCGAAGCAGAGACGGCGCGGCGGCGCTCCGAGGCGGAGACTTCGGGATGGGGCTCGGAGCCCACACGTGTCCACGACCCACGAGTCACGACACTCCCTCGTGGGAGGTGGATGACCCCGCGGAGCTCGAGTGCTGGAGGGCCATCGAGGAGGAGCGTTCCTGCCTTCAGAGCTCGCTGAAGGCAATGCTTGGTCTCGTCAGCGACAACCTTCACCAGCGCCTCGTGGTAAGCATCCTACTTCAAAGTTATGGAAATCGGGGTGTGTTCTCTTTGTTGATGATGTCCTCTGTTCTTCTTGGTCTTAGGATCTGAGAAAGTGCTCGAACATCAAGTCCTATCTCATCCACGGCACCAAGGATAAGTGGGACCAGACCCCCGAGCTAGAAGTAGCGCTAGAGGCTGCCCTGGTCGAGGCCGCGAAGGCGAAGGAGGAGGCCGCTGCCGCTCGGAGTGAGCTTGAGAAGGCAAAGTCCAAGACCGCCTTGGCCCGAGAGGTGGCCGCCCAAGCCAAGGAGGCCGAGGCCAAGGCGAAGGAGGGAGCGGGGAGGGCCCTTGAGCAGGCGAGGTTCGAGGCCAGCGACGATCTGGCAAGGGTTGGCGCGGCCCTCGAAGCGGTGCGAAAGGAGCTCGAGGTCTCGGTCTTCGAAAACGCTAGGCTTTCCGAAGCCTGGCAAGAGCAAAGGCGGAATGCCATTTCGGCAGGCGAGGCCCTCGAAAAGCTCAAGGAGGAGAACGCGTCGATGGTCCGCGCTAGTGAGGCATTTGCGAACGAGTATCTTATTCTACAAGATATGCACACGAAGCTCGAGACCCACATCGTCGGTGAGTCTTCCTTCTTCTCTCGAAGAGTTTTTTGCCTTTGTCTTCTTTCTTAAGTGTTACTGACTCCGTTTGTTTATTTTCAGCCTTGGAAGAGGAGCTGACTCGGGCTCATCATGATCTTGGCCTTCTTCAGAAGTCGTACACGGCCGAGGTGAAGCTGACCGGCGAGCTCGGCGGTATGCTCGATATGGTCTGTGACAGCCTTGGCGTCCCTCGTCCCGAAGCGGCCGCGGATGACGTCCATGGGGCGCCTCTCCTTGACCGGCTATTTGAGCTCGGCCGCATGGTTAAGGAGAAGGTGCAGGGCACCCTTCATGTTGGCGTGAAGCGGGCGATGGCGGTCATCGGCTCTGGCTACATCTACGACATGGAGGTCGTGTCCCACGGCTTCGTCAGTGACCCTTCAAAGATTGACGAGGAGAACGAAGCCGTCTTCATGGGGTTGGTCGAGGCTGCCGAGGAACTTGGTGGTTGTCTTGCGAGCCTCTTCGAGCGTGAGGTGCTTCCGCCTCCTAGGGATGATGGCCTGTGAGCCAAGCCTGGGCAAAGAGGCCTTTGTAAGAAATCTTGTAATCTTTTGTTCTCAAGGTCGCAAAGCCTCGAGCCAATGTACATTTATATTCATATGTGTATGTCTAAGTGTGCTCTAAGTCTTTTCTATCTCTACTGCCTGATCGGGTCTCTACTTTTATCGATTTCGTCACACGATCGTGCCCTTCGAAGGGGGGAGTGAGTGGAGGTGCCGTAGCCCTAGGGCGTCGGTGGTCTCCCGACCCGACATCCCTCGACCTTTCGGACCTTCTCGTGTCATTTTTGACTTAGTATCAACCCATGTCGAGGCATATCGAGGTAGAGTGGACCTCGAGACTTAGAAAGTGTATGATTTTTAAGTCTTTTTCTTTGTCGTGTTCCTGATAACGTTTCTTACTTAGTGAATTCGACGCATGTTCGTGCCCCTCATCGGGGAGCGAGTGGAGGTACCGTAGCCCTGGGACATAGGTGGTCTCCTGGCTTGACAGCCCTCGATGCTTAGGACATTC
Organism: Bothriochloa decipiens; assembly: GCA_023333625.1. Lineage (NCBI taxonomy): Eukaryota > Viridiplantae > Streptophyta > Magnoliopsida > Poales > Poaceae > Bothriochloa > Bothriochloa decipiens. The sequence continues at coordinate 28,372,481 of CM041637.1, read as the reverse complement.
GCATGGCGTTTTCGACTAAGTATTAGAACGTATCGAGGTGCGTGGGAGAAAATAGACTTTTGAGTTTTGAAAAATCATGCGAGTTTTTTGGGGACTTGGGGGGTTCCCCCCTTATAGCCCCCGAGGGAGGTTCAACTCTGGGGAGCAGAGTCGAGGCTACCTCTTATATGTATAAGGAAATTGAGCCTATGATCGAAAGCATTCCGTTGTGCGAAAATGTAAGAAGAAGGCATCGACTAGGGATAGAAGCGACGTAGCTGGTCGATGTTCCATGCGTTGTTGAAGATTTCGCCTTGTTAGCGAGCTTGTAGGTTTCGGGCTTCAACACCTCTGCTACGATGAAGGGGCCTTCCCACGGTGGAGTTAACTTGTGCCGGCCCTTATTGCTCTGTCGCCGTCGTAGGACGAGGTCGCCCACTCGAAGGTCCCTTTTGTGCACATGCTTGTCGTGGTAGCGTCGAAGCTTCTACATGTATCTTGTGGAGTTGAGGAGGGCCATGTTTCGAGCTTCTTCGAGTTGGTCGATGGTGTTTGCGAGGGCTTCTTCGTTCGTCTGCTCGTTGTAGGCTTTTAATCGAGGGGACCCGTATTCGAGGTCGATGGGGAGAATGGCCTCCGACCCATAGACCATGAAGAACGGGGTGAATCCTGTGGCTCGACTAGGTGTTGTCCTTAGGCTCCACAGGACCGAGGGCAGCTCGATGGCCTACTTTTTGCCGTGCTTGTTAAGGCGGTTGAAGATTCTCGGCTTGAGGCCCTGCAAAATCATGCCATTGGCACACTCGACCTGGCCATTAGTTCGAGGATGAGCAACCATGGACCAGTTCACGCGGATGTGATGGCGGTCGCAGAAATCCAAAAACTTCTTGCCAGTGAACTATGTGCCGTTGTCAGTGATGATGACGTTCGGGACGCCGAAGCGATAAATGATGTCGGTGAAGAACTCGACCGCCCGCTCGGAGCAGATATTGCCGATAGGCCAGGCCTTGATCCACTTGGTAAACTTGTCGATGGCAACGAGCAGGTGGGTGAAGCCCCCATACAGCGAACAGCCATGTGAGGGGGATCATTTGCAAAGAATGCGCAGGGAGGTGCGTCTGCTTGGCATAGAACTGGCACCCCTCACATGAGCGGATGAGGCTAATGGCGTCAGAGACAACGGTCGGCCAGTAAAAGCCTTGTCGGAAAGCATTCCCGACGAGGGTCCTGGGCGTAGCATGATGACCGCAAGCCCCCAAGTGTAGGTCGTTGAGTAGCCTTTTGCCTTCCTCGATGGTGATGCAACGCTGCAAAACTCCGGTTGGGCTCCGTCGATAGAGCTCTTTGTCTGGACCGAAGAGGACGTAGGTTTTGGCCCTTCACGCAATGCTTCGAGCCTCATTCCACTCGTCTGGCAGCTCCCCTTGAGTAAGGTATTCGAGGAAGGGCTTATGCCAATCGGCTTCGTCGCCTGCTCGAGGGGTTGATACCTCGAGGTCCATGACCTCGGCCCCGGTCGAGGGGGCCTTGGTTGGTTGAGGCTCGACCCCCTTGGACGGATGTTCATGTTCACCCGCGAAGTCAACTGATGGCTTGTAGAGATCTTTTGTGAAGACGTCGGGTGGCATGGTGCCTCGAGTTGATGCGATCCTTGCGAGCTCGTCCGCGGCCTCATTGTAGCGTCGAGCAATGTGGGTTAATTCAAGGCCGTAGAATTTGTCTTCCAACTTGCAGACCTCCTGATAGTACGCTTCCATTTTAGGTTCGCGGCAGCTCGAAGCCTTCATGACTTGATCGATGACTAACTGCGAGTCGCCCCGAGCTTGGAGGCGTCGAACCCCGAGCTCGATAGCGATGCGTAGTCCAGTCATGAGGGCCTCGTACTCCGTGACATTATTCGAGGCTGCAAAGTGGAGTCGAATTACGTAACGCATGTGAACCCCGAGGGGCGAGATGAAGAGCAGGCCTGCGCCCGCTCCCGTTTTCATCATTGACCCATCAAAGTACATGGTCAATAGTTCGGCCTGGATCTGTACGGGTGGTAGTTGAGCGTCGGTCCATTCGGCCACGAAATCCGCCAGCACCTGCGACTTGATGGCCTTTCACGGTGCAAAAGTGAGGGTCTTGCCCATGAGCTCGACTGCCCACTTAGCGATTCTCCCTGTGACCTCCCGATTTTGGATTATCTCCCCGAGGGGGAAGGACGAGACCACGGTTATCGGGTGGCTTTGGAAGTAATGTTGGAGTTTGCGCCGCGTAAGGACTAGAGCGTACAACAGCTTCTGAATCTGAGGGTAGTGGGCCTTGGTCTCCGAGAGTACTTCACTGACGAAGTAGACTGGCCTTTGAACGGGCAGGGTGTGCCCTTCTTCTGCCCTCTCGACCACTATGGCTGCACTCACTACCTGGGTGGTTGCAGCGACATAGATGAGGAGGGGCGAGGCCGGATGAGGAGGTACTAGGATCGGGGGCGAGGCTAGCATAGACTTAAGCTTTGAGAGGGCTTCCTCGGCTTCGAGGGTCCATTCGAAGTGCTCCGATTTCTTCAAAAGGCGGTAGAGGGGCAACGCCTTTTCCCCGAGACGGGAGATGAAGCGGCTCAGGGCTGCTAGGCATCCTATGACCCTCTGAACACCTTTGAGGTCTCGAATGGGCCCCATCTTGATGATCGCCGAGATCTTCTCTGGGTTGGCCTCGATGCCACGCTGAGAGACTATGTACCCTAAGAGCATGCCTCGGGGGACGCCGAAGACACACTTCTCGGGGTTTAGCTTGATGCTCTTCGCCCGGAGGCATTTGAACGCGGCATCGAGGTCAGAGACGAGATCCTCGACTTTTTTGGTCTTGACCATGATGTCGTTGACATAGGCGTCGACCGTCGAGCCGATGTGTTCTTCGAAAACATGGAGCATGCACCGCTGGTACGTTGCCCCAACGTTTCGAAGGCCGAAGGGCATAGTAATATAGCAGTACATGCCGAAGGGGGTGATGATGGAAGTCGCGAGCTGGTCGGACTCCTTCATCCGGATTTGATGGTAGCCGGACTAGGCGTCGAGAAAGGAGAGGGTCTCACATCCCGCCGTCGAGTCAATGATTTGATCGATGTGTGGCAAGGGAAATGGGACTTTAGGACATGCTTTATTCAAGCCGGTGTAATCTACACACATCCTATATTTCCCATTTTTCTTTTTGACTATTACAGGGTTAGCTAACCACTCGGGATGGTGGACCTCCTTGATAAATCCGGCCGCCAAGAGCTTGTTGACTTCTTCCCCGATGATCCTGTGCTTCTCCTCGTCGAAGCGGCGCAGGCATTGCTTCACCGGCTTAGACCCGGGGCGGATCTCCAAGGCGTGCTCGGCGACTTCCCTCGGTATGCCCGGCATATCCGAGGGACTCCACGCAAACATGTCGACGTTCGCGCGGATAAAGTCGACGAGCACTGCTTCCTATTTGGCGTCGAGGGATGTGCTGATGAGCAGCGCCTTCCCCTCAGAGCAACTCGGGTGGAGGGGGATCTTCTTCGTGTCCTCGGCAGGCTCGAAGCTGCCGGCATGTCACTTGGGTTTGGGGATCTCGTCGGCGAGGGCCTCGAGAGTGGCTGCAAGCATTGCCGTCTCCTCGAGGGCTTCCGCGTGTTCGACGCACTCAACGTCGTAGTCGTATGCATGCTCGAAGGAGGGGCCGACGGTGATGATGCCGTTGGGGCCCGGCATCTTGAGCTTGAGATAGTGTAGTTGGGAACTGCCATGAACTTGGCATAGCCCAGTCGCCCAATGATCGCATGGTATGTGCCTCGGAACGGGACTACCTCGAACATGAGGGTCTCCTTTCGGAAGTTTGCGGGAGTACCGAAATACACCGGTAAGTCGATGCACCCGATGGGAATAGCCTTTTTTCCTGGCACGACGTCGTGGAAGCCCCCAACACTGAGTTTCAGCTTTTCCCTTGGGATTCCGAGAAGGTCGAGGGTCTCGGAGTAGATGATGTTGAGGCTATTGCCTCCGTCCATCAAGACCTTGGAGAAGCGGGTGTTGACGATGACAGGGTCGACAACAAGCGGGTAGAGCCCTGGGTTCGGGACGTGGTTCAGATGGTCATCATGGTCGAACGTGATAGCCGTCTCAGACCAGTCCAAGAATCGAGGGGTGGCGACTTGAGTGGAGAATACCTCCTGAGGCTCCCTCTTACGCTATCGAGGGGTGAGCTGGGCGGTAGGTCCCCCGTAGATCATGTAGCAGTCCTGCACCTCGGGGAACCCATCAACCTTGTCGTCATTCTTGTCGTCGGGCTCTTCCTTTTCCTGTTCCTTCCCTTGAACCGTACCCCCGAAATGCCTTTTGAGCATCCGGCAGTTTTCGAGGGTGTGATTGGCCTGGCCCTTGTGATATGGGCACGGTTTCTTGAGCATCTCGTCGAAGAGGCCCTTTTTGGGAGGGCCTCGAGGCTTCTTGCGCTCGACAGCAGCCACGAGGTCATCATTGGGGGTGTCTTCGCGCTTGCCTCATGGGTTCTTCTTCTTCTTCTTGCCCCCTTTCTTGCCGCCCTGGTTCGAACCCTCGGGGTTGGCCGCCTTGGCTTGCATTTGGCCTTTGCCACCGTCGAAGAAGGCACCGACGACCTCTTCTCTGGTGACAAAGTTGGCCACGATGTCCATCAATTCGTCGGCGGTCTTTGGGGGAGCACGCCCGAGCTCCCGGACCAGTTCCTTGCAGGTGGTCCCGGCAATGAAAGCCAGGATCACCTCTTCGTTGGTGACGTGGGGAAGCTCAGTGCGCTGCTTGGAGAAACATCGAGTAAAGTCACAGAGGGATTCCCCGGGCTTCTGTCTGCAGCCTCGGAGTTCCCACCTGTTGCCTGAACGCACATAGGTGCCCTTGAAGTTCCCCTCGAAAACCCTGACCAGGTCAGACCAGTCATAGATTTGGTTAGGGGGAAGCTCCTCGAGCCATCGTCGTGCGGTGTCGGAGAGAAAGAGTGGGAGTTGTCGAATGATGGCGCTGTTGTCGCGGGCCCCACCAAGCTGGCACGCCAGCTTGAAGTCAGCAAGCCAGAGCTCAGGCTTTGTCTCACCGTCGTATTTGATGAGACTTGTTGGGGGTCTGAAGGGGCTAGGCAGCGGCGTGCTGCGAATCGCACGGCTGAAGACTCGAGGTCCCGGTGGATCCGGGGATCGACGTCGGTCCTCGTCACTGTCGTAGCGTCCGCTCCGATGAGCGCTGTAGCCTCGTGCCTTGGCGTCACCGCACTTGCGTCTACGGTGTTCGTTGATGTCGTGACGCGCATCGCGGGGCTCGCGGTTGTCACAAACACGATCGTGGTCCGGGACCGCCCCCTTCGAGCGGGGGGAGTCCACTGGATGGGTCGAGGCCTGCCTCTCATGCCGTGAGGGTTCGTGGTGTTGCCCTGAGGCCGCACCTCGATGCCTTGAGGCAGAACTTTTGGCCTGCTGGATGGCGGCCACCTCGAGAAGGCCCTGGATCTCCTGTTGGACTCATTGGGCTTCAGGATTCAAGGAGGCCGGCATGTTGCGGAGAAGCATGGTTGCCGCGATGACATTCTGGCTGGCTCGATTGAAGGCGGGACGTGCAACCGTATCCGCGCCCACAATCTGCCGCTGTACTTGCCACGCTCGAGCCCGAGCCCCTCCGCCTAGGGGATTCCAATTGTCTTGCTCGAGGGTACGCTCGAGCTGGCGCAGTCGCTCTTTGTCTTCGTCGAGTTTGGCTCGAAGCTCCCGGACCTACGTGAGCTGGGCGACGCGAGCGCCCTGCAAATCGTACACGTCATTGGTCGCGGCAGGGGGCCCTTCCTCCTGTCCCACCAGGAGGAGAGGCCCACCTATTGCAGCCGGTGGTGTGGACGTCTCAGCGGGATTGGCGTCGTCGTCGCCTGACGCGGCGACTATGTCAACGTGGAAACACTCTCGCGTGGGATCATAGTAGCTGGGGTCGTAGTCGGAGTCGGAGTAGAGTGGGCAAGGCACGATGGTCCGCCCAAATTGTTCCACTACCAGCCACCTTCGAAGCACGTGAGGGCAGGCGCCGCGTGGGCGAGGGTTAATCGGGCGTTCGAGGGCCAGTACCGGTACCTCCCGACGCGCTGCTGCGCGTGGGGGGTCCGGTCCATTCCCTGTCTGCTCTGAAACCCGAGCGCACGATAGTGGAGTATGTCGAAGCGGCATTGTCGAGCCCAAATGGCAGTGCCGGTCGGGCGGCAAACTGCTCATGTGGCAAGAGAGCCGTAGATGTTAGGGGCGCGTTCGCCTGGGGAGAAGCGTTCAACCCTAGCGAGTGCTGCCCCACGTCGGGCCTTACGCGTAGTCGTGGGAGGCTCCAGGCCAGAGAGCTCAAGTCATCCGTCGAAGACGAGGAAGGTGTGACGACCGTGGTCGCACGGCGGCGCCGCCCGCCCCGCGATCCACGTCTCCTTCTTGATTGGGAAGCGTGGTGGTGAGGATGACGCGGGGCTCCTCGCGGAGTCCCTAAAGCGCCCCCGCTCGGGTGCCCGATTGAGAGCAGGACCATGTCATGGCTCGTGCCGAGCGACATGAACTCCAGACTCCCAAACTAGATCACCGAGCCGAAAGGGAGCGATGATACAAAGTCCGCCATCCGGATGAAACGATTTGACACACAGGTCCCCTACCTGGCGTGCCAACTGTCGGCGTGAGGAACCCGGGGGTGTCCTAAGCCAACGAGTAAACGTATGTGTGTGTAACCCATTCGGATGGTGATGCAAGAAGAACACAGCGATTTATCCTGGTTCGGGCAAAGAAGGCCCTACGTCCAGCGGGGGGAGAAGATTTGTATTATCTTGCACCTAAGTGCTTGTACAGGGGTGAATACAAGCGAAGGAGAGAATTCGAGGGGGGTCGAGTGTAGAGCAAAAGAGCTATTCAGAGTCTAGGAGTCTGCCTAGGCGTGTGTTCGGTTGTTCGTGAGATCGTTGTCTAGGGTCCGTTCTCCTTTTATTGGGTCTCCTGGCGTCCCCTTTTATAGGCCAAGGGGTGGCACAGGGGTACAGATATCCTGGTTTGATGACGCGGTGGTGACGTCGCGGGTCATGGTGGTCAACTCGAGGCCTCTGTAGAGACGTGCGCTGAGCATAGCTTGTTCTATAGTAGCGTGGCTCGGAGTTGACAGGCGTCCTTCGGAGACGTGGTTGCTGACCGGCGAAAGACGTGATCCCTTGTAGAGGACGTGCGAGTTCCTGTTGGGGTCGCATCGGGAGTTATTGGCGCAGCTTTGAAGTCGATGTAGGTTGACCGGAGGGCGTCGATGCGTACTCGAGGCCCAGTCGAGGGGTAGCCTCGAGCGTAGTGGTTGAGCAGATAAGATTGAATTTAGGGAATCCGATGTCGGTTGTTTGTCGCGTAGTGCGTCGAAGGGGGGCCTCGAGCTACCTAACAGCGTTGAGTATAGCGTAATAGTGCCATGCAGACCGATGCACGTCCTCAGTATGGGCGGTAAAGTGGGATTCGACCGCTGTACGGACCACTGTGCGGACACTATAGTCATACGATTTGACGAGGTTAGGTAGTTTTGCATTAAATGCGCTATCGGACGCACCTGGAGTTGGTGGATCGAGGGGGGCTCGACCCTTGTCGTATCGAGGCGTCCGTCCCGCCGGGGCCTCGACACTTGACGCGGGGTCCCCCCTCGAGTGATCATCGGCTGGTGACGTCAATGATTTATCGAGGGTTGCGGCAGAAGTTAAGTACTCAGTTGTGGGCTGGCCCAGTGTGTATTTGCCGGTGGGCCCCGGTGGGTCAAGGATGTCCAGTCTGGTCTTGCACGTGTTTTTTCGAGGGTCCCATGAGATTATTCTGAGGGTAAACTCGGGGTTCAACCGAAAACAAGGAAGGTTTAGGTTACCCCTTTTCTCGGTAACCGACACTTATGCTTCCCGACAGCTGAAGGAGCACGAGCAACGATACCCCACTCTTGATCTCTAGTTAGCAGCTGTTGTGCATGCCTTGAAGATCTGGAGGAATTATCTCATTGGCAACAAGTGCGATATATATCGATCACAAGAGCTTGAAGTACTTTTTCACTCAGGAAGATCTGAATATGAGACAGCGCAGATGGCTAGAGCTGATCAAGGATTATGACATGGAGATTCACTACCATCTAGGAAAAGCAAATGTAGTCGCAGATGCTCTTAGTCGCAAGACCTATTGTCATGCTCTGTTCACCTCAACCCTGCCACCTGAATTGAAGAAAGAAATTGAAGATCTCCAGCTCAAGATAGTACCTCATGGTCTATTGCACGAACTTCGCATCGAGTATAATCTCATTGAGCGAATTCGTGAAGCTCAGAAAAGTTGCGAGGAAATCGAGTACATTCAAGGGTTGATGAAGCTAGGCTACAGCCCTGAATTTAGAGAAGATGAGCACAGAACCATCTGGTTTAAGGACAGAATCTGTGTACCCAGCAATCCTGCCTTGCGTAAGGAAATTTTGTCAGAAGCACATGACTCTAAGTATTGCATCCATCCTGGTGGTGCAAAAATGTATCAAGACGTGAAGAAGCACTTTTGATGGAAAGGCATGCAGTCAGACATTGCTAGACATGTGGCCGATTGTGAAATCTATAATAGAGTCAAGGCCGAACACAAAAGACCCGCTAGATTACTCAAACCACTCGATTTTCCTAAGTGGAAGTGGGAGAGCATATCCATGGACTTTATCATGGGATTGCCTCGATCCCCGCAAGGTAATGACTCCATTTGGGTGATTGTTGATTGTCTGACTAAAGTCGCCCACTTTGTGCCTGTCAAAACCACCGTTAGCACTAAGAAGCTAGCTGATATCTACATCAAGGAGATATAGAGGCTCCATGGAGCTCCTAAGAGTATTCTGTCGGATCATGGACCTCAATTCATATCTTGATTCTGGCAGGCTCTTCACAAGTCCATTGGGACTGACCTTGACTACAACACTGCTTACCACCCTCAAATAGATGGTCAGACAGAGAGGTTAAATCAGATTCTTGAGGATATGCTTTATGCCACTGTTCTCAAATATGGAACAGATTGGGAGAAATGTTTGTCTTTTGCTGAGTTCTCTTACAATAACAGCTACTAGACAAGTATCAAGATGTCACCCTTCCAAGCCCTTTATGGTGCAGAACCCTGTTGATGTGGGACCACCTAGGTGAGAGGGTAGTCTTTGGCCCCGCTAAGATCAAGAAGGCTGAAGAAGGAGTTGCTCAAGTTAAAGAGAACTTGAGGATCGCTCAAAGCCGACAGAAGAGCTATGCTGATAAAAGGCATCGAGACCTTGAATTCAAGGTTGGGGACTTTGTCTATCTCAAAGTGTCTCCACTTTATGGTACTGTCAGATTCCACGTGAAAGGAAAACTAGCTCCAAGATATGTTGGCCCTTACCGCATCCGTCAGAGAGTTGGAAAGCTGGCATACAAGCTTGAACTACCCCCACAGTTGGCAGGAGTACATCCCGTTCCATGTTTCATAGTTATGCAAGTGCTTAAGGGTACTAGAAGAGGAAGCTGTTACCACCGATGTGCTTGATATCCAAGATACTCTGGAGTATAAAGAGCACCCCATCAAGATTTTGGGTTATGACACCAAGGAGACCCGAAGCAAGTCTATCCCTATGTGCAAGGTTCAATGGAGCAATCACACTGAACGTGAAGCAACGTGGGAAGATGAGAATCAACTGTTGCTATAGTATCCTTACCTATTTGAAGGGTATGTCACTTCTTAAATCTTGAGGACGAGATTCCAATGAGGGAGAGGACTGCAACAACCCAAAAATCTGAGCTACAAATTTTTTTTGACAAAACCCTGAGTGATGAGTGTGACATGCCATCATATACCCCTAACCATGTCTTAACCCTAAGCATGTCATGCATTAGCTTCATAACATGATCTACATCTTATGTCATGAATAATGTTTCACATGTTATATTTCAATGTTGCAGTAGCTCTACTTCAATGTTTCATTAGCTCTCATGTCAAGTTGCATTAACACATGTGATTTGGTTTTATTTGATTTATGTAATGAATAATAAAAAGAAGATCATAATATTTATTTTTACAAATAAATATTAAGGGAATAATACCCTAACATTATAAGGGCCTTGTATGCTCACTACTTTGTTACACAAAGTTGACATACATATATATATGTATATATGTAAAAGTATTTGAAAATGGAAAAGAGGAAGAAAATGAAATCAGAAAAATTGAAAAGCAATCTGGCCTGATCGGCCCAGCCAGCCCAGTTCGGCCTGCTCGCCCTCTCCCTTTCCCTTCTCCCTCGCGCGTCGGTCAGCCCAGCAAGCCACGAGGCCCAGCAAGGAACCGCCCGCGTCGCTTCACGCCAGGCCGCCCACCGCAGCCGCTGACGATGGGATCTCACCGTGGGACCCACATGTCATCACGCTGCTGAGGTCACCCCCGACCGCTCTGCTTTTCTCCCCCACACGCCTCGCACACCCGCCTGAGCTCGCCTGCGTCTCTGGCTGCCCGATCCTCTTCACCCCGCATCGAAGACCGCCAGGACCGCCACGTCGGCCGACAACCCTGCCACAAAACACCCGTGGCCGTGAGCACCTTGCTCTCCTGCGTGCTCTCATTACCACCCGCGCATGGCTGTCCCCTGCCTGTCCCCCGCTTCCTTCGTCGCAAAGCCATCTTGGCTTGAGCCACTGCCCGCTGGAGCCCACGCAACCACGGCAGCTGCTTAGAAACTGCCCTCGGACGGGAATGCCCCCGGCCACTCGAGCTCATGACCGCCATGCCACCACTGCGCTACCTACCCCTCCACCTATAAGAATAAGCCTGGCGCCTCTAGGGTTCCCAGGCCACCGCCACAACTTTGGTGGTGTCCAATTTCATCGTGCCACCCTCAATTGGAGAAGAAGGGAAGGAAGGGAGAAGAAGGGAGGCGGGAAAGAAGAAGGCCGCCGCCACCGGAGTTGGGGAAGAGGGAGGAGCGCCGCTGCAGAACTGCTATTGCAGAGCCATCGGGACGAAGAGCCGAAGTGGAGCCGCAAGCAGGAGCTGTTGGACCTGTACCGCGCCTCTATCCTCGTCAACCGTCGGTGAGCACCACCACCATCGTCGCTCTTCCAAACCTCCGCCTTGCTGTCGGTCATGGCGCTCGCACCGAGCACGCAGGCCAAGGTCGCTGCCAACCTCTCTGGACACACCCGCACACACACATGGTCTAGCCAGGCGACCAGGACCATGGCGTCAGGAGGACGTCGGAGCTACCAGCTGCCATGCTAGTCGCCGCGCGCCGAGCACCGCCGCGGCGAAGCCACCATGCCACCTCATCGTTGAGCTTTGCCCTCCTTTGACCATGGATCTGTGCTCGCCTTGATGAGATGGACCCTGTGCGCTTCTTGGTCCCGTGTTTGCCTCACCGGAGCACCGTCCCCGAGCCATCTTGCCACTGTCATGCCAGCGCGCTTCCGCTCCAGAGTGCCGGTGATCAACGCCATTTCCCATCGTCTCCAACAGCCCCGATGGACAAGAAGGTGAGGAGCACCACCGCCGAAAGAAGCTGCATCACCTCGAGGAGAAGATGGAGGCCGTAGACCGGCTCAGGGTGCTGTTGCTGTGCACCGAGGTTCCGCCAGAGCTCCGCCATGGGAGTTGCTACCCACGCGGACTCCACCGTGGATTTTGGTCACCGTTGGCGCCTCGAGAAGGTGCTGCGTGACTTAAATCGTGCTCCCATGAGTCGAATTGAAACCGGAATGGCTCAATGCGAAGAGTTCACCGAGCACCGCTGCCGTTGACCCACTGTTCGCCGTAGAGTGCATCACCGGGAGCCAAGCTATCGCCTTGAAGCCCACCTTCATGTTCGCCATGGCGTCCTGAAGCTGATGGACTAGAAGATGATACCGGAGGACCACCGTAGCGCCGGGAATCAGAGTTTCCCCGTCGCCGGCGAGCCTCGGCGTCGGGCAGAAGAAGACAGAGAAAGGGGATGGAATCAGCAGGAGAAAGAAGGACGTGGTCCATGTGAACCCGAGCAACTGCCAGTGGGGCCAGTGAACGCCGGTGCACCGTGGACCGAACGGTGGACTGCGTGGACCAGAGGACTTGTCCGTGCACCCGGCGTATGTGGACTTGAGTCGCTGACCGTGGACCCCAGTAAGACTGGTGTACCATGGACCAGCGTCCGTGAATCGAGCCCATGTGAGAACCGGAGCAGTGATGCGGCAGCACCAGAGTGTGCCATATGGTGGGCCTGGCCTGGCCCAGATCCGACCCACTAGGCCCATTAATGGCCCAATAATGGCCTGTTAACGGCCTAGTGGGGCCCACCTGTCAGTTGACCGTTAACCGTTGACTGCTGACGTCAGTAGTGACGTCACCCCGGACCCATCTGTCAGTTGACCGTTGACCCAGTCAACGCTAACGTCAGCATGACGTCAGCTGCCACGGCAGTTGCGGTGCTGTCTCTGTTGGACCGCCAGTGACACATGGCCCAATCACAGGCTACCACGTGTCAGCACCAGATAAATCCAGTCCTTTTCTTTTTCAGAAAATGGTTAAATCTTTGAAAATTCATAACTAATTCATGCGAGCTCCAAAAATTATGATCCACCTTCTAAATTTTCTATAAATCAAGCTCTATCTATTTTTGTTATGTTTGAGTGCATTTGTATCTTCTATTTGGCATTCGTTCTTTGTGTTAATCTATAGGGTTCGCTCCCGCGACCATTAAATCTTGTTATAGGCTCGAGCGAGTGCAAGTCTAACGACAGTGACTACCAGGAGAAGTCCGACAGCTACGTCAGTGAAGGTGCCACACCTCACCCAACCTCGTAGATCCAATTACACATGACAAATGTAGTATGGCTAGTGCTTTAATTCCTGTTGCTATAATGATTTGCCTGTGCTAGGATTGCATGGTAGATTATTACTTGATGAGCCCTACCTTGTTGTAACCTTTCACCTGCTTACCCGCTGTTATGTTATCCACTTGCTTATCTGCTATAATTATATATACTTCACTCGCTTACATTTTTATGTGATGTGATGAACCCCGGGAAGGCCTGGAGGGTGCCAGGCAGGAGATGTGTGAGTTGATGGATCAGATGGGCATGTGAGCTGATGATGCTGTATCTGGGTTTGGGGTGAAACTTACAGCAGGGAATAGGGTGAGGGTTGAGTCGATCGAGCCACGATCTACGATGAACTTTTGGAGCAAGTCTTGATGGGGAATGGATCTGGACATTCCCTTGAGAGGAGCCTGTGGCGGACTAACTGAGATGTGATGGTGGTCTTTGGGTGTGATCCTCAGAGAGGTGGAGCCCAGGACGAAGGTGCCATGGTAGCACGTTAAAGATAAACCCTGATGAAGATATCCCGGTTTGGTCACACTTAGGAACTGCTGCGCTGGTATCCAGACCTTAGGAATCTCTTGCTTTCCACTCGCTCTCCATGGGGGGAGACGGCCGAACCGCTGGATAGATCGATGCCACTACTGCTAGGCGAGTAGTGATAGGAAGGTATATGCATTGGATGGAGCTAACACCCTACCGAGACGATCATGGCACCCCCTTCGGGAGTGGGTACATGGCATGGCATCCTCTATGGGAGTGGATACATGCTCTCTTCACAGTTCCAGTGACTCAGAGCTGGATGGTAGAGTGGCATCGTTCTGTGGCAGTGGGCGTCCAAAATCTGCCTAGGTGATTGCAAGCACCGATGATGGTTATCTAGTGGAATAGTGAAACCTCTACAGAGTATATGGTTGATCGATCGATACATAAGTCAATTCTTTGGCTATGGACCTTTCCTTAGGAGGATGAACTGGACTAGTGAGTGGAGTATTCTACCTTCCTGTGAGTGTGATTTCCGGTCGTGAGCCAGGTTGAGGGCTGCGGGCCGCTGAGGCAAGCCGAGTGGGAGTTGGCTTGTCGACTTGAGTCTAAGATGGTGGTGGAGAAGTTGGGATGGTGCTACAGAGATGGATGGTGATGGATACGTGGGATGGGAATGTGTTTAAAACCTGATAATTATATTGTTATTTATATACCTGATTAATTGCATAGGAAAACCCCTGCCTTTATAGGATCCTTTTTGATATACCCATAATTTGCATCCAGTTTCCACTAAGCATTGCAAAGGATGAGAGTGTGGCCAGTACAAATCGTACTGAAAATTTGGTTTCAGGTTCAAGGAGTGAGTACTCTTCTGGGGAGTATAGCGAATGAGGGTTTGTGCCTACGCTCAAGTTGGATTGGAGATGATAGCTTCCGCACCTCAAGCTTTTAATTTTATGCTGCATGAACTCTGATTCCGCCAAGTGGCGATGTAATAAGTTATTGTAAACCTCTCTTTTGCATGCTTTGTTCAATGTATGGATGATGATAATCAACTGTTATCGGGTAATGTGATTTAAATGGTCATATTACACATCGACACTGTGGATTTCCCTTCACGAAAATCAAGGTCGTTTCATCGAGTTTCCAAAAAACATGTGAGTTTTTAGGAACTTCACAGGGTTCCCCCCTTTGTAGCCCCCGAGGGAGGCTTGACTCTGATGGAGAAGAGTCGAGGCTACCTTGTGCATATGAACAAAAAGCTGAGCTTGTAAACAAAAGTACTTTTTATTCATGATACGAGAGAATGTACAAGGCTTTGAAGCCCTAAGGGTAAAAGCGACGTAGTTGTTCGATGTTCCAAGCGTTGGTGAATGTTTTGCATTTCTTGTTGGCTAGCTTGTAAGTTCCGGGCTTCAACACTTCTGCAATGATGAAGGGGCCCTCCCATGATGGACTTAGCTTGTGGCGTCCCTTGTTGTTCTGCCGTCAACGAAGGACTAAGTCGCTGACTTGGAGGTCCCGCTTGCATATGTGCTTGTCATGGTAGCATCGAAGCTTCTGCTAGTATCTTGCAGAATTGAGGACAGCCATGTCTTGAGCCTCCATGAGTTGGTCAACAGCGTTTGTGAGTGCTTGCTCGTTCGTCTGCTCGTTGTAGGCCTTTAGTCGAGGAGACCCTACTCGAGGTCAGTAGGGAGGACGGCCTTAGACCCATAGACCATAAAGAATGGGGTGAACCCCGTGGCTTGACTCAGCATCATTCTCAGGCTCCATAAGACCAAGGGCAGCTCAGCGGCCCATTTCTTGTCGTATTTGTTTAGCCAGTTGAAGATCCGAGGCTTGAGGCCTTGGAGAATCATGCTGTTGGCGCGCTCGACCTGGCCGTTGGTTCTAGGATGAGCGACTACGAACCAGTTCACATAGATGTGATGGTGGTCGCAGAACTCCAAGAACATCTTGCTAGTAAACTGCGTGCCATTGTCAGTGATGATGGCATTGGGGACCCCGAAGCGATGGATGATGTCAGTGAAGAACAACACCGCCTGCTCGGACCGGATGTTGGTGATGGGTCAGGCCTCGATCCACTTGGAGAACTTGTCGATGGCTACGAATAAGTGGGTGTAGCCCCCGGTCATCTTCTTGAATGGCCCCACGAGATTGAGCCCCAGACCACGAATGGCCACGTAATGGGGATCGTCTGCAGAGCATAAGCTAGGAGATGGGTCTGCCTGGTGTAGAATTGGCACCCTTCACATGAGTGGATGAGGTTGATGGCGTTAGAGACTGCGGTCGGCCAGTAGAAACCTTGTTAGAAGGCATTCCCAACGAGGTTTCTCAGATCGGCGTGATGACCACAACCCCTGAGTGTAGATCCTAGAGCAGCTTTCTTCCTTCCTAGTTGGTGATGCATCGCTGGAGGACCTTGGTGGGGCTCCGTCGATAGAGATCTTTGTCATCACCATAGAGGACGTAGGTTTTGATCCGTCGAGCGATGCATCGGGCCTCGGTTCGGCCTTCCGGGAGCTCTCCTTGAATAAGACAGTCGAGAAAGGGAGTGCGCTAGTCTGGCTCGGAGATTGGGGGAGGAGGCGACACCTCGATATCCATGACTTCGGCCTCGGTTGAGGGGGTCTCGGTCATGGGAGGGGGTCGACTGCTTGCGTTGCGATTCCTTCCCCTGCACCGAGATTGACAGAGGGCTCATAGAGGTCCTTTGAGAAGACATCAGGTGGGACAGTACCTCGAGTCAACGCTATCTTTGCCATCTCGTCTATGGCCTCGTTGCATCTACGGATGATGTGGTTGAGCTCGAGGCCGTAGAACTTGTCCTTTAACTTGTGGACCTCTTTGCAATAGGCCTCCATCTTGGGTCATGGCAGCTCAAGGACTTTATGACTTGATCGATGATGAGTTGCAAATCACCACGAAAGTCAAGGCGTCGGACCCCGAGTTCGATGGCAATGCGCAAGCCGTTGACGAGGGCCTCATACTCAACAACATTGTTGGAGACAGGGAAGTGGAGTCGGACCACGTAGCGCATGTGGACTCCGAGGGGCGAGATGAAGAGCAGGCCCATGCCCGCTCCTGTCTTCATCAGCGACCCGTTGAAGAACATCGTCAAGAGTTTTGCTTGGATCTGAGCTGGAGGGAGTTGTGTATCGGTCCATTCGGCGATGAAGTCGGCCAGCACCTGAGATTTGATGGCTTTGCATGGGGCATAGGAGAGAGTTTCACCCATTAGCTTGACCGCCCATTTGGCTATCCTTCCTGCAGCTTCCCAGTTCTGGACTATCTCTCCGAGGGGAAAAGACGAAACCACGGTCACTGGGTGGTTGAGGAAGTAGTGCTGGAGCTTATGTTGCGTAATCACGATGGCATAGAGCAGCTTCTAAATCTGCGGGTAGCGAACCTTAGTTTCTAAGAGTACCTCATTGACGAAGTAGATCGGCCACTGGACAAGCAAGACATGCCCTTCTTCTTTCCTCTCGACAATTATGGCCGCACTGACCACTTGGGTGGTTGCGGTGACATAAAGCAATAGTGGCTCGGCTGGGCTCGGAGGTACGAGAATTGGATTTTAGGTTAGCATAGCTTTGAGCTTGGCGAGGGCCTCCTTGGCTTTGGGGGTCCACGCGAAGTGCTCTGACTTTTTCAAGAGTCGGTACAAAGGCAATGCTTTTTCTCGAAGTCGTGAGATAAAGCGACCGAGGGTTGCAAGGCAACCTGTGACCTTCTGAACACCCTTGAGATCTCAGATCGAACCCATCCTAGTGACTGCGGAGACCTTCTTGGGGTTGGACTTGATGTCGTGTTGAGAAACTATGTACCCCACGAGCATGCCTTGGGGAGCGCCGAAGACACATTTCTCGGGGTTGAATGTGATGTTCTTTGCATGGAGGCACCTGAACACAATCTCGAGGTCACTGATGAGGTCATTGGCCTTCTTAGTTTTAACTAAGATGTCATCAACATAGGCTTGGACCGTTGGCCCGATGTGTTTGCCAAAAACGTGGAGCATGCATCGCTGGTACATCGCCCCGGCGTTTCAAAGGCCGAAGGGCATAGTTAGGTCACAATACATGCCAAAAGGGGTGATAAAAGATGTCATGAGCTGGTCGGACTCCTTCATCTTTGTTTGGTGGTAGCTAGAGTAAGCGTCGAGAAAAGAGAGAGTTTCACATCCCGCGTGGTAGAGGAAAAGGAACTTTCGGACATGCTTTATTTAAATTGGTGTAGTCTACACACATCCTAAATTTCCCATTCTTTTTCTTTACTAGTACAGGATTAGCTAACCACTTGGGATGATGAACCTCCTTGATGAATCTAGCCTCTAAGAGCTTGTGTATCTCCTCCCTGATGATATTGCGCTTCTCCTCATTGAAGCAGTGCGAACGTTGCTTCACCGGTTTGGACCTGGCTCGGATCTCCAAGGAGTGCTTGGCAACTTCCCTCGGTATGCCCGGCATGTCCTAGGGACTCCACGCAAACATGTCAGTGTTCGCATGGAGAAAGTCAATGAGCACTGCTTCCTATTTGGCGCAGAGGGTAGCGCTGATCGTCAGCGCCTTCCTGTCGAAGCTGTTGGGGTCGAGGAGGATCTTCTTAGTGTCTTCTGTCAGCTCGAAGCTGCCAGCGTGGCGCTTGGGGTCAGGGACCTCAGCAGCGAGACCATCAAGAGTCGCCGCCAGCATCTCGGACTCCTCGACGGCTTCCCCGTTCTTGATGCACTCGACGTCGCAGTCGTATGCGTGCTCGAAGGAGGAGCCGATGGTGATGACACCTTTGGGCCCCGGCATCTTGAGCTTGAGGTAGCTGTAGTTAGGGACCGCCATGAATTTAGCATAGCCGGGTCGGCCGATGATGGCGTGATACGTGTCGTGGAACCCGACCACCTCGATGGTGAGTGTCTCCTTCCTGAAGTTGTCAGGAGTGCCAAAGTAAATGGGGAGGTCGATGCGGCCGATGGGAAGAGCTTTCTTTCCTGGCACAACTCCGTGGAAGCCCCTGGCACTATCCCCAGGAGGTCGAGGGTCTCTGCATAGACAACATTGAGGCTACTGCCTCCATCCATGAGTACCTTGGAGAGGCGAGTGTTGACGATGACGGGGTCGACGACGAGCGGGTACACCCCAGGTTTGGGGATGTGGTCTGGGTGGTCTTCACGGTCGAATGTGATGGTCATATCGGACCAGTCGAGGTAGTGAGGGGTTGCAACCCGCACAGAGAAGACTTCTCGACGCTCCCTCTTGCGTTGGCGTGGTGAAAGCCGGGTCAAGGGTCCCCTGTAGATCATGTAGCAGTTTGGACCTCGGGGAAGCCGTCCTCCTTGTTGTCATCCCTATCCTTGGGGTCTTCCTTCTTGTCGTCCTTTCCAAGGCCCAAGCTCTCGAAGTACTTTTAGATCATACGACAGTCTTTGATGTTGTGATTAGCAGGCCCCTTGTCATAGGGGCATGATTTTTTTAGCATCTCGTCGAAGAGGCCCTTCTTGCGCTCGACGGCAGCCATGAGCTCATCGGGGGAGGCCTCACACTTGCCCTGTAGGTTCTTCTTCTTCTTCTTCTTCTTCTTGTTCCTCTTGGTGCCCTGGTTCGAGCTCTTAGGTTCGCCCTACTTGGCCTTCCCCCTGCCCTGGTCGTCGTCAAAGAAGGCGCCGACAGCCTCCTTCCCAATGGCGTAACTGGCGATGACATCCATCAGCTCGTCAGTGGTCTTTGGGGGTTATGCCCCAGCTCCCGTACCAGCTCCTTGTAGGTAGTCCCCGCAATGAACGCCAAGATCACATCATCGTCGGGGATGTGGGGAGCTCGGTGCGTTGCTTGGAGAAGCATCAAGCGAAATCACAGAGGGACTCCCCAGGCTTCTGCTTGTAGCTCTGGAGGTCCCACTTGTTACCAGGTCGCATGTAAGTTCCCTTGAAATTCCCCTCGAACACCCTGACATGGTCGGACCAGTCATGGATCTGGTCGGGGGGAAGTTCCTCGAGCCACCTTCGGGCGGTGTCCAATAGGAACAGAGGGAGCTAACAGATGATGACGTGATCGTTGTGGGCCCCACCCAACTGGCATGCCAACCTAAAGTTGGCTAGCCATAGCTCGGGCTTGGTCTTGCCATTGTAATTGATGAGGCTTGTGGGGGTCGAAAGGGATTTGGCAACGACGTCCTTCGAATCGTCCTGCTGAAGACTCGAGGGCCCGGTGGCTCAGGGGACCAGTGCCGGTCCTCGTCACTGTCGTAGCGCCTACCCCTGTGTGCACTGTAGCTTCACACCTCAGCATCACCACACTTGCGTTGATGGTTCTCTTTGATGTCATAGCGCGTGTCTCGAGGCTCGCGGTCGTTGTGGATGCGCTCGCGGATGGGGATCACCTTCTTGGGCCGGGGGGCATCTGCTTGATGGACGGAGCCCTCCCTCTCATGTCGGCGGGTTTAGGGTGTTGCTCCGAGGCCACCCCTCGACGTCTTGAGGCCAAGCTTTCGGACTGCTGCATGGCAGCTACCTCGAGGAGGCCCTGAACCTCCTGTTGGATGCGACGGGCCTCGGGATTCGAGGGGGCCTGCATGTTGCGGAGGAGCATGGTCGTCTCGACGACATTCTAGGTGGCGCGGTTGAAGAGGGGGCGCTCGATCGCACCCACCCCGATGATCTATTGGTGGACTTCTCGGGCTCTGGCTTGAGCCCTTCCGCTGGGCGGATGTCCGTGCTCCTGCTCGAGGGTTCACTCGAGATGGCACAGATGCTCCTGGTCTTCACCGAGCTTGGCTTGCATCTCCTAGACTTGCATGACCTGGGCGTCATGGGCGTCCTGAGGCAACCATGCATCGCTTGGTGCAGTTGGTGGCTGCTCCTCCTGATCCATCGTGACGAGGGCGCCTCCTGTTGCGGCTGCAGCCATGGCTATGGCGGCGAGTTCGATGGTGTCGGCGCTCGACCCGATGGCCTCATCGATGTGGAAGCACTCGCGTGTGGGGTCGTAGTCATCGGAGTCGGAGTCAAGGTCACCGGAGTAGAAGATGGGGAACTGTCCCCGCTGCTTCTCCTTCAGCTGACGTCGCATTGTGCCAAGGGTGTAGTGCCTCGGGCCAGGAGTCTCTAAAGACTCTAGGGAATGCTCGGAGGTCGGCGTGGAAGTCAGCACGTCCACGGTGGTGTGAAGGAGGTGCCCCAGGAGGTCCTCATACACGGTCATGTTGGTGCTCACCGAGGAAGAGTATGACTTGGTGGCTTTGTTGAGTCCAAACGAAAATGGTCGTCGGGACTTGAACAGCCTCTGAGGAAACAATTGGGTGGCGCTGGGCCATGCCTGCTGGAGAGGCCATCCCTGACCCCCTCGACGAGTGCATGACAAAGCTAAAGTTTGAGTCATCGTGGTGCTCCATGGACCCATCCCCCATGGCCAAACTCAGGTCAGACAGGTTCCCAACCAGGGACCCTGCTTCGCTGGTCGGCCACGAGGTGGCCATGGCGGGCTCCATCTCACCCGTGTGATGATGGTGGTTGCGATGGTCCACCCTCTCATGGCAGTGGGGGCGTGATGGCGGGACCGGCGTGTGGCCCTTCTGGTACGCGGGGGCTCGTGATTGCCTCCACTCAGATCTCCGACCCAAAGGAGGACCATGTCATAGTCGTGCTCGAGTGACATGAACTCCAAGCTCCCAAACCAGATCACCGTGGTGAACGGGAGCGGTGGGATAGAGTCGGCCATCCGGAAAATGGTGGGAAACGCTGGTGACACGCAGATTTCCCCTAGCTAGCGTGCCAACTGTCAGTGTCTTGACCCGGGGGCCTAGCACTAATAGGTAACTACGTGCTGCGTGCTCCCAAATCCGGATGGTGATGCAAGAAGAACACAAGGGTTTATCCTGGTTTGGGCAAAGAAGGCCCTACGTCTAGCGCGGGGAGAGATTATATTATCTTGCACCGAAGTGCTTGTACTGGGGTGATACAAGTGAGAGTGTACGAGGAGCTGTAGAGAACAAGGTCTAAGTCTAGGAACTTTTGCCCTATGCCTTGCCGTGTGTTTGGTGTGACTTAGCGAATTCGAGTCCGTTTGAGTCCGGATGAATTCATCCTCGTTCAACTATCCCAGCGCCCCCTTTTATAAGCCAAGGAGGGGCATGGGTGTACAAGGAACCCTAAAGGTTCTTTGAGGGCTATCATAAGGGATGACGTCGAGGGGTGATGCCGATCATGTCGTAGCCGCTCTAGAGGCGTGCACCAGGCAGGGCTTGCCCTGTAGTGATGTGCTTGGAGTCGATGGCTATCCTTCGTGTGTGTCACGGTGACGCCCATAGATGGCCACTGAAAGACCCGTGCCCATGCTGGGACGTGCGGATCCCTGTGGACGTCGCGTCGAGAGTTGTTGGAGCGCTGACCGTAGGTGTCGAAGCCCAGCTCGAGGGATGGTCGAGGGGGATCAAGGCCAGAATGGATAAGGCCCGGCCCCGGGAAATGCGGCACGGGTACTGGTAAATGTCCCTCGAGGGGTCGCCTGACATTGGTAAATACACACAGTACTCTGTATGGCATCGCAGTGCAGTACGAACCGCTGATCCCTCGGGTATGGGCAGTTAAAGGAGGATTTGACCGCTGTGGCCGCGCTGTATCCATGCGCTTAGGTGGGCGTTGGCAGATGCATTTATTTCCGCCCGCGCTAGAGTCCGTCATTCGACGAGGGGTCAACCGCCCGTCGTGCGTTTCGTCACTCCTACGGGGGGTCGTTCGCCCGGGAGGACGTCCGTCATTCGACGGGGGGTCGACCGCCCATCGTGCATTCCGTCACTCCGACAGGGGGTCGTTTGCTCGGGAGGACGTCCGTCATTCGAGGCCCCCCACCAAATAGGAGATAGTCACGACTTGGATACGGCTCGTGGGCCGGCCCAGCTTGGTTTGGCGTACACTGGTGGGCCTTCATCTCTCAGGCTGGTGAGGTTTGGGGTACCCCTTATCCAGGTACCCGACACTTTGTTTGGGCGGCTTCCCTCCTCTTTGGCATTTACGCTTTCTTAGAAGGCGCCTTTTCGCTATAATTCCTCTTGCAATTGGTTATAAATCCTGCAAAGTGATATTTCTCCAATACAAGTGCAATTCTGTCAATAATAAAGTATATGTGCATAGAAGCATTGAGTTTCTCCCTTTTGAATTAATATTGATGGTATAAATCATCGATAAGGACCGTAAACAGCGACCCAGGGAGACCTTCTTGATCCCGGTTTCTCAACCAGGACTGAAGGGGTTTTCCAGGTTTCCCACTGAAGACAACAAATGCTGGTTTATCAGCTATAGAAACCATCAACTGAACATAAGGGAAAAATAGGATACCTATCAATCTTCATGGATCATTCTTATTCTAGAGATATAAATAGTGAGACAGAACATGTCGACGATTAAAACAAATGCGGAAACCTTAAATTCATATAGTGTTAAACTTCAGTTTTTTATTGGTCCTGATTAACCGAACCAAATTTCTCTATTCCCTACTTATTTGTTGACATTGTTGACATCTAGCATTGTACATCTATCAAAATGATGGGAGATGCCAAGAACAAGCTACATGGTCCTATTGATCCTAAGGCATCATCTTTGCTTAAATTTTAAACACACAGCGAGAGAGGTCTTTAGAATTTCATCTCCCGGTGACGGCCTGTAGTCCGATTGTGTGACCAACCTTGAATTCATATAGTGTTAAACTTCATTTTTTTATTGGTTCTGATTAACCGAACCAAATTTCTCTATTCCCTACTTATTTGTTGACATTGTTGACCTATACCATTGTATTGGTCTGATTAACCAAACAAAATTTCTCTATTTCCTATGTAAATTTTAAACACACCGAGGAGGCATTCAGCTCGCTGCAGTACTGACTTTTTTCAACACAAAATAGAAATATAAAACAGAGGAAAAGAGAGGAGCTATGGTGTTGTCCATACCACTACTACAAATTATATACCTATGGCAACAATAAATTCGTGTAAACTGGGTTGTTATTGTAACAATCTAAAAATCCGGGCTACAAAAATTTTTCGAACAACCTATGAGTGATGAGTGTGACATGTCATCATCTACCCCTAACATTGCATAAACTCCCAACATGACATGCATAGCATCCATCTGATCATGGCATAATTAAAATATTTCAAAGTAATTTTGATCAATGTTTCATATGATGTTTTCAAATGATGCATTAGCTTTACTTTTAATGTTTAAATAGTTGTCATGACATGTTACATTAAATTGTGATTTGGATTTTTATTGGGTTTATGTGATGCTTAATTAAAATGAGACCATAATATTTATTTTTACAAATAAATATTAAGAGAATAATACCCTAACAATATAAGGGCCTTGTATGCTTACTACTTTATTATCCAAAGATAGCACATCAAATATATATATATGTGTATATATAAAAGTATTTTGAAAAATCAGAACTGGAAAAGAGAAAGAAAAGAAAAGACAAAAAGAAAAACCAATCTGGCCCAGCAAGCAAACCAGCCCGGCCCCGTTTCTCTTCTCCTCTCTCCTTTCCACCACGCTGATCGGCCCAGTCGCTCGCCCGCGCTCTCCCTCTCTTTCCCCTCGCGCAGGCCGGCCCAGCAAGCAGGCCCAGCAACGCGCGCCTGCACCGCATCACCAGACCGCCAGCCACAGCCGCTGACGAGTGGGTCCCATCATGGGACCCGCCTGTCATCTTTTCGCTGAGGTCAGCCCGACCTCTCTGCCTTTCCCCCGCGCTGCGCACGCCGCCCGCGTGAGCGCCCCACCGTGCGCCCGGCCGCTCGATCCGCGCCTGCCTGCATCCAACCGCCCGCGTGCCACGTTGGCCGACAAGCTGACGCCACAAAGCACCCACAACCGTGAGCACCTCGCTCTCCCACACGTGCTCGCAACCGCCCGCACGACCTTGTCCCCTGCCTGTCCCCTCTCCCTTCCTTCTCCGCAAAGGCGCCTCACCTCGCCTCTCTACCCGCTGGAGCCTACCAAGGCCAAGGGAGCAACCCAGAAGCTTCCTCTAGACCGGATTGCCCCCAGCCGCTCGGGTAAACCACCATGGCCGCCAGCCCCTCGCCCCATCCTTATAAGCCGAGCCCCGATACCCTCTAGGGTTCCTAGGCCGCCACCACCGCTCTGGTGGAGTTTGATTTCACCTCTAGCCTGCTTAATTTGGAGAAGAAAGGGAGGAAGGAGAAGAAGGAGGCGGGGAAAAGGAACTGCTGCCACCACCGGAGTTGGAGAAGAAGGCTTCCGCCGCCAACCCGAAGCTGCTGCTGCTGTATCGGGAGTAGGAAGGAGGAGCTATACCACGAGCCGGAGCCGCATGGACGTGTACCGCAACTCCATCCTCGACCGCGCCGGTGAGCACCGCCGTCATCACCGTCTTCCGCCCCAACCTCTGCTGCCGGCCATGGCGCTCCACCTTGGGAGCGCATAGGTCGAGGCCTCTGCTGGCCATCTTGGACACCTGCACACACGCACACACACGCACAGACTGGACAAGCCCCTGGACCATGGCATCAGGAGGATGCCGGACCGGAACGCCACCATGGCTGCCACCGCGCTGCGCACCGCCACGGCGAGGCCACCTTGCTGCCTCATCATTGAGCCCCAAGCCGCTTTGACCTCGGATCCACGCTCGCCTTGATGAGGCGGACCTGATGCGCACGCTAGCCCCTTGGATGACGCCTCGGACGCCCCAGCGTGCGCCACCATGCCAGCGCACCGCCGCTTTGGAGCGCCACCTCGCACAACCGTGTTCGCGCCATCTCCGATCGCCGCCAGAAGCAGGAGGATGAGGATCGTCCCCGCCGTGACAAGCTGTGTTGTCTGGACAAGGAGCTGGAGGCCGGAGAGCCTCTCTGAGTGCCGTGCCACGCACCCGAGGCCTCGTCGGAGCTCCACCGTGGGAGTTGCTGCCCACGCGGACTCCGCCGTGGGTTTTGGTCACTGCCAGCGCTTCGGGGAGGTGCTGTGTGCCCTCAATCGCACTTCCTCACACTACTTGGACCTGGTTTGAGTCACCAGTGAGGGTGCAGTCGGACGCCGTCGCCGCCGAGCCGTCGTCCGTCGTGGAGCTCGTCACCCGAAGCCAAGCTGCTGCCTTGAAGCCCACCTCTATGTTCGCCTTGACGTCCTGAAGCTGATGGACAAGTTAATGACACTGGAGGACCACCGTAGCGCCGGGAATCGAGGTTTCCCTCGCCGCCGTCGAGCCCTGTCATCAGGCTGGAGGGAAAGAAGAAGAGGATGAGTTCAGCCCGAGGAGGATGGACGTGGTTCATGTGAACCTGAGCGGCTGCCAGTGGGGCCAGGAGGAGTCGGTGCATAGTGGAGCCGAGCGATGGACCGTGTGAATCCGAGAACGCATGCATGCACCCGGTTCACGTGGATTAGAGGCGCTGTCAGTGGACCCAACAGACGCCGATGCACCGTAGATCGAGAACCGTGGACCGAGCCCATTTTGAATCCAGAGCAGTGACGTGGCAGCACCAGAGCGTGCCATGTGGCGGGCCTGACCGGCCCAGATCTGGCCCACTCGGCCCATTAACGGCCCAATCGGCTCGTCGGGCCCACTTGTCAGTTGACAGTTGACTGCTGACGTTAGCAGTGACGTCACCCCGAACCCACCTATCAGGCCACGTTGACCCGGTCAATGCTGGTGTCAGCATGACGTCATCTGCCACGTCAGCATCTGATCTGTCGCTGTGTGAAACCGTCGTGACACGTGGACCAATCCTAGGCTGCCACGTGTCAGAACTGGTTAATCCGGCCCTTTTTCTTTTTTAGAAAATTGTTAAATCTTTGAAAAATCATAACTAATTCATATGAGCTCAGAAAATTATGATCCACATATCCAAATTTTCTATAAATCAAGCTCTATCTATTTTTACTATGTTTGAGTGCATTTGGATCTTCTATTTTGCATTCATTTTTTATGCTAATCTATAGGGGTCGCTCCCGTGACCATTAATTATCGGTTACAGGCTCGAGCGAGGACAAGTCTGACGACAGTGATTACCAGGAGAAGTCTGAAAGCTACATCAGTGAAGGTGCCACATCTCACCTAACCTCGTAGATCCCATTAGGCATGGCAAATATAGTATGGCTAGTGCTTTAATTTCTGTTGCTATAATAAATCGTCTGTGCTAGGATTGCATGGTAGATTATTACTTGATGAGCCCGACCTTGTCGTAACCTTTCACCTGCTTACCCGCTGGGCCACTTGCTTATCTGCTATATTTATATATATATACATACTTCACTCGCTTACATTTAGATGCGACGTGATGAACTCTGGGAAGGCCTGGAGGGTGCCAGGCTAGAAATGAGTGAGTTGATGGGACAGATGGGCTTGTGAGCTGATGATATTGTATCTGGGTTTGGGGTGGAACTTACAGCAAGGAGTAGGATGAGGGTTGAGTCAATCGAGCCAGGATCTATGACGAGCTTTTAGAGCGAGCCTTGCCAGGGAATGTATCTGGACATTCCCATAACTAGTAGTCCGTGGCGGACTAACTAAGATGTGATGGTGGTCCTTGGGCGTGAGCCTCTGAGGGGTGGCACCTGGGACGAAGGTGCCGTGGTAGCACGTTAAAGATTAACCCTGATGAAGATATTCTGGCTTGGTCACACTTGGAAACTACTGCGCTGATATCCGGACCTTAGGAATCTCTTGCTTTCCACTTGCTTCCCGTGGGGGAGATGGCCGAACCGCTGGATAGATCGATACCACTACTGCTAGGCGAGTAGTGATAGGAAGGTATATGCATGGGATGGAGCTAACACCCTACCGAGACGATCATGGCACCCCCTTCAGGAGTGGGTACATGGCATGGCATCCTCTACGGGAGCGGATACATGCTCTCTTCACAGTTCTAGCAATCCAGAGCTGGATGGTAGAGTGGCATTGTTCTATGGCAGTAGGCGTCCAAAATCTGCCTAGGTGATTGCAAGCACCGATGATGGTTATCTAGTGGATTAGTGAAACCTCTGCAGAGTGCATGGTTGATCGATCAATACATATGCCGACTTTATTGGCTATGGACCTTTCCTGTGTTCCGCATGCACTAGACTAGTGAGTAGAGTGTTCTACCTTCCCCCTGAGTGAGAATTTCGGCCGTGAGCCAGGTTGATGGTTGCAGGCCGCTGAGACAAGCCAAGAGGGAGTTGGCTTGTCGACTTGAGTCTGAGATGGAGATGGAGGAGTTGGGATGGTGATTTAGAGATGGAAGGTGATGGATGTTGTGGGCTTGGGAATGTGATTAAAACTTGACTACCAAATTATTTAATACTTGATTACCTGCTTAGGAAAACCCAGCCTTTATAGGTTTCCTTTTGATATATCCAGGTTTTGCATCCATTTTTTCACAAAGCAATGCATAGGGTGGCAGTGTGGCCAGTACAAATCGTACTAAAAATTTGGTTTTAGGTTCAAGGAGTGAGTACTCTTCTGGGGAGTACAGCGATTGAGGGTTTCGTGCCTACGCTCAAGTTGGATCGAAAATGATAGCTTCCGCACCTCAAGCTTTTATTGTTATGCTACATGAACTCTGATTTCGCCAAGTGGTGATGTAATAAGTTATTGTAAACCTCTCTATTGCACTCTTCTGTTCGATGTATGGATTATGGTATTCAACTGTTATCGGGTAATGTGATTTAAATGGTCATATTACACTTTGACTGTGGATTCCCTTCGCGGAAATCGGGGTTGTTTCAATTATGATCTCTCTCTCCCCCTCCTTTTGTACCTCTCAGAAAACCTTTGTATGTGGATTGGCGCTTACGCCCTTCCACCTCTTGGCTTACCGAGCACCTGTGGAATAAAAAAGTAGGTGGGGATCGATTTGATCCCCCTGAATTCTCCTCAAAAAAACTGGGATGTTTTTTCTTTTGTCATAATGATTTGTTCTAAGTTTTTCTTGATACGCATGAGAGCTAACTATAACTGCATTAGAAAACCTCTCTAGCAGCGTATCATTGTATCTAAAAAAGAGCTTTGCCCTAAGATAGACTTTAAGAAGAATTTAACATCAGGAAGGGGATATTCTAATTTCCCAAGCAGTAAAGACTGGGGCGAAGTCGTGTTTCCTATCTAGCATGCCTTCCAAAAGTGAAAACTCGGTCCAGTTTGACATGCGGCGATGGCGCCATCGGTGTCGCTCCGTTCTTGAAGGCATCTCATTTGGAGTATCATCGTGGCTTCGATGTAATGCGAGGGTTCACAGTTGGAAGTCGGAGCTGCCCTTCATTTGAGCTTGGCAATGATGACCAGTGGCGGCCGTTAGCTTCAGACCTGTCGAGGGGTGGTTAGTGGGTGGCCTACCATGGGAAGTCGGAGTTGCTGGCAGCTGGCTTCCATGCTCGACAATGGTGACCTGTGGCAGCATGTCGTGTTTGTTCGTGGGGTGGTTAGCTCTTCATGTGCCTTTTTAGTGCATCTCATCGGGCTTACCTTTCTTTACATAATATTCATCCGTCTTAATTGAGCGGCAGAGCTCTTGCCTTTGTTTAAAAAAAAGATTGGGGCAAACAAGCACAAGCATATTCTAATTTAGGGAAGTCGAATATTAATAATCCTGAATTCTACCTCATATATTTTTGAATGTCGCAACCAGTGTTGGGGCTTCGCTTGGCCTCCACGGAGGAGATCGAGGGTGCCCCACTTGAAATGAACCGTGGAGGTTTTAAGTGAAGTGTGACATAAGGAAATGTCAATAAATTCGACAGTAAATAATCATTAATTCATCATCTTTTACTGTAGTAGTACCCACTGGGCTTTTTTAGGGGATTTCTAGAGGCTTGATGAAATTACAATTCACCCTCGACTGGGCGGCATGCCACCCTATAGGATACAATGGTGTTACTAACATTTCATGCCTCCATCCCAACAATTCCTCTTATGTCATCTAGGGCTCCAATTGTAGGGACCACAGTTTCCATCTTCCTTCTTGTAGTCGCAGAGCTAGTAGTGGCGAGGGTATCCTCCAATTGAATGGCCTCGCCGGCAACACCTAGTCTTCAAAGACAGAGACTCAAAGTTATGTTCGTCTGGGACATTAGTGAGGCAACATCATTGGCCGTCGAGGTTCCATGCCGTGCAATAGGTGGGCACATCCATGTTCAAAGGTGATGCGAAGACGAAGACTAAAGAGGATACAAGCCTAAGTTGATGATGGGGTGGCACGTCGAGGGCGTCCCCCAAACAATAGCCTCCCTTGGGTTTGGGCCAGCTTGGTGGGACAAGGCAGCTTGTTAGGTTCTACGACAAATTCTATGACAAATCTAGCTAGTGTTCCATGATGATTCTGGTGACCTTTTTCTTTTATGTCATGGGTGAAAACCGTCACACAATTCGATGACCAAAGTGAGCAAACCATCATGGAAGCGACTCTTCCGTGACCATCACGGAATCATCATGAGAATTTTTGTCATGCAAGGCCAAATCTCCACTAGTGTTTAGAGGGGTTTACGTGTCAAAGTGTGGATGAGGCCATGTTTCTGTGTGGATGGGGGTTTGGTTCGTGCGCTGACATCGAGTTCGTTGGACCCATGGGAGCTCACATCGGGTTCGTTGGACCCGTGGGAGCTCACATCGGGGCCTATATATAGAATCATTGGTGGGAGTCGCTGCTTACCTAGCTCATTTGCTCTCGTTGCTTATTGTTGTGTTGTGCCCTTCTGCGAGGGTTTTCCAAAGTGCAATGGTTGTGCGTTTGTCGAAGGTAACTCAACTGGAACTTGTTTGCAAGGTTTGAGCGAGCGACAACTCTTTTTTGGAGGTAAGCTCGGTCGTTATGATTTATACTTTAGGGTTTATTCTTGACTTATTCTAGTTGAGTGTTGATTGTTGACTGAGTGTTGTTGTGTTGATAGTAATGGCTCGAACAAAGAAGACTGCTCGGTTGGTTGGTGTAAGAGTTTCTGCCGACGAAGGTTGAATCTTTTTTACTTTAGGGCTACTTTGGTTACACATGAAAACCTAGACACCTTCGCTGGAAAGTGGTTTGCCACGCGTGATGCAAGGCTGTTTGAAGGTGAAACCAAGCCTAAACTACGTGAGTTTTTCATAGCCTAAGGTGTCTAGGTTTGTTTCCGGAGTTTTTCTATGCATGGCTGAGAATTCCTGTGATCCTTTTATGTTGGAGGTGCTAAAGAAATTTGGAGGCAAGTTTCATCAGCTAACTCCTTCATGTTTTACGATGAAGTTTTTGTCTGGGCGTTGAGGTGGATCTCGATGCTTTCTTGGAGACACATCGGGTTCATTACCAGCCCAAGTGGCCGGCGAGGACAACCTATGAATCACGCCTTTGTAAGAGTTTGATGGTTTTTTTATAAACACCAAAATTTATAGGGTTTATACTAGAAATTTTACAAAAGTGATTTATTTCATAGAAAAATATAGAAACAGAAAAAAAAAACCATATCCTACATGTGGCCTTTATAGCCGTTAAGAAAGGATAAGTAATGACTCTGAAGCCCTTATCCAATCTCTTGCTCCAAAGTTGGACAGTCCGGTTCTCATTCTCATCCTGTGAATTGTCATCCACTTTCCACTCCGTCAATTGTCATCCACTTTCCACTCCAGTCCTGATCAGTGCCGTTGTCAGGTTTCAACGCGCGCGGACCATGAAAATGAGACGCACGGCTCTCGCCGCCGGCAGCACGTCCCTGCTCTCGCTTCCCACCGCTGCTGTCTCTGCCTCTCGCTTCCCTCCCACGAACCACAAGCCTCACAGCGCCCACATACGCTTCTCCTGCGCCAAGGCGGCTACCTCCAAGTGGGTCAACCTGCGGGCACCCCCGTCCCGGCGTGGCGCGGGCGGGAGCGGGGCTAACCAGCGGCTGCACCGCCTTGTCCACCTCGGCGACCTGGACGCCGCGCTCCTACTTGTGGAGTCCATGCAGAGCGACCCACCACGGTTCCCTGTACCCTCCTCATCAAGAAGCTTTGCGCAGCGGGCCGCCTCGACGATGCTGAGCGTGTGCTCGGGGCCTCCGAGCGCGCGGGCACCGACGATGCCGTCGTGGGTTGCTGCGGCACGGTGAACCGTCTCGCCAACCGCCGACGCCGAGTCCGCCGACGTCACCTATAGCACCCTCGTCACGGGTTACTGCCGCGAGGGCCGCCTCAATAATGCGCAGCGCCTCGTCGCTGACATGTCGTTCGCCCCCAACTCGTGCACCAATAGCACCCTACTCAAGGGCCTGTGCAATGACAAGGAGTGGGACGATGCAGCGGAGCTACTCTCCAAGATGATCCGGAGTGGTTGCCCCCCAAATGATCTCACGTTCGGTATGATAATCCATTTTTTATGCCAAAATGGTTTGGTTGACCGTGCAATGGGAGTTCTTGATCAGATGTCCTAAGTGCAGGTGCACACGAGGCGTGATTGTTTACAATGAAATCATCAGTTTCCTTGCAGAGCCGGGGCGTGTTGAGGAGGCTCTTCATTTATTCAACCAAATGCCCTGTAAACCTGACATCTTTAGTTACAACACTGTGACGAAGGGTTATGCGTAGAGATGAGCGATAGAAGGATTTGGAACTCGGAAGCCGGGTTCTTTTGAGGTGAAATCTTGGGATGATTTTTTTTGCTGCTTCTTGTCTTGGTATTTCAGGGAGTGCGATTTTTAAAAAAATTTCACTCACAGAGTGTAGCCGCCGAGCCTCTTGCTTTTTGGTTCAAAAAGCTAGAGGGTCTAGTTGTAGCCTTCGTCTTCTAATCGTCGTCTTCGTCGATAAATTTGCACTCAGTGAGTGCAGCCCCCGAGCCTCTTGCTTTTTGGAACAAAAGGCTGGAGGATCTTCATGAAAATTTTGAAAAGCGCCTTAGGTGCGGGGTACTCCTGCAGCCCCCGAGCTTTTTTCGGGTTCTTTTAAAATGAAAGAACTCGGGAAAGGGTTCTAGAGTCTTTGCCGATGTAGTTCTTCACTGGAGTGTCGTTAGTTGTTGAGTTCCTTTATTGCTTTTGTACTTTTCTGGAATGTGCTGTTGGATATGCCTCCTTTGTCTTGTATTGATTTTTTACTGCTCGCCCGTGAGCTTTGCAGGCGCTCATGTTGGCTTCAGTCTGCATGCCTGTCCTCCTGTCGGCTGTGTCGTGATCCCACGTGCTTGCTCAGTCGCTTCAAAGTTCTGTTCTCTTCATGTGGTTGTCCTTGCTTTTGGTGCTCTTCTCTTTCGTGGACTTGGTCTTCATACGCCCATCTTTGGCCTATAAATAATGCTCATTGGTGCCCATTGCTTCCTCATTCACTTCTAGTCTTCTTGAGTTGCTTCTCCTCTTTATAGCTATGGAATTGATGGTGTGCGAGCTTGACGAGTCCCCGGGCTTGTTCTGTGATCACACTTAGCGAATGGTGTAGGTCTTGTGATAGGGGCTAGTAGCAGGCTAGTCCCCGCGTTGTATCTTCTCCTGAAGGGCATCAAGGCAAATGGAGTAGGGCCTGTGAGGTTGATAGTTATTGCTGTCCTACACGAACTTCCAGGCCCTCTCCTCGATCATCTTCTTGCTCTTTACGGAGTTGATTAGTGTATGGTCGGCCGACTACCTCGACAAGTCATTGCGTATCCACAACTAACTTGTTCACTGCTATATCGTTTTGGTGTTTTGGTGCAGATCAGCACGTGTTTAGAGGAGATATCAGGTTCTTCTGCGGAGGCGAAGCAGTATCTTGCTGCTGTCTTGATGAACTTGGTGCTTCTCTGACTGCCTGTTCAAGTAATCTTGGCTGCGAGTTCTCTTCGGCGAATACGCTGTCCGAGTTGCTTCCTGCTTGACTGCATCGAATCTTGGTGTAGTTTTGTTAACCTCAAATTCCACTGGGTTCTTTGTAATCAGATAAAAATGTTTCCTTTTGCTTTCCTCTTTGACTCTATCGGATCCAGCATCCACTTGTCCCCTATTGTAATCCCAGTATCTTCTTGATCAGTGAAATGAAAAAGATACTTGTCTTGTCTCCGTCTCCAAGGATTGTGCGAGTTGTTTGTTTACTAAGTTGATGTTGTATGGGTGAGATTCTTTGATTCTGACTGTGTCGAGTTCTTTGACGATGCGTCGGCCCCTGTATAATATGTCTTGCCTCTCTACGAGTTCTTCTTATATGCCCTCTTGTGTCCGGGTTGTTCTGGTATCCCAACAAAAGGTTCATGAAGACTATTGATTTGATGGGTTGTTGATGATTCCAGGTTCTTTCCACTTCTGGTGACTTCATGGTAAAAATTCTGTCTGAGATACTCTATTTTTGTCCATTGGGAATATTACCGTTGTAGCATTATCCGTTGTAATAAGTATACGTTGCGGCCGCCTCACAGTCCGGATTTGGCAACCATTGGCCTAATGGACCCACTTAGATCATTCGATCCTTATAAATACTTTGTTGCTTATCCTTCTCTCGTACGCTTGACCCTTTGTCATCCGTACGCACAAAGCATCCTTAATCCTTTGCTTTCCTCGCTGTCTCTGTCGCTTCTCAAAAACCCTAGTTTGCTCTCCTTTTTGTCTTCAATTTGTGAATCTGTCTACTGATCCTTGAGCTTCGATGACTGGAACTAGGTCACAGAGCAAGAGCAAGGCTGTCGAGGTAATTGATTGGTAAAAATTCTTTCTTTTGCTGTTGATCGCACTGTTCTTGATCGTGTGTCTTTGTGCAGTGGACTTGGCTGGCGTCGACGACGACGAAGGCGGATCTTGATCTACTAATTGAGTGTGGCCTGCTTCGAGAGCAGGCACTCTCTGAGTATGTCCTTTTGGGTCATCATCTGATCCCTACTCCTTCTCCTGATCAGGCAATGTTGTTCATCGCGTTCGTCGCTGCGGGACTCTGTTTTCTGCCTTCGGACTTTCTGATGGAGTTCCTTCAATTCTTTGGTCTTCAACTTTTCCACCTTTCCCCTAATGGGGTTCTTGATTTGTCCGCCTTCATGCATCTGTGCGAGGCGTATCTTGGGGTTCCTCCCAATCTTTTTCTCTTTTGGCACTTCTTCCGCCTGAAGCAGGATTTGAAAGCAGGGGATGAGTGCAGCTCTTTTTACCCTTGATTTCTTCGACAAGATGGTTTGGGCAGACAAGTGGTTCTATGTCCCCAAGCCTTTAGATTATTTCTCTTCAGATCTCTCTGTCTTCCCCAATGACACCAGTCTTTGGTCTAAAAAGCTCTGTGATGTTGAGCTTTCGACCATCGACCCTCTTCTTACGTGCCTTCTTTATGTGAAAGCACAAGGCCTCACCAAACTCAGTATCGTTGCCAGGTTCTTTTGTTGTTTTGTGCAACCTTTGATGCAAAGGGAGCACCTTGGCTTTGAATACACTGGGGTTGATGATTCTTCCCGGATCAAGGCTGGGGTAAAGCTGAATGATGAGTAGCTGACGGTGTGTCTGAAGGTTGTTCTTGCTTCAGTGCCTTGTATTCCTCCTCGAGTTGAGGAATATCATTCTGAGAACCCGCCGCCTGCGATGAGTGATTGACTGATTGCTTCTTGTTCTATGCGAGTTCTTTTCTTCACTAGTGCTGATGATCTGATTGTTCTTCTTTTCAAGGATTTGGCCATAGCTTTGCTATCCGTCTTCCTACCACCGAGAAGGTCAATCTTGTTGGGTTTGTTGTCCAGGCGAGTTTCGATTCTGCTTCCCGGAAATGGTCTGTTCTTCTTGAACTTCCTTATAGTATCCGAGAGGGTGGATTTGAGGCTGTTCCTTATCAACCGCATCCCAAATTGTTCAGATGTATTTTGGTTCCAGGCGAAGGGCATTGTCTCATCCTCCTGTGACTACTGCCTAGAGGTCGAGCCCTGCTGCATTGAGTTCTCTTCAAGTCATAGGTAATATCATCATAGGTGAGGTTGATGTCGGGTTCTTTTTCTAATATCTTCTGTTTTTGCTTGTCATGTTTTGATTGCATCTTGCTTGTAGGGGACATAAATGTGCTTCTGACCGAGACCAAGGAGGACGAGGAGGCGCAGACTCCTTTTATCTGTAGGCCGTAGGTCCCTTTTGAACCTCCTTCTTTTTACAGTTGTTTTCGTAGTTGATGCTTCTTTTGCTTTTTATAGCCAAACAGATGGTTTTGGGACTTCTTCTTCTCTTTATCCTTCTCTTGCTACCCATATATCATCTGTGGCATAGTTTTTTGCAACTGTTCCTCTTCCTATCATGCCTAGGAAGGGTGTAGGTTCTTTAAAGCTTCCATCGAGGTAACTATCCTGGTCGTCTCTTGAATTGATTTCTGTCTTTCATCTTTATTTCTAGTTTTCATGCCTTCTTTTTGTAGGCCTGTTGCTGCAGAGTTGTCCAGTGGTTTGGGTTCTTCTGGTGGCGCAGGCTCTGGTCGAGCCCCCAAGATGATCCCAAAGCTCAAAGTTCCTCGGCTGGTAAGTACTTGCGAGTTCTTCTTGATCCTTCTCACTTCTTTCTTTACCTGATGATTCTATCTTGTTTGTACTGTCTTCTGCAGATGTTACCTTGCAAGTTGGCGAAATGGCAAATGTTGACCTGGGGTGAGGCCCCACTTTTGCTGTGTCACAGGCAGTTCCCTTGGGGGCACCTGCTACGTCGGGTCGTGAGCTCCCTCTTGCCGAGTCGGTGACTCCTAGAGTTGCTGGTGCTGTAGGAGGTGGTGGAGTGGTTGCTGATCCACCGCTGCTCACTTTGCCGCCTTCTTCTTCTTCTGGTCTGATGGATCTGGAGATGAGCCGCCCTCAATGACTGGTGGCATTGAATGCTTGCTTCGAAGAGTTCTCTGCCAAGTTTGGTGACATGGTGCACGTAAGAGTTCTTTCTTGGTCTTGAAACATGCTGATTTTGGTTTTTCATCTCTTCTGATTCTTGACTTTTCTTGTTTAGTCTCTCTGGTAGGATCAGGACCTTCTCTTTGGTTCTGCTGAGGCTGCGGCGACTGCATCTAGCTTCGCCGATCTTGAGCGGGTTCATAAAGAGCTTGCTCAGGTTCAGGCGGAACTGGAGCATGAGCATGGGCAGCGTCAGGCTGCTAAGGTGGTTCATCAGGCCCAATTGGCTGATGAATCGTGTCATTAGGAGGAGGCAGTGAAAGCCGCCATTGATGAAGTCCAGGCTTTAAAGGCCCAGGTTGTAGGTACTTCTCCTGTCGAGTTATTTTCTTTAACTTGTTAACTGCTGAGTTCTTTCTTTAGCTGATTGTCTTGCTTGCTTCTTTGTAGAGTTCAAATGTGAGCAGCGTCGGTGGCACCAAGACTCGAAAGCTATGAAGGAAACCCTCAAAACTATCGAGAATAAAGCTGAGGCGGTAAGAGAGATGCATTCTCGCTATGAAGATGCTGAGCAAAACCTTGCCTTGGCCCGCCAGTTCCGGCGTGATGCTAATAGAGATGTTTTTCAGGCCTTGAAGACTATCCAAGAGTTGAAGGGCCAGTTGGATGTGGCCAACACCAGTTCCAATCATTGTAGGGGGCCATGACCTACCTCTTGTCCTTTATTGGGCAAGAGGGAGATCAAGACCTCTATGCTGATGTGGCGGCTTATGCACCTCTGATTCCGTCGCGGTTCTTCAACTTCATGAAGGACAATTTTCGGAGGTGTGTGAGCAACATCTTATGCCACATCTGGGTTCTTTCTCCTGAGGCCAAACTGGAGAGGATGGTCGACCCCAACCCGCCGTTGGAGTTCTTGTTGCAGGTTGGAGAACAGGAGGCCAGCCTTGCTCCTCTTATAGAGAAGGTTGTAGCTAGAATAGACTTGGGTGTTGATCCTGCTGCTCCTGCGCCTTGAGTGCCTTGCTTGTAAAACATCCTAACTGTAGATGGATGGTACTTCCAAGTTGTTGTTTGCCCTTTATGAAAAAAGAAATTTTGTTGTGCGGGCTTAGTCCCTACTTTACTCGATTCGATGAGCTCTTATTGTGTGGGCTTTGTCCCAACTTTGAATTGCTTCGATAACTTTTTGATGTGCGGGCTTTGTCCTGACTTTGAATTGTTTCGATGAGTTCTTGCTGTGCGGGCTTCATCCCGACTTTGAGTTGCTTCGAAAAGTTTTTGATGTGCGAGCTTTGTCCCAACTTTGAATTGTTTCGATGAGTTCTTATTGTGTGGGCTTCGTCCCGACTTTAAGTTGCTTTGATGAGTTGTTGCTTCGATGAGTTGTTGCTGTGTGGGCATTGTCCAGACTTTGATTTGCTTTGCTGAGGTCTACGCGGGCTTCATCTTGACTTTGAATTATTTTGATGAGTTCTTGATGTGCGGGCTTCGTCCCGACATTGAATTGCTTCGATGAGTTCTTGCTGTGCGGGCTTCGTCCCGACTTGAATGTAGTGGCTATCGCTGAGCTAGAGTTGTTTCCATTGCTTCATACTACCCACTGGTAGTGTAGTGGCTAATGCTGATCCGGTGTTAGTTTGAGTTGTGCTGCATCATGCCGTAGTGTAGTTTAAGTCTGAGCCTGAACCCGCACGGTGTGCCTCAATTCAGTCCAGTGTGTTGTGCTCTGCATCGCATCGTAGGAAAAAAGGGGAGGGGAGTCAAGGATCCTGGATCGACATGGTGTGCCCTGATCCCCCTATTATAGCGAAAAGGCATTGACTCCCGAACCAGCACTACGTGCCTGGGTTCAACTCCATTCTCACTCATAGTAAAAAGAAACATTCTGATTGTGAACAAGCATGAGAGCTCTGATTCACCCTAGAAAGGCCCGAGCGGACTGACACGGTGTGCCCTGATCCAACTTGGTGCTCTGCACACAGGGCAGGCAAAGTGGGGAGCCAAAATCCTGGACCGACATGGTGTGCCCTGATCCCGTTGTTGCGAATAAGATTTGACTCCCGAACCAGCATGATATGCTCGGGTTCAAACTACATTCTCACTCGCAGTACTCTCTAATCATGAACCAACATGAGTTCCCTGATTCACCCCAGAGAGGCCCGATCCTGGACCGACACAGTGTGCCCTGATCCAGCCTAAAGCCATGCGCCGAACGGCTAGCCTGTCCATGGAGCGGTACGATGTACTCTAGTCCATGCAGGCACGCTATGAGATCACCCAATAGCGTGATATCTTGAGGAGACATTGTGTGCCAGTTGTTCTTGAAGAGAGTGGGTTGTTCTGAAGCTCAAATTGTTTCTACTGCGTCATCATGGGTTCTTTTACAGGACTTTTGCTAGTTGTAGAATCTTTGGAGTTGGTTGATGTGCCAGGTGTTCTTCAGTGGGATTTCTTCATCCGTCATTAGCTTGTATGTGCCTGTTCTAGTTGCTCTTCTTACTTTGAAAGGTCCCTCCCATGGACTAAGTAGTTTGTGTCTTTCGTCTCTCTTTTGGGTGAGTCGAAGAACTGAGTCCCCGGGTTTGAGGGTCCGGATTGTGTGCTCTTGTCGTATTGTCTTCTTAGGCCTTGTTGGTATCTTGCGTTTTGTAGAATTGCACACTCTCGGACTTCTTCTACTGAATTGAGTTCCAGGCGTCTTGTTTCTTTGGCTTCTCCTTCTTCGTATTGCTCTATCTTTGGTGATGTCCATATTAAATCCGCTGGGAATATTTCTTCTGTTTTGTAGACGAGGAAGAATGGTGAGTATCCAGTGGATCTGCTAATTTGGGTTCTAAGGCCCCAAACCACTTTTGGTATTTCTTCAATCCACTTTGCTCCGTAGTCTACTAGCTCTTCATATAATCTTGGCTACAGTCCTTGTAAAATTAACATGTTTGCTCTTTCAACTTGTCCATTTGCTTGAGGGTGGGCGACTAATGCGAAATCTATGTCGATTCCACAATCTGTTGCCTAGGATGTAAACGTGATCCTAGATCTGTGATGATCCTGTTGGGTACTCCGAACCAGAACATGATGCTTTGTATGAACTCGATAGCTTTTTCCGCACTGTACTTGACCAAGGGTTTGTAATCTATCCATTTGGTGAACTTGTCAATTGCGATGAAGATGTACTCGAATCCTCCTGCTGACCTTTTTAGTGGACCGACTTGATCCAATCCCCAACAGGAGAAGGGCCAAGAGGGCGTTATGCATATTAGGTTGTGTGTTGGTACGTGTTGTTGCCTTGTGAACATCTGGCATTTCTTGCACTTCTTGACGAATTCTTCTGCGTCTTTCATTGCAGTAGGCCAGTAATATCCCATTCTAAAAGCTTTGCCTACCAAGGTTCTTGAGGCCGCGTGATTGCTGCAGCAACCTGTGTGTATTTCTTTGATGATGTTGATTCCTCTTTCCCTTGGTACGCATTTAAGTAGAACTCCCGATGATGCCGCTCTTCTGTATAGCTTGTCTTCGACCAATACATAGTTCTTTCTTCTACATATTAATCGAGTTCTTTGTGTCTTGTCTTCTGGTAGTGTCTTGTCTTTGATGTAATCTATGAACTGCTGCATCCAATCTTCATAGATTACCTTAACTTGTCTTGTCAAAGGATCTTGATCAATCTCCATTGGGTCATAAGATTTCTAGTGGTACTTTCTCTCTGTCAGAGCCTAGCTTGGCCAAAGTGTCAGCGGCCACATTTGAATCCCTTAGAAAATGGTGGATCTCTAGTCTTTGGAAATTTTTCTCTAGTTTTTTGACTTCTGCACAATAAGCTCCCATGTTGTCTTTTGTGAAGTCCCATTCTTTGTTGACTTGGTTGATATCAACTGTTGAATCACCGTAGACTAGCAACCTCTTTATTGCTAAAGAGTGAGCTATTCTTAGCCCATGTATGGGTGCTTCATATTCTACTTCATTGTTTGTGGCTTGCCATAGGATTTGTAGGACGTACTTGAGTTGTTTTCCTTCTGGTGATATAAATAAGATTCCTGCTCTGGCACCTCCTAGCTTGAGTGATCTGTCGAAATACATCTTCCAATGATCTATGATTAGTTTGGGTTCTTTCAAGGTTGTCTCTGTCCATTCAGCTAAGAAGTCGCTGAGTGCTTGAGATTCGATGGCCTTCTTGGATTAGAACTTTAGATTTAGCGCTCGGAGCTCTACTGCCCATTTGGATATTCTCCCCGTTGCCTCTCGATTTCTCAAGATATCTGATAGCGGGAATTCTGTGATCACTATAATCTTGTGTTCTTGAAAGTAGTGTCTCAGCTTCCTTGATGATATAAGGATTGCATAGAGTAGTTTCTGTATGTGAGGATATCTGACTTTTGACTCCGTTAATACTTTGCTGACATAGTAGACTGGTCTTTGCACTTTGTAGACATGACCAGGTTTTTCTCTTTCAACCACAACTGCTATGCTTACGACATTCTTTGTGGCTAAGATGTATAAAAGCATGTCCTCCTTTTTGTTAGGTGGCACCAATATGGGTGATGATGCAAGATAATGTTTGAGTTTTTGAAAAGCTTCATCTGCTTCTTCTGTCCACTAGAATTTGCTTGTCTTTTTCAGAAATTTGAAAAATGGAGTGCCTTTCTCCCCCAGGCGTGATATGAATCTGTTGAGAGCTGCCATACAACCTGTCAGCTTCTGGACGTCCTTTCTTCCTTGGGGGCTCCATGTCTAGGATTTCCTTAATTTGCTTCGTGCTTGCTTTGATTCCTCTATTGCTGACTAGAAAACCGAGTAGTTGCCCTGCTGGGACTCCAAAAACACACTTGTTCGGGTTGAGTTTCCATCTCCACTTCTTAAGGTTTGTAAAAGTTTCTTGCAGATCTTCTATCAATGTGTCCGGTTCATTCCTTTTGACCACAACATCATCCACATAAGCTTCAACATTTCTTCCTATTTGATCTCCCAAGGTTGTTTGAATTGCCTGTTGATAAGTTGCACCTGCGTTCTTCAGGCCAAAAGGCATTGATATATAGCAATATGCTCTAAATGGTGTTACAAAGGATGTCTTGCTCTGGTCTTCTTCTCTTAGAGACATTTGATGATATCCAGAGTAGCAATCCAGAAACGAGAGTAGAGATGCCCCTATTGTTGAGTCTATCACTTGGTCAATTCTTAGGGGTCCGTATGGATCCTTGGTGCAGTGTCTATTGAGGTTGGTGTAGTTGATGCACATAAGCCAATCTGGCAAGTTCTTTTTCTCCAAGAGCACTGGGTTTGCCAACCAGTCTGGGTTTATTATTTCTCTGATGAACCCTGCCGCCATCAGTTTTGTAAGTTCCTTCTTGATTGCTGCTTTTCTATCTGGTGCGAATCTTTGTAGCTTCTGCTTGATGGGTTTTGAACCCTTGTTCACATCAATGATATGCTCAACCAAGTCCCTCGGGACTCCTGGCATGTCAGCT
Organism: Bothriochloa decipiens; assembly: GCA_023333625.1. NCBI lineage: Eukaryota > Viridiplantae > Streptophyta > Magnoliopsida > Poales > Poaceae > Bothriochloa > Bothriochloa decipiens. The sequence goes on along the minus strand of CM041637.1, from coordinate 28,330,995 downwards.
GGCTTCCAGGCAAAGATATCTTTGTTGTCCCTGAGATGAGCGCGAGTTCCTATTTAGGATTGAAATCTACACTGATGGTCGTCGTCTTCTCGGGATCACCAGTTTCCAAGTCGATCTTCTTTGTCTTCACTTCAATTGGTGTAGTGAAACTCTTGCTTGCCTTCTTTATAGGAATTTCTATCTCTTGCAGGTTTATTGTTGCAGCTATCATGGCGATCTCCCTTCTTACTTGTTCACCTTGTAGTCTGTCGATACCCGAGAAATGGGTACCCCAAACCCCTGGTTTACCAGACTAAACCCCGCAAAATCAGTAACGCAAACCCTCCAGTGACCTCCCGCGCTAACGTACGAAGGCCCGCAGGCTGAGACGTATCGGACTGACCCACGAACGGACAACGACGACCCAAAGCCAAAGCCTGCTCGAGGGGCTACCGAATGTACCGGGACTGTACACTCGAGGGTATGATTCAGGCGACCCCTCGAGGACGGAACTTCGCCCGCCGAACGAGCCTGCCCTCGAAGACGGAACTTCGTTCGGGCGAATAGGCGGCCCTCGAGGGGAGTACACCCCTCGGTTTACCAACTCTCTCGTACGAATCTGGGCGCATTCAATGCGATCTACCTACCCCCGCCTAATCGCATGGCCACAGTTACGGTAATAGTTGCAGGCGTGGCTGTCAAATCTGGCTTTTACCGCCCATGCCCCGAAATCCTGCGGATCGTACTTCGCCGTTGCACCATGCCGACCACTGTGCCCCGTTCAGCACCACCTCGAGACGTATAAACCAGCATGTTTCCCACATTTTCTAGGATTCGGCCTTATCCGGCGAGGCTCGACCTCCTCGGCACGACCCCCTTGACTCCAGCCAGAACCCTCGACCATCGCTCCTCGACTTCATCAAATGAACCCTCGAGCGAAACTTCAACAACTCTCGACGCGATGGCTGCAGGGCCTCCCATATTGACGTACATCACTACAGCGGCACCGACGTGATCGGCCTCAATGTCGTACATCATTAGCTATGCGGACTCGAAATACATGTACCCCTGTGCCCCTCCTTCATCTATAAAAGGAGGCACTAGGGTGTTAGAAAAAGGGACCGAACTGAAAAACGAGAGGATCGAGAGCATAGAAACGCTAAGTCTTTATATCACAGAACGACACCGTGAGACAGCGTAAGGTTGAGAACTAGGCGTCCGAACGCCCAAGCTCCACCACACGCCCCTCACACCTGCTTGTATTTTCCCCTGTACTAGCACTTCGGTGCAAGATAACATGAATCATCCTTCCCCTGCTGGACATAGGGCCTTCTTTGCCCGAACCAGGATAAATCGCCGTGTCCTTCTTGCATCACCCACCGGATTAAGGGAGCACGCAATTACGAATATTACTCGTTGGTGTTAACCCCCCGAGGGTCAAAACGTTGACAGTTGGCGCGCCAGGTAGGGGAGCCGCGTGTCACTAATGATTTCCCGCCATTTTTCTGGATGGACGACTTTGTTTCACCACTTCCGCACGCTACGGTGATCTGGTTTGGGAGCCTCGAGTTCATGACCCTCTACATGTACTCCCACACGAGCTGTTCGAGCGTCGTCGGCGGCCTTCGTTCGACTTTAACAACCCCACGACGATGATCTCGATAGCGACCCACTCCAGCATGAGCACGTTGGAGGACCGCTCAAGTACCCTTCTCCGAGCAATGACGGACGTGGAGACTGTCACACCGGCCTCCGAGGGTTTGGCCTTCGTAAGAGCGCCCGGCCCCCGGAGGTACACCGTCGGCACACTCCAACGGCAGCTGCAGGAGGAGGCGCGGGGGCAATTCCCCATCTTCTACTGCGGCGACCCTGACTCAGACTTTGATCATTGGGATCCTACCCGCGAGTGCCTCCACATCGATGGTGATGTCGACACCAATCAGGACACCGTCGATCCAGCGGCCGCGACGGCTACCGCTGTGGTGAGAGACGCTCCCCCCAGAGCAGAGGACCAACAACCAGACGCATCCCGAGAAGCGTGCCCCTGTTCTGGCGAGCAGGACGCACAGCTGGCACAGATTCAGGAGTTGCAGACGAAGCTCGCCGATGAGCAGGAACGCTTGCGCCTACTCGAGCTAACCCTCGAGCAAGAGCGGCGACCACCCGGCGGTAGAGCCCGAGCCTGGGCCCGAGAAGTCAACCGGCAGATCATCGAGGCAGGAGCACCCGAGCAACCTGCCAACCATTATCCCCGAGCAAGCCAGAACATTGTTGTGGCAGCTATGCTCCTTCGCAATATGCCCACGCCATCCAACCCGCAAGCCCGGCGGATACAACGCGAGGTCGAGGATCTCCTCCAAGTTGCTGCTGTTCAGCAAGCCAAGAGCTCAGCCTTGAGGCGTCAAGGGGCTGCCTCTGAACCTCAGGTCGAGCCCTCCCGGCCCGAAAGGGAGGGCTCGGTCAATCAGGGGGCGACCCCCCGACAGAAGAAGAAGCCGGCCCAAGAACGTATCAATGACGACCGCGCTCCCCGCGACGCGCGCCTCGACATTGTCGAGAACCGCAGACGTAAGCACGGGGATGCCGAGGATCGAGGGTACAGCGCCCATCGTGGAGGGCGTTACGACAGCGACGAAAACCGACAGGCCCCAGAGCCACCGGGTCCCTGAGTCTTCAGCAGGAAGATCCGCTGCGCCCAGCTGCCCGACAAGTTTCGACCCCCCACGAGCATCGTCAAATACAATGGCGAAACCAATCCCAAGCTCTGGCTAGCCGACTTTCGGTTGGCTTGTCAGGCGAGCGGGGCGCGTAACGATCATCCTGTCCGACACCATGCATAGGTGGCTCGAGGAGCTTCCCCCTGACCAGATTCGCGGCTGGATCGACCTTGTCTGGATCTTCGAGGGGAACTTCAAAGGTACCTACGTACATCCCGAGAATTCCTGGGAACTGCGCAACTGCAAGCAGAAACCAGGGGAGTCTCTCTGCGACTTTGCTCGACGATTCTCCAAGCTCCGCACCGAACTACCCCACATCTCCGATCTCGACGTCCTTCTAGCGTTTGTTGCAGGTACAACCTGCAAGGACCTAGTTCGCGAGTTAGGGTGTAACCGCCCCGACACCATCGACGAGCTCATGGATGTGGTCGCCAACTACGCGGCTAGCGAAGAGGCCGTCGGCGCCTTCTTCAGCGACGTGAAGGACAAGGGAAAAACGCCGGTAGCCGACAACGCCGGAGACTCGAGCAAAGGGCCGAAGAGAAATAACAAGAAGAAGAAACATCGGCAAGGCAAGCGTGAGGCTGCAGAAGATGATCTCGTCGCAGCAACCGAATGCAAAAGACCTCGAGGTCCCCCCGAGGGCGCCATCTTCGACAAAATGCTCGAGGAGCCCTGTCCTTATCATAAGGATGGGGCAAGGCACAAGCTTAAGGACTGCTGCATGCTTCGAAGGCACTTCGAGAAAGTGGGCGTGAAGAAAGGTGACGACAAAAAAGACCAAGGCGGCGGTGAGGGAGACAACGGGGAAGACGGAAAATTCCCCGAAGTCTATGACTGCTACATGATCTATGGGGGCCCCTCGACCCAGCTCACGCCCCGACAGCGCAAGCGGGAGCATCGAGAGGTCTTCTCCGTCCGTGTCGCGATGCCTCACTACCTCGACTGGTCTGACGCGCCCATCACGTTCGACCGCGATGACCATCCGGATCGAGTCCCCAACCCCGGGGCTTATCCGCTCGTCGTTGACCCAGTCATCATCAACACCCACTTCTCGAAGGTCCTCATGGACGGCGACAGCAGCCTGAACGTCATCTACCTCGAGACCCTCGACCTCCTGGGAGTCAGGAGGTACCAACTCCGACCCAGCGCCGGGGGGTTCCATGGCGTCGTGCCAGGGAAGAAGGCTTTCCCCGTCAGCCGTATCGACCTTCCTGTCTGTTTTGGCACCCCTGCCAACTTTAGGAAAGAGACCCTCACCTTCGAGGTGGTTGGGTTTCACGGAACGTATCACGCCATCATCGGCCGACCGGGCTACGCGTAGTTCATGGTGATCCCGAACTACACCTACCTCAAGCTCAAGATGCCAGGACCCAAGGGCGTCATCACTGTCGCCTCCTCCTACGAGCACGCTTACGACTGCAACGTCGAATGCGTCGAGTGTGGGGAGGCCGTCGAGCAAAATGCCATGATAGCCGCGACCCTCGAGCACCTCGCCGACGAGGTGCCCGATCCCAAGCGACACGCCGACAACTTTGAGCCGGCACAAGACACCAAGAAAGTCCCCCTCGACCCGAGCTGCCCCTGCGAGAAGGTGCTAATGATTAGCGCCAACCTCGAGGACAAATAGGAAGCCGTGCTCATCAACTTTCTCCGCACGAACGCCGATATGTTTGCATGGAGCCCTTCGGATATGCCAGGCATACCGAGGAAAGTCGCCGAGCACGCCTTGGAAATCCGGGCCGGGTCCAGACCGGTGAAACAACGCCTGCGCCGCTTCGACGAGGAGAAGCGCAGGATCATCGGCGAAGAGGTACACAAGCTTTTGGTAGCTGGATTCATCAAGGAGGTCCATCACCCCGAATGGTTAGCTAATCCCATGTTAGTTAAGAAAAAGAGTGGAAAGATGTGGATGTGTATTGACTATACAAGTTTAAACAAAGCGTGTCCCAAAGTTCTGTTTCCTTTACCACGCATTGATCAAATCGTTGACTCTACCACGGGATGTGAAACCCTCTCATTCCTTGATGCTTATTCCGGCTACCACCAAATCAAGATGAAGGAGTCCGACCAGCTTGCGACTTCCTTCATCACACCTTTTGGCATGTACTGCTACATCACCATGCCCTTCGGCCTTCGAAACGCCGGGGCAACGTATCATCGGAGCATGCTACACGTCTTCGGCGAACACATAGGTGACACGGTCGAGGCCTACGTCGATGACATCGTGGTCAAGTCCAGAAGAGCGGACAACCTCATCCGAGACCTCGAAATCGCATTCGGGTGCCTTCAAGACAAAAACATAAAACTCAACCCCGAGAAATGTGTCTTCGGAGTGCCTTGGGGCATGCTCCTTGGATACATCGTCTCCTAGCATGGGATCAAGGCCAACCCCGAGAAGGTGACGGCCATCACGTGAATGGGGCCGATTCGGGATCTCAAGGGTGTGCAGAGGGTCACGGGCTGCCTCGGGGCCCTCAGCCGCTTCATCTCATGTTTGGGGGAGAAGGCCATGCCTCTGTATCGCCTCTTGAAAAAATCTGAGTGATTCACATGGACCGCGGAGGCCGAGGAGGCCCTCGACGAACTCAAAGCCAAGCTGACATCCACTCCGATTCTCGTCCCTCCTCGACCGGCGACGTCGACTGAACCACCCGAGCCCCTCCTCCTCTATGTCGCCGCAACCACTCAGGTGGTCAGCGCGGCCATAGTGGTGGAGAGGCAAGAGGAAGGGCGCGCTTTGCCAGTCCAACGGCCGGTTTACTTCGTCAGCGAAGTGCTTTCGGAAATGAAAATCCGCTACCCACAGGTGCAGAAGCTGCTCTACGCCATCGTCCTTACACGTCGCAAGCTCCAGCACTATTTCCTCAGCCACCCGGTTACCGTGGTATCCTCGTTCCCCTTGGGGGAGATCATCCATAACCGGGAGGCCGCTGGAAGGATTGCCAAGTGGTCGGTCGAGCTAATGGGCGAGACCATCACCTACGCACCGCGGAAGGCCATCAAGTCTCAAGTGCTGGCGGATTTCATCGCCGAGTGGACCGACACTCAGTTGCCGCCAGTCCAAATCCAAGCCGAGCTGTGGACGATGTACTTCGACAGGTCGCTCATGAAGACAGGAGCAGGCGCAGGCTTGCTCTTCATTTCACCCCTTGGAGTCCACATGCGCTACGTCATTCGCATCCACTTTGCCGCTTCTAACAACGTCGCGGAGTACAAAGCACTTGTTGCTGGATTACAAATCGCCCTTGAACTCGGGGTCCGACGCCTTGACGTTCGAGGCGACTCGCAGCTAATCATCGACCAAGTGATGAAGGCCTCGAGCTGCCACGACGCCAAGATGGAAGCATACTGCAACGAAGTGCGCAAGTTGGAAGACAAGTTCCATGGCCTCGAGCTTAGTCATGTCGCTCGATGATACAACGAAGCCGTGGATAAGCTCGCAAAAATTGCATCGACTCGAGGTACAGTCCCTCCGGACGTGTTCTCGAGGGACCTCTTCGAGCCCTCCGTCGATTTGGGCTCGGGGGCTTGCACTACGCCCTCGAAGCTCCACCCCACGACCTTGACCGGGGCCCCCTCGACCGGGGCCCAGGTTATGGAGATCCAGGAGACCTCTCCTCCGTCGAACCCGCCACCAGATTGGCGAGCCCCTTTACTCAACTGCCTCATTCGGGGAGAGCTTCCGGAGGACCGGACCAAAGCTCGACGGATCGCGCGACGGGCCAAGTCCTATGTCATCTACAGTGACGGCAAGGAACTCTACAGGCGAAGCCCCTCAGGCGTTCTTCAGCGCTGCATTACCATCGAGGAAGACAGGAGGCTCCTCGAGGACATACACTCGGGGGCCTGCGGCCATCACGCAGCACCAAGGACCCTCGTAGGCAATGCCTTTCGATAGGGTTTCTACTGGCCGACCGCCATTTTCGACGCCACAAACATTGTCCGCTCGTGCAAAGGGTGTCAGTTTTATGCCAAGCAGACGCACCTCCCAGCTCACGCCCTACAAATGATCCCCATCACCTGGCCGTTCGCGGTCTGGGGGCTCGATCTTGTGGGGCCTCTCAAGAGGACAACCAAAGGGTACACGCACCTGCTCGTTGCCATCGACAAGTTTACCAAATGGATCGAGGCCTGGCCTATAGGCAACATCCGCTCTGAACAGACGGTCGAGTTCTTCACCGATATCATCCATCGCTTTGGGGTCCCAAACGTCATCATCACTGACAACGGCACACAGTTCACCGGCAAGAAGTTCTTGGATTTCTGCGATCGCCATCACATCCGTGTGAATTGGTCCGCGGTTGCACATCCTCGAACTAACGGCCAGGTCGAGCGCGCCAACGGCAAGATTTTGCAGGGCCTCAAGCCAAGGATCCTCAACCGCCTCAGCAAGCACGGAAAAAAATGGGCCGTGGAGCTGCCCTTGGTCCTATGGAGCTTAAGGACAACACCTAGTCAAGCCACGGGCTTCACCCCATTCTTCTTGGTCTATGGGTCCGAGGCCGCCCTCCCCACTGACCTCGAGTATGGATCCCCTCGACTAAAGGCGTACAACGAGCAAAGCAACGAAGAAGTCCTCACAAACGCCGTCGACCAGCTCGAGGAGGCTTGAGACATGGCGCTAATTCACTCTGCGAGGTATCAGCAAAAACTTCAACGCTACCACGACAAGCACGTGTGCCCGAGGGACTTCCAGGTTGGAGACCTCGTCCTATGTCGACGACAGAGCAACAAGGGACGTCACAAGCTGACCCCACCATGGGAAGGCCCATACACCGTAGCTGAGGTGCTAAAGCCCGGGACGTACAAGCTCGTTAACGACAAAGGCGAAATCCTCACCAACGCATGGAACATTGAACAGCTACGTCGTTTCTACCCTTAGGGCACCAGTGCCCTTGTACATTCTCGCATGTTTTGTACATTTCCGCATGACAAATATAAGGAGTACTTTCGATTATAAGTTCAAACATGTTATTGTACATGCAAGAGGTAGCCTCGACCCTGTCTCGCCAGAGTCGAGCCTCCCTCGGGGGCTAACGGGGGGGACCCCCTAAGTTCCTAAAAATACGAACGACTTTTTTTTCGCACGCCTCCCTTTCGCTTCCCAACTAAGTTGAAAAACGCCTCGAACTCCCTAGGGGTCGAGGGCTGTCGAGCCAGAGCTCTCCTACGCCTGCGGGCTACGGTACCTCCACTCGCTCCCCCCTCGAGGGATACGAGCTTGCGTCGAACGCTCAGTCGGAAAGCAAGAGTCAGGCGATCGGAACTCGAGCGCTTCTTCTTTCTCATGCCTCGATACGCTTCGCGACTAAGTAGAAAACGCCTCGAACTCCCTAGAGGGTCGAGGGCTGTCGAGCCGGGAGCTCTCCTACGCCTCCGGGCTACGGTACCTCCACTCGCTCCCCCTCGAGGGATACGAGCATGCGTCGAAAACTTAGTCAAAAAAGCAAAGTCTAGGTGAAAAGAAAGCAGAAAAGGCTCGAAAGTAAAACGACAAATTGCATTACGATAGATGCATTAATGTTCAAAAAGGGCTTTCGAAGCCACATTGAATATAAGTTACAAAAAACTAATTCATTACATGGGCACCTTCGCCCAGCCTTGCCCTATAGGCCTGCTCCGTCGCCGCCCTCCTCGATGAGGTACCCTTCAACTGCAGGGGGGACGACTTCGTCCTCAAACAGCTTTGCCAGCTTCGTCAGCCTACCGCGCGCCAGAGCACCGAGGGCTGAGGATAACCACTTGGCTTCCCATGGAGCCAAGGGCCTCGACGTCGCACCTGTGACCGAGGCCTCCATCTTCGCGGCTGCATCTATCTTGAGCCGCTTAGCCGGCGCGAGAGACGCCTCCTCGATCTGGCGCTTGGGCCTGGATGGGAAGCAGAACAACAAAAAGTTTATTAAATTGCGCAAGGAAGATGCAACGAAAAGAAAACGAACCAACGACACCTACCCGAAGGGGATAGAGGCCTTTCGGGTCCCCCTCGAACCGCCAGGAGATTTTGAGACCCCTCCCGAAGCCGAGCTCTTCCCGGGGCTGAGGCTGCTCGGGGCTGTCGGTGGGGTCGCCGCCCCTCCCTGCTTCGACGGGGCCTCCTGGGCACGGCTCTGCTCCGCCCGCACCGACGACCGGGACCGGGTTTCCCGGATCAAAGTGGGTGGGGCCCGCCTCGAGTACGACGCGAGGGGGGTGAACCTCTTTGAGGCGAGGCCTCGGCCCCCCTTTTTCCACGCCGGCGCTCCGAGGCCGACGCCACCGGCTGGGGGGCACGCTGCTCCGCCACCTCCTCCTGCACGAAGGGGCGGTCAGCATGGGAGGAACCCAACAAGATGCGGTCGAGGCGCCCCTCCACCCCCTCGACGTTGTCACTGTCATCATCATCATCTTCATCTCCCTCGAACGAGGGAGACTCCTCCTCCGGGAGCCCGTCGCGCCTCTGCTCAGCGCGGCGCTTCGCAAGTCTTTCGCGCTCCCGGAGCTTCTTGGCTTTCTTCTTCTCCTCCTCGTCCTTACTCCGCTTCTTTTGCTGGGCGGTGAAGCGTCTTACCTGACGATCGGGAGCGTCCTCCCTCAGCAGGGGCCTCAATCTCCGATAGTCGATTCTCCCCTACACAAAGACGTTTAGTCACAGGGACAAGAGAAAGGGAGGGGAAAGCGCGAAAGGCACGGGTCGAGGCACTCACTAGGTCGAGGCAACCCTCCTCCAGCCGCATGGGGAGGCGGTTGATGTCTTCCACCCTGAACGAGCCAGCCACCATCCCCTTTACCTGCGCGACGACTTCCGCAGCGGACGGCCTCTCGCCGGACATCCGGCACCTCTTAAGAACCTCGGGCGCCGCCGAGGGGAGCATCTCGTCCAACCGAAACGGGCGCTCCATCAGAGGAAGCACCCGTCGACTGTGGAAGGCTGAGACCACCACACCCGCCGTCAGGCCCGCCTCTCGAAGGGTCCTCATCGCGACGATAAGGGGATGAAGTCGACGCTGAAGATCTCCCGCGACACCGTGTGGCCAGTTGTATGGACGCTCGGCGATAAGCCGCCCGGTGTACGGCGGGAGGTAGCCGCCGTCGTTGCGAAGGTAGAACCACTGCTCATCCCACCGGGAGTGGTTGGACGTCAACCCGGTGGGGATGTACTCGCGTGGCTCCTCCGACCTTTCGGTCTTCAATGCGAAGTTGAGGCACACCGCTCTGACAATTCACCTTACTCCTTGCGCCACCGGGGAGGCGAACCACTCCCCCTTGTAAAGGTGGAGCCATAGCTCCCAATGTGGCGCCATCCTGAGGTAGCCCTCGCAGACGGCCGCGAAGATGGCGGCGCTGGAGATAGCGTTGGGGGAGAAATGGTGGAGCTTGACGCCGTAGAAGTTCGTCAACCCCCGCATGAACTCACTCGGGGGCACACTGAACCCATGCCGAGGATACTTGAGGAAGCTCACCACGTAGCCCTCCGGCGGATTTGGCTCTTGGTGGTCCCTGGGTGGCGCAATCCACTCCGGCCGATTCGGATCGGTGACGGGGCGGAGAAGTCCTTCCCTCACCAGCTCGATCAGCCTTTGCCGCGTCACAGTTGACGGGCGCCAGGGCTCGGCGGGCTGGAGGACGGGGGCCATGGCGGTAGCGGCAGCACAGATCTACTCAGTGGGCGTGGCGGCGGCAACAACAGCACGAATCTCCTCGGCAGACAGACGACCAGGAAGGTTCCCAATCGTGACTTCTTGCTCTAAGTTTTTACCCTCACGCGCGCAGGATAGCAGGAGTTCGAAAGGATGGCAAAGGTGGGAGCGAATACTTGTCCCCCTCCATTTTTATACTCGGGAAGAGCAACGGGCAGAGTCCGGCGGCAGGAAAAAGGTAACTCCCCACAATTAATGCATTTACCTGACCATTCCCCCCTCGATCCTCGACCGGACGCACGCGTCACACCTCTGACAGAGAGCCGTTGCCCAGGCCCATCACGATTGCACCGCTGAAGCCCTTCTCCTCAAAAGGCACGTCCAATGATAAGAAAAGAGAACCATTGCTCGCTAACGGAGTTTCCTATGAAAGGTAAAATGGGCTCTGTCCCCACGTCAAAGCCTCGAGGGAGCGAAGGCCGGTCCTCGAGTGAGGGCTCAACGGCCGCCCTTGAGCGCCAAAAAAGGAACGGGCTCTGGCCCCACGTCAAAGCCTCGAGGGAACGTAGGCCGGTCCTCGAGTGAGGGCTCAACGGCCACCCTTGAGCACCAAAGAAATCGGGCTCCGGCCCTAAGCCTCGAGGGAGCGAAGACTGGCCCCACGATCAGGGTTCGACAGTCGCCCTCGAGCCCCGAGTCAGGGGTGACCAAGGGGGAGCCAACACGAGGCCCTGCTCGAGAATGAACTCTCGAGACCCCTTTAGACGCATCCAAGGCGAAACGCTATGGACTTTATGGAATCCCCCCGAAGGGAGGCATCGAGCCGCCGAGACCTATCGAACGGAATTGGTATCCATAGGACCATTGTGTTTTGCTTTAATGAGACCGCCTCCGGGCCTCCTGCCGACCTCCATCGAACGAGGAACAGGCTCTCGCTTGGATTTTCCCGTTACCAGCTCACTGAGAACTTCACGGCTCGCCCTATCGGGGGTAGTCCGATGCTTCTCACCTCACGTCCGAACGAAAGGACTCGTGAGATGAATGCTGAGGCCGGCAATGCCCTAGCCGCACGAGGCTCAGAGGCTCGACTGAGCCCGGCGCCCCTCGACGAAAGAGGGTCAAAAATCCCCCAGGGGCTCCCCTTAGTAAAGCGCTGCGACTCCAGTTCAGGCCTGTATCTGACTGGACAAGCACCCTTCAACCAAACACAAATAAAGCCCTCACAGGAGTCTTCCGACTCCTACGAGGCCTCGGGGGCTACCCCCACGGGGGTCGCTCGTGCGCCCCCCACGAAAAAATCCGAATCACGTCCCATTTCTAATTCCTGACCCCCTGCCCGAGTGTCATCACTCGCGCAGGGGCTCGGGGGCTACTGTCGATACCCGAGAAATGGGTACCCCAAACCCCTGGTTTACCAGACTAAACCCCGCAAAATCAGTAACGCAAACCCTCCAGTGACCTCCCGCGCTAACGTACGAAGGCCCGCAGGCTGAGACGTATCGGACTGACCCACGAACGGACAACGACGACCCAAAGCCAAAGCCTGCTCGAGGGGCTACCGAACGGACCGGGACTGTACACTCGAGGGTATGATTCGGGCGACCCCTCGAGGACGGAACTTCGCCCGCCGAACGAGCCTGCCCTCGAAGACGGAACTTCGTTCGGGCGAATAGGCGGCCCTCGAGGGGAGTACACCCCTCGGTTTACCAACTCTCTCGTACGAATCCGGGCGCATTCAATGCGATCTACCTACCCCCGCCTAACCACATGGCCACAGTTACGGTAACAGTTGCAGGCGTGGCTGTCAAATCTGGCTTTTACCGCCCATGCCCCGAAATCCTGCGGATCGTACTTCACCGTTGCACCATGCCGACCACTGTGCCCCGTTCAGCACCACCTCGAGACGTATAAACCAGCACGTTTCCCGCATTTTTCGGGATTCGGCCTTATCCGGCGAGGCTTGACCTCCTCGGCACGACCCCCTCGACTCCAGCCAGAACCCTCGACCGTCGCCCCTTGACTTCATCAAACGAACCCTTGAGCGGAACTTCAACAACTCCCGACGCGACGGCTGCAGGGCCTCCCATACCGACGTACATCACTACAGCGGCACCGACGTGATCGGCCTCAACGTCGTACATCATTAGCTATGCGGACTCAAAATACATGTACCCCTGTGCCCCTCCTTCATCTATAAAAGGAGGTGCCAGGGCGTTAGAAAAAGGGACCGGACTGAAAAACAAGAGGATCGAGAGCATAGAAACGCTAAGTCTTTAGATCATAGAACGACACCGTGAGACAGCGTAAGGTTGAGAACTAGGCGTCCAAACGCCCAAGCTCCACACGCGCCCCTCACACCTGCTTGTATTTTCCCCTGTACAAGCACTTCGGTGCAAGATAACACGAATCATCCTCCCCCCGCTGGACGTAGGGCCTTCTTTGCCCGAACCAGGATAAATCGCCATGTCCTTCTTGCATCACCCACGAATTAAGGGAGCACGCAATTACGAATATTACTCATTGGTGTTAACCCCCCGAGGGTCAGAACGCCGACATAGTCTTTCTACTATTTGGATGGCTTGTACATCGCAGTCATAAGGTTTCTGCAAATCTCCTTGTAGTGATAATATCCCTTTGGTTGTCGGCATCTTGAGCAGTAGGTATGGATAGTGAGGTATAGCCATGTACTTGGTAAATGCTGGTCGCCCCAAGATAGTGTGGTAGCACGACTCAAAATTTGTTACTTCAAACTTGATGAATTCTGTTCTGTATTTGTCTTTGGTGCCAAACGTGACCGGCAACGTGATCTGCCCCAAAGGTACTGCTGCTGTTCAAGGTACTATGCCATAGAATGGTGTACTCATTGGTGTAACCATCCCTTCGTAGTCGATGCTCATTTTCTTCAATGTTGCAGTGAATATGATGTCCAGGTTGTCTCCACCATCAATTAGCACTTTTGGCACTATAATTCATGCGATTGTTGAGCTACCACTAGTAGATAACAACCTGCATTGGATGTGCTTGTCCATTGATCCTCTCTTGTGAAACTGATGGGGTATTTTGACCAATTTAGATATCTTGCAACAACGGGTTCTGCCGTCATGATGGCTCTATGCGCCAGCTTCTGTTGTTGCTTATTTCTTGCGCCTGGCACTCTAGAGAATATCACATATAACTGCTTTTGGGGTTCTTGGAAATCTCCCTCGAGCTTCTTTTCTTCCTTCTTTGGTTCTTGTTCCCTTCTTTCTTGGTTGTTATTGTACCTCACACCTTTTTTGTACTGGACGTTGAAGTTGTGGCAATCTTTAAGCTTGTGTCTCGACCTTGGCTGCATGGGGCAGTTCATGTCTTTGAAGTTCATGAATTATCTTTCCTTGATTTTGTCTCTTTCTTGAGGTGTCAAGTTTTGGAAAGTGTTGGTTCTCTTATTCCCTACTGCCACCGTGTTGTCTTGTCTTGGCCTCTATTCGTTGTTCCTGTAGTCGAACCTCCCTCTTCTGTCGTTATTGTCCCTGTTGCTAGGGAACTTTTTGTTAGTCTTTTCTTCTAAGTATATAAGCTTTTCAATAGCTCATTTGAACTCTTCATTTATCTTTGGGTCTTCACTGTTGAATTCTTTGAATTGCCACCTTGCAATAATTCTGTTGCTGAATATATTGATGACTTCTCTATCTGTGATCTCGTGCACTTGTGCTCTTGCTTCAACAAATCTTTTCTAGTATTCTCTAAGTGATTCTCCTGGTTCTGTGTGATTCCTTATAATTCTGTTGCTGTCATTGGGTGTATGATTATTCCTGCAAAGTGGCTGCAAAATTGCCTTTGCAAGTCGCTCCAATATCTGATGGACCCTGCGGGTAGTTTGTCAAACCATTGTAGCGGCATTGCTTCTAGTGCCTTTGGGAAGAATAGGGCTTTGAGGTCTTCATCTACTCCGGCCAACTCAATGGATTGTGAATAGACTCTGAGCCATTGCTTTGGCTCTTCTTTCCCATTGTATTTTGAGTGATTTGATGGCTTGAACTTGTGGGGTAGCTTCATGTCTTGTAGCCTTTTAGCGAAACATGGAAACCTATCGTAGTTGTCCTTCTTGTTGTAATCCGATGACAGTGATCTTCTACGCTCTCTGTATCATGACCTACATACTGACTCTCCGTATCCTTCTTCTTTGCTTATCATCCTGGTACGTTCTGGCCTTCTTTTGTGGCAGTATGGGTGGGTTCTTTCAGATCTTTGAGGGGAAGGTGGTCTTGAGCACTGGTGATTGGCCGCTTTGCCTTTCAAGTTGCTACTCTCTTCTGTGCCTATTCTGGTAAAGATTGATCTCCGGGGTTGTCCGCCTTGTTCGTCAACAACAGCGGGTTGTTCGTTTTGTTGAGCTTCGTTTGGCATCTTTTAGGGTTCTTGAGTCTTCTTCCGCGTGACTTCTTTCTCTTTTTGTGCCTTCTTCAAAGATTCGAGTTGTTTGGCTACTTCGTAGATTTTCTCCTGTTCTTTGAGTTCAGCTGCTTGCTTTTCTGCTTTCAGCTTGTAGTACGCCATGAGATCTTGCCTGTATTTGGTCCACACTTGCTTCTTACACTTCGCTTTAGTTCTTCTACTAGATTGGCGATGATTCCTGGCCAGCCTTGATTGTTTGTGATCTTCACTTTTATGTTCTTTGGTTCTTTCATCTTTGGATATGTTGTCTTCTGTTCATCTGACGAGTGTACTTCCGGTGGTTTTGGTGACGCGAGAAATTCAATTACATTGGGCATGTAGACGGTTCTTCTTCTCAGCCACCTTAGAATTTTTGCAGTTTCTTCTTCTTCTGATTCAACAGTGTCAACAGATAGACTAGTGAGTTCCTTTCCTTCCTGAAAGGGTAGCTCTTGAAAACAATGATCGGGTTGTACCTTGTCAACAACAACAATAACAACAACATAGCCTTATGTCCCAAGCAAGTTGGGGTAGACTAGAGATGAAACCCAAAAGAGGCATGAAAACAAAGAACACATAAATGGTACAAGAAAAAGATTACGGTTCAGGCACGTTAACTGCTAGTCTCCAAGCGCTCCTATCCATAGCTAAATCCTTAGGATATTCTACTCCTTAAGGTCTCTCTTAACCGACTCATCCCAAGTTAGTTTAGGTCGACCTCTACCTCTCTTTACATTATCGACCCGCTTTAGAACCCCACTACGCACCGGTGCCTCAGGAGGCCTCCGTTGGACATGGCCAAACCATCTCAACCAGTGTTGAATCACTTTTTCCTCAATTGGTGCCACCCCAACCCTATCCCGAATATCGTCATTCCGGACTCTATCCCTCCTTGTGTGCCCACAACACCATCGTAACATATGCATCTCTGCTGCACTCAATTGCTCGATATGTCGCCTTTTTGTAGGCCAACATTCAGCACCGTATAACATTACCGAACGAATTGCTGTCCTATAAAACTTACCTTTTAACTTCTGAGGCACCCTTCTGTCACAGAGGACGCCTGAAGCTTGATGCCATTTGGCTAAAATTATAAGCCTAACATCTTCATCAATGTTACCATCCTTTTGTAGCATCGATCCTAAATACCGAAAAGTATCCTTCTTGGCCACCACTTGCCCATCGAGGCTAATGTCTCCCTCCTCATTCCTAGTCGCGCTGAAATCGCACCTCATGTACTTGGTCTTGGTCCTACTAAGTCTAAACCCTTTCGACTCTAACGTGTGCCTCCATAGTTCTAACTTCCTATTAACCCCTGCGCTAGTCTCATCCACTAGCACCACATCATCAGCAAAGAGCATACATCAAGGGATATCACCTTGTATGTCCCTTGTGACCTCATCCATCACCAAAGCAAATAAATAAGGGCTCAATGCCGACCCATGATGTAGTCCTATTTTAATTGGAAAGTCACTGGTGTCTCCATCACATGTTCGAACACACGTCACCACATCCCTGTACATATCCTTGATGAGGGTGATGTACTTAGTTGGGACTTTGTGCTTTTCCAAGGCCCCACCACATGATATTTCTTGGTACTTTGTCATATGCCTTCTCGAGGTCAATAAAGACCATGTGCAAGTCCTTCTTCTGCTCCTTATACCTCTCCATCAACTATCGTAATAAGAAAATTTCCTCCATGGTCGACCTACCAGGCATAAACCCAAATTGGTTTTGGGTCACACTGGTCACTCTTCTTAGGCGATGCTCGATAACCCTCTCTCAGAGCTTCATCGTATGGCTCATCAACTTAATCCCATGGTAATTAGTACAACTTTGAACATCTCCCTTGTTCTTGAAGATCAGTACTAATATACTTCTCCACCATTCTTCAGGCATCTTGTTTGACCGGAAAATGAGGTTAAAAAGCTTAGTTAACCATACTATAGCTTTGGCACCTAGGCATCTCCATATCTCAATGGGGATACCGTCAGGGCCCATCGCTTTACCTCCCTTCATCCTCTTCAAAGCCTCCCCGATCTCTGCCTCCTGAAATCTCCTCACGAAACGTCTGTTGGTATCGTCAAATGAGTCATCCAACTCCAAAGTAGCACCCTCATTCTCCCCATTAAACAACTTGTTAAAGTACTCTCTCCACCTGTCCTTGATCTCCTCATCCCTCACCAAAAGTTGATCTGTCCCATCCTTAATGCATTTGATTTAGTTAATGTCCCTCGTCTTCCTCTCGCGGATCCTAGCCATCCTATAAATGTCCTTCTCCCCTTCCTTCATGCCTAGTCGCTGATAAAGGTCATCATACGCCTAACCTTTTGCTACACTCCCTGCTCGTTTTGCAGCCCTCTTCACTATTTTATAGCCCTCAATGTTGGCTGCACTCTTGTCATGATGGAGGCGCTTGAACCACTCCTTCTCCCTAATAGCCCTTTGCACCACGTCATTCCACCACCAGGTGTCTTTCGCTTCCCGTTTGCCTCCCGTACTCACTCCAAACACATCCGAAGCCACCTTCTGAACACATGTTGCCATCTTTAGCCACATGTCATCTGCATCTTCTCCTTCTTCCCACAGCCCCTCATCTAGCATCCTCTCCTTAAATGTTTGCGCTGCTTTGCCCCTAAGCTTCCACCATTTGTTCTCGCAATCTTGGCCCGATTGTCCTAATGAACACGTACCCGAAAGTCAAAATCCACCACCACAAGCTTGTGTTGAGGCACAGCACACTCCCCAGGTAACACCTTACAATCTAAGCAAGCATGTCTATCCCCCCTCCTTGCAAGGATAAAGTCGATCTGACTCAAGTGTTGTCCGCTACGAAAGGTCACTAGATGGGATTCCCTCTTCTTAAAGACGATGTTCGCTATCAACAAATCGTAGGCCAATGCAAAGTTCAAAACATCCTCCCCCTCTTGATTTCTACTACTATACCCGAAACCCCCATTCACCCGCTCGAAACCTACATTAGTCGCACCCACATGGCCGTTGAGGTCTCCTCCTATGAACAGTTTCTCGCTGATAGGCACAGTACTAACCATGCTATCGAGATCTTCCCAAAACTGCCTCTTGGTGCTCTCGCAAAGACCTACCTGTGGGGCATAGGCACTGATCACATTTAGAGCCAAATCTCCAACTACCAACCTCAACTACTCCATCCTTAAGGCTCCTATCGATCAAGATGCCTACACCATTCCTACCTGATGTTGTCCCCGTGTACAAAAGTTTGTAGCCAGTATCCTCCACCTCCTTCGCCTTCTGTCCCTTCCATTTAGTCTCCTGAACGCATAGAATATTTACACGCCTCCTAATTGCTGTATCGACTAGCTCTCTTAACTTACCCGTTAGGGACCCTACATTCCAGCTACCTAGACGAATACTAGTTGGCTCAGCTAGCTTTCTTACCCTTCGCACCCGTCGAGGGAAGTGCGAAGACCCTTGCTCATTTTTCACTACACCCGGGCGCAGATGTAGCGCGTCACAAAGGTTGCGACGACCCAACCCTTGCTCATTTATCATCGTACCCAGATCACTATACGACGCGCCACTAAGGGGATGACGACCCGGCCCTTGCACATTTGACACTACACCCGGGTTTCGATGTAGCGTGTCGCTAAGAGGGTTACGCCCCAACGAATCTCTTGTGGGTTTCATATCCATGAAAGTGGCTGGTTTTGAAATGTTGCCTAGCCGCACCTAACACACCCTCCTCCTTTATCCGGGCTTGGGACCGGCTATGTTGAAATGACTCAAGAAAGTCTTTCAATCAACATAGGCGAAGTTGGTTGTACCTTGTCAGTAGAGAATAAACCTGGCCACTGTTGTGTATAGCCTTCCTTGGCCGTGGTGGTAAATAGTTATTCTTGCCTTCTAGTTGGCTTGAAGTTCTTCACGATTTGCCTTGCTTTCCCTCTCTGATTTTGACAGTTGTGGACTGAAGTAATTGGCTCAACAGATTGGTTCTTTCCTCTTCTCCCGTGGATTGGGCATTCATGGCACCCATGCGACTTCCTTAGATACTCTTGCACGATGGATGCTGAGTTGCACAACCCGTACGAAAGCGAGTTGGGAATCTTGATGAACGTCTTCGAGTTGGAAACTACTTTGCAGTTCTTCTCTGAATCGGTTTCATGGTTTGTCTCTTCCTGATCCCAAGTCAAATTCTTGTTGGTGTAGAAAAAGGTTGTCAAGTTCTCTTTCGGGTCGGCTTCATATTCCTTTTCTTCCCGACTCCAGGTCAAATTCTTGAAGGCGTTGGAGTTGGAAATGGTCTTTGAATTCTTCTCTGTGTTAGCTTCATAGTCTTATTCTTCCCGACCTGGATCCGAAGTAGAAAGTGTTCTCGATGAGTCGAAATTCCTCCATGGCGTTGATCTTGATTTTGATGTCGTCGAGCTTTGATTGCTCGACTAGACGGCTTTGGAGCTTTCCTTCACCGTTAGCTTCACAGATCCAAGAACTGAAAACAAAGGTTGTTCCCGTCGAGAAACTCATCTCGAAGGTGAGATCCGCCGAACTCTTGAGTACAATCCGCCGAAAGCCCCTACCTGGCGCGCCAGCTGTCGATGTTTTATCACAGATAGCCCACCACCGGGGTACCCGGGAGGGTGTTTTTGTTCGGAGAAGCTTGACAGATTATGGAACTTGACGGTTGTGGCAACAAGCTTGACGAGACAGACGATTTTATACTGGTTCAGGCCCTTGACTTGCGTCGAGTAAAAACCTTTAAGTCCAGTCGGCGTGAACCTGTTGCATTGTATTGATGAGTATGAGGGATTGTGTTGTGCTGTGTACTTCGCGTTGTTTCCAAGGGGTACCCACAGCAGCCTTATATGGGGCGAGGCTGGCTGCGGGTTCTATGATTCCTAGTCGGATTCTAGAAACGAGTCCTAAACTAAGTGTTTCGTCCTCTTTTCTATTACAATCCGTCTAAGATATGGTAATCCTCATGTCGTGTTACTCCGCGTTGTACTTGAATCGGGCGGCGGGTTCTTCGATCCTTCGTCCGTATTCTGCCTTCTTGGGGAACCTCCGATGTCTTCCATCGACAGATGGTTAGAATTAGAAAGGATTGGCCCCAGATGAACTTACATTCAACACAGTGATCAGTTACTTGTGCAACAGAGGGTTGGTTGACTGTGCAATGGAAGTTGTTGAGCAGATGCCCAAGTATGGATGTAAACCTGATAATTTCACCTACAGTGCCCTAGTTAATGCTTTTTCTGAACATGGTTGTGTGGATGATGCTCTTGAGTTACTAAGAACCATACCATGGAAACCTAACACTGTTTACTATCGATCTGTACTGAAGGGACTGTGCAGAGCTGATCGATGGGAGGATGTTGGGAAGCTTTTAGCTGAGATGGTTGGAAACCAGCTGAACCTTGATGAAGTCACATTCGGGTTGATCATTGACTATTTGTGCCAAAAAGGGCTAGTTGACTATGGCGCTGAAGTTTTGGGGGAGATGAGAAAGTTTGGATGCTCACCTGATATTATCATGTACAATTCTCTTATCAATGGGTTTTCTGAAAATAGGAGTGTGGATGATGCCCTCGAGCTATTCAAAAACATGTCATGCAAACGAAATGTTGTTACCTATAATTATATGTTGAAGGGTTTGTGTAGAGGCGAGTGATGGAAGGATGCCGGGAAGCTCGTAGCTGAGATGGTTAAGGATGAATTTCTCCCTAATGAACTCGCATTTAGTACCCTAATCAGCTATTTGTGCCAAAAAAAAGGTTTTGTTGAGTGTGCAATTGAAGTTTTTGAGAAAATGTCGAAGTACAATTGTATGCCTAATATTGTAATCTATAGCACCCTTATCAATGGCCATTCTGAACAAGAGTGTGTAGATGATGCCTTGAAGTTACTAAATGACATGCCCTGCAAGGCAGATACCATTTGCTATAGTGCTGCATTAAAAGGCTTGTGTAGGGCTGAGCGATGGGAGGATGCTGGTGAACTGATACTGGAGATGATTAGAAAGAACTGTCTGCCAGATGAAGTCACATTCAGTATACTAATCAATAACTTGTGTCATAAGGGGTTTCTTGAGGCTGCAACTGAAGTTTCTGAGCTAATGCTTAAGTATGAATGCATGCTTAATGTTTTCATTTACAGTTCCCTCATTAATGGCTTTGCTGAACAAAACCGTGCTGAAGATGCTCTCAAGTTACTACGAAACATGCCATGTGAGCCTGACACCATTTGCTACAGCGCTGCACTGAAGGGTTTGTGTAGAGCAAAGCGATGGGAGGATGCCACGGAACTTATAGCTGAGATGTTTAGAAAGCAGGGCCCCCTAGATGAAGCAACATTCAGTATGCTCATTGGTTCATTGTGCCAGAATGGACTGGGTGACATGGCAACTGAAAATGGACTGGGTGACATGGCAACTGAAGTCTTTGAGCAAATGTCAGTGTACAGATGTAAGCCTAATAGTAAGATTCAAAGTTCCCTTGTCAATGGCTGTTCGTGTGGATGAAGGCCACAAGTTATTGAGCAATATGCCATGAAAGCCTTCAACCAATTCCTGTTGTCTGTGTTGAAGAGCTTTGAATCCTGAGGATGGTAAAGATTCAAAATGACTAGGCAGTTCATTATTGATTTGATGAATTTACATCTGGTATTCATTAATTACTTGTACCAGAAGAAAGTGCTCACCGAGGAGTCTAGGACATCGTTAAGCGTGCTTCGCCCGCATGGTCAGAAACCTCAAGTTAGCAACCTCAAACTCGTTGTCTTCCCCAACCCCTTCCTCGAGGACCCTGGGAAGGCGCTGCACGACTGGGATCTCTGCAACCCCTTTTTCATTGTCGGACTCATCCTCTCCTGGCCGGTCACCACCAAGCTGGTATCCCAGCATCTCGATGGTTTATTCTTTGACCTACAAATTGAGTCTAAGATGGCCACCACTAAGATATTTGTGATATATATATATATGCTCACTTGCATTTTTTTTTCCAAGAAGAATTACGGAGTTATTTAGTCTCAGTGAACCAAATTATGAAAACTCACATAGGAATCTTTTACACAGGACAAACTTGATTCTCCATGTGTTTTACCTTTATGAATCTTGTACGCAGGACAAAGTAGATGCCAAATTAGTTATAACAGTGAATTTTTATATTCATGCTTATGCAACTTTATATCTTTGTATCTTGTTTGTGTTAAAATTACAAATATCTCACCTATCAGGCTTACCCAGAATATTTTATTGGAATTGCAAGGACTGAAACAACTCACTTCTTATTTTAAAAGATGTACATGACAATCTAGAATGCACTCTTTTTTAGCTACTAGATTTTTTCTTACCACATGGTTTGCTCAGGCTGTTTTGCAAACAGCCCTTCCGAGAAGCCACTAAGCTGACATGATTGTCAAACCAACTAAATTATCTGAGGGCTCACTGGCAAATGCTCATCCATAGCAGTATGGTTACGAAACGATTTCCAACCTTAAGCCCAGATGTAGGGTCTTTGAT
This sequence comes from Bothriochloa decipiens, assembly GCA_023333625.1. Classification (NCBI taxonomy): domain Eukaryota; kingdom Viridiplantae; phylum Streptophyta; class Magnoliopsida; order Poales; family Poaceae; genus Bothriochloa; species Bothriochloa decipiens. Next base: position 28,308,766 of record CM041637.1, on the reverse strand, counting down.
ATATTCTTTTGCCATGTATTCCAAGATTTAGTGGCATACTTCTAAGCCCTTGCCAAACAGTAATGTGTGCTTACTGATATTTCAACTCAAGCTCACTGAATTGTAGAGATAGCACAACATGTAGCCCTTGATTCCATAGCAGTTTGTTTCTGATTGTACAGGTCTTTGGTAACTGTAGTAAACTATATACAGGGCTAATTCATAGTTCTCTGATTAATATATGAGATATTAATCTACACTAAAACAGCATAGTTATTTGGTGGACATTTCTGATGTTGTTTCCACTGATGCAGGTTCATAAGGAGGCTGCTGGATCAACATCACTGAGACATGCACAGTTTGACAATCCTTGTTAGCGGCAGAAGAGGCCGTGTTCTGCAGAGCCTGTGCAAGGTTTGGTTTTGGGCCTGTACCTGTAGTTTTTTCAGAATTTTGGATACAAGAAAGAGGACGAACTTACCCTAGAGAGTGCAAGATTGCTCCTACAACAGAGCTCAATAATTGTGCGTATTTTCCTTTCAACATTTTGTCCTTTGACTCATTGTTTTTTTTGGGGGGTGGGGGGTTGGGGGGGTGGGGGGTGGTGGGGAGGAAGGGTGTTAGGTCTTGTTTGAATCTAAGTTATTAACCCTTTTTTGCTTTTGTGGTACAAACAATTAAACTGTGCAAGTTTTGACATCATACAGTGTTAATAAAATGATTGAATCTTCCAACAAAAGATCTAAAGGATCAGTAACAGCCGTTCCTTCTGGACTAATATTGACATGAACACCTGCAGGATCTTTTGAGTAGCACATAATGTAACCATGCATGTTCCTGTAGGGTGCTGGGAACATGCATGCCATCGTCCTTGATGGCCCTTCATGCTTCTGGCTCAACACTGCAGAGGGAGTTTTTAGCTATTTCCGTTGATCCATAAATGCACGGTTATGGAATTTGGAAATTTAGGAGCACCATTGATCCCAATTTTATATGTTATATGCAATTTATTATCTTTTTTATTCGATTGGAAGGAGCACCATTGATCCCAATTTTATATGTTATATGCAATTTATTCTCTTTTTTATTCGATTGGAATCCTTGGACGTGCCTGCTTCTTGACACTGAGGAAGTTCAACTATAGCCACGGTTGTGTTGCACATAGCATGCAATCAGGTTTGAAGCAATTTTGAAACACCACTTTACAGTTTACACTCATCAATAGTAGCTTTATTTTTCCTTGATGAGGTGCAACTTCCCTTATTTCTAGAGAATTGATGTTTTTTCATAAGCCTGGGCTATATTCAAACCACCAATATGGCAATATGTATGGTTACATTATGTGCTACTCAAAAGATCTTTATTTTACATATGTGTACTAGATTGTCATATGTCTAAAGTTTATTTTACATAAGAAATTTTAGTGTCTGTCAAAACACAGGTCAGAGAAATTTTACAAACTTGGGTTAACTATTTGACTTTGCTTAGGTCCCTTTCTGCATTTGTGGCAGTTTCTGAATTTAGTTGCAGCCAAAGATCAAAATGACTTTAGATATGGAAAAATTTTCACAAGTTGTGGGTAATTATGAGTCATTTCTCTACATTAAAAACGTGTTCTTATGAGATTTATACGTTTGAAACTGCATATGCAAGCAATTTTTTACTGTTCCTTTTCTAATTCAGATGTGCATATTCCTTTTGTGCTCTACCAACTATCAAGTAGAGTGAAGAATCATCTGTCTTTGTATTAGTATGCTGAAAGCAGTGTGGGCGATTCCACATGAGGATTTTAGTAGTAGAGATTTTTTTATCTCCTGTGGACAATCAGAAAACAGTTAATGCCATTCTCGTACACTATATGTTTATCCATTGTTCCTTTTTGCTTTCAGATGTGTGGTAATTAATGGAGTCCATGGCATTTTTACACAAGATAGTGGAACAAGTGTATTATAGTCCTGATTTTGGTCGAGAGTCAAGACAACCATCGTGTTTGCCTTGCTGCTGGGTTATTTGATGTTAGATTTATTCTTTTTTTTTTGAGGGAATTCAGGGGATCAAAACAATCCCCACCTACTTTTCATTCCCAGTTGCTCGGCGAGCCGAGCGGTGGAATGGCATAAGCGTCAATCCTCATACAAATTTTCGAGATGTACAAAGAGGAGGAGAGAAAGAATACAACAACACCAGCGGCTTACAACAACATTTGAACTGAAACAACCACAAAACAATAGAAACAAATGAGGATAAACCTAGACTTAAGCTGAAAGACGCCAACCGTCGTCAATTTGCGCTCCCGCCGAACAACATACTCGCCAATTTCACCATTGCCTTTGTGCCCTGCACTCCTCCTCGTAGCTACATCGCTCCGCTGCTGCCCTCCACGTAAGGAGCGAAACTGTGGAATGGGAACGAACAGGGGAAAGGTGACTAAGAGCAGTGACAAGCACGCGAGATTCGGATCACCGAACACGATGACCTCCTATGAGAGTGATGATGCCACCTCCTACGCATCCGGGCCCACTTATCGTGCATTCAAAGCCATTCATGGGGAGGAATCCGTGAAGGGGAAAGGCGACAGCGGTGGAATCTCCACCCGACATATGATTTATGGCACCATCTAGGAGAGCGCCGACAGAGCAGAGGCGTCAGAGGAAGACGCTCGTTGAAGCAACGGCAACATCTAGCAGCTAGACTAGTCTTACCAGGGAGAGGAAACAAGGAGCACGAAGGAGAGTATGGAGAGAACAAAGAGAGCTCATCAAGGGAGTGACAACCACGGATGGCACCGTATGGCTGAGCAGGTAGCAGCAGCGGATAGCGACGGCAGAGTCTTCAGTGATGCCTCCAAGGAGGGGAATGACGCTAAATGCGTCATCGTCGCCGGACCAGAGCAAAGCCGGATTAGGCTTTCGCCTAGACTGCAACGCAAATCAGCAAGCTGAGTTTGGCCGCCACCACCACTAACATGCCACCACACACATACGCGACAAACGAGAACCTTCAACAACACCTCCAAGGAGGGATATGACGTAGATTGCGCCACTGTCGCTGGCCAGCAAGGAGCTAGGCAGGGTTTTTACCCAAGTTCTGTCAGACGGCGCTCCACAGGCGTGTAGCCCCGCTGCCGGCAAGCCCGCGGCCAAACTACGCGTTCTGCGTCGCTGCTGGCCCTGCAAGGAAACACAGAGAAGGAACACAATCATGCTACCCCACCGCCGGCATGCCCGCGGCCGAGCTGCATGCCCACTTCTTCTCAACTACAGGGCCTTCCGGCTGAAGGCCACGTGTGCCCTCTGCCCGCCTCCTGCCTGTAGGGTGCAGGCAGCAGCGCGAGGTCGCTACCCAGCACCGAAGCGCCAGTGCCCCTAGGAGGGATGCCACGCCTAGATCCAAGGGCCGGAGCCACCACAACGGCAGGGGCACCAGCAGGATGGGGAGGAGGCCACGAGGGGGAGCGGGAGCTCGCTCGCGTGGGCCCTGATGCGCGGCGGTTCCCTGAGCACCCCACGGCCGCCAGGTTCTGGGAGAAGCCGCTCGCGCGCGGGGCGGAGGGCCAGCGTGCCAGGCGCGGCCGCCATGGTGCGAGCCGGGCGCCAGGTGCCTCCGCACGGGAGCGGGCCGTAGCCGGCCACCGCCGGCCGGATCCAGGGCGTGGACCACCGGCCGCCCACACTCGAGCTTCGACCGCCGCCGGCGCAGGTGACGCCGGAGCGGCGCCCACGCCACCACACACCGGATCCAGGGTGGGGGGCACCGGATCTGCCCCGGAGAGGCCCGGATCCGGCGACCCCAGCAGCACCGGAGGTGGCCCTTGACCTCTGGTTATTGTACAGGGAAGAGAAGGGGGAAGATGGGAGGAGGGGAACGAGCAGCTACAGGTTGGCCTTTTTGAGCCCCTGGAGCGGGCCGCCGCCACCACTGGCCGGACGACGGCGGTCGGACGTGGCCGACGGCTGCGGTTTTGGTGGGGCGGAGCGGGTCGCCCCCGAGCCGCCCTCAGGAGGACGACGCGGCGTGATTAGATTTATTCTTGTTTAGTTTCATGTATATCAGGGTTTTTTGTTGGTGAGCAATGTATATCAGGATTAACTGAAGTGCTGCTAAGGTATCTAGGTTGAGACAAAATTAAAGATCAGTAAACCAGCAAACTCTCAAATGAAACATGGGGCAATGACCTTGCCTGTTTAATTAAAATGATACTAGTGTAAGACCATTGATATTCTGACAGCAAGGCCCTTTAACACTGTTCGCGCTAGGAGAGCATCCAGTTAGCCTCTAATATTTTAATCACCTTTATAAACCCCGGTCAATATGGTAGAGCTGAGTTGAGAATTGATTTTTAATGCTTAATTGGGTAATGGATTTGCCATCGGTCGTGTTGTGTCTTGGAGCTTTGCTGTTGAACAAAGAAGTTTGGAAAGAGTTTTTGTAATAGATATGTAGTTCCTTTTGTTTTCAGCACATTGTGTACCTGGCGAATGTGAATGCATAATTATGTATTTATTCATGTGAATTGCGTGTGAATGTGAATATTGAAGCCTTTGTCTGCTCAAGACATCTCTGCAGGCCGCAGTTTAGTTTATTTATAGTTATCAGTATTGTTTACTAAAAAAACTATGAAAAAGGTAGTCTTTGGCCAGATTGCCTATCATGCATTTGGTTTTGCACTATTACTAAAATTGATACTTCTTTAATTGAACGTGGCTCAGAAATAGTGTGTTGTCGAGCTGAGTTTAAATTTATTTATACGTTGATTTTAACCTACTAATTATATTTATATTCTTATTGTGTTCGAGGCTCTTCAATATAGCAACACACGGGCATCTGCTAGTAAAATTAGAATAAGATGGAATGACTCAAATGACATGATTTCTTGTTAGCATAATACTGATGGAGGATGTGTATGAATGTGGAGTGAGATGCCCTTGATTGGAAGGGAGAAGGGCAGTAACTGGTGAAACTGAAGGCATCTCCTCACAACAGTTTGTTTTCTTCTTGTTGTGGTTTATCAGTTTGCTGCCTAATTGATGAAAGAACCGTGACTTAGTTTTGTTTCTGATTTTTCACTGTCAACAGTTCAGATGGAGATTACCACATGTAGATCGCAAAGGTTCTTTTTTTCTGGCGATGACTTAATTGCAGTGGGTTGGACTACATACTGCGTACCAATTCCAGCAATCACAAGCTTGTAAGGCCTACACGATGGAATATTTAAGTGTTTTTTTCTTTTTGACGGCATGGAAAATTCGAATTACTCCCTCTATTTCAAAATGTTTGTTGTTTTCATCCACAGATACATAATTAATATTATTAGATAGATATTTGAATATAGTTTTTAATCAATTTATTTAAAAATAAAAATATAGAACTTATTTTCTATAAATCAAGTTAAAGTTCTTGACACACAAATTGTAACATAAACATTTTAGGACGAAAAGATTATGCCAAAAGCTTCTACTGATGTTTTATACAATGCTATATCCAATATGGAGAAATGGAGTGTGGCACTTAGAGAGAAAGACCAGGAAAGCTTTCCAGAATTTGAAGATGGTGGCGATGGATGGACCAAAGACTTTCAAGTCAACAAACATTATGTTGTCTTATGTGACGAAAGTCTAAAGCTAGCTGATGAATAGTGATGACACTAAAAATATCTAGTGGTAGATTTGATGATATGAATAAGTTATGGTGGCCCTGTAAATAGTCGAGGTCAAGTGGCGACGTCAAAATCACGCGAAAAAGATGGCGAGCCACAAGTGAGCCAGCCTAGTCTGCTAAGCCGGTTAGCTAAGCCGGCTTAGCCGAGTCGTTAGGCTGGCTAAGCCGGCTCTGCTGCTAGCTGGCCACGAACGCGATGCAAGCCGGCTAAGCCGAGTGCTTAAACCGGCTTAGCCGGGTTCGAATCTGACCGCCTTGGCACCGGACCGACCCAGCGAAAACCGGCTAAGTCGGGTTAGCCGGATAGGCCGGCTCTGACCTGGAGCCCGAACCGATTTGTCTCCAAATTATGTTTTGGCAAGTTTTGGTCGTGCGAGACTTGGAGATCGTGATCTGTAGTTGTTTCTTACTGGGATAAGAACACCCCTCTCTTTATAAACGAGAGGATCATGGCCGATTGATTGGTGTCTATCACCTCTTTTACCCAAATTCTCTCTTCAACCTCTCTACCTGTTATACGGTGCTTCTTTCCATGAGATTCATTGGTATCTTAGGTGGTCTTGCTGGTCCTCGGAGATCTTCCACATGCTTCCTCCTGACGGATCCTTCCGAAGATGGTTTGGGAGCCATTTTAGCCATCAACGAGCTTTACATCAGCCCTATCGGTCTCTAGATCAGTTTGGCTGGTTACGCTGTGTTGTTACTGCATTGTAGGTTGTTCAAGTAACCTCTTTGGATGTACAAGACCCGCCGATATATTGGCGCGGATCAGATATCGTTAACAAATAGGAGCTTTCCCAAGTCTAAGAGTTTATGTTCTGTAATAGCTTAGTTACTAGAACTAGTCTGGGTGTTCTTTTGGGTATTTAGACTTCACTATGTACGCTGGTCTCCCAGCTCTATTTTGTATGCTCCAGAACTCATGGCTTTTAATAAAAGTCGAGACAACTCTCTTTAAAAAATATTTTAGGACGGAAAGAGTAGTAAAAGAAGCAAAGAATCAAAGCAGATGGGCAGAACTCAGCAGCAAACCTAGGGAGAAACGATGTGCAGAGTAGTGAAGAAAATATCTACTGCGGCAAATTAGAATCTGACGGAGTAAGCAGCTTCGGTTGAACTCGGGGGCCTGCTGACTGATGCAGTGACGTCAAGATTGGTTTGAAAGTCATCCACTCATCCTATACAGCTTTGAGTGTCACGGAAACTCTCCTGATTGGTGGAGCATCCGCACCAGCGCACCGTCCATTCTCTCTGCATTACTGCATAGACCGCGACGTCCCCGTTGCATTCGGAAGAAAGGTCAGGGACGAGGAGTAAGGACTTTTAGATCAGTGGCACTGGTGGACTACTTCGTTTGCAGAGATGGATCTTGATATTATCTAAAAAACTGAAACATCCCATATTCATATATCCGTACTAGCGTTGATGTGGATATCTATCTGTATTCGTATCCTATTAATATGATGTTAAATAAATGGTGTATTCAAATTTGTTTTTTATTCGATATTGTATCATATTAAAATAAAATGAAATATCTACCATTTTTCATATTTGTATAGAACAAATGACATCTAAAACTTATCTTTATGACAAATTCGAGATATGGCCTATGTCCACATCTGAATTAAGTAGATATCGGAATATGAGTTTAGATTCGAGATAACATACCTGAACGTGTATTCAAATTCAAGATATCCATTTTATATTTATATATTTGACAATATTTATATCTGGATTTGGATTCAAAATTAAACTATGGTAAATGTGTTTGATTATATGTGAATCATATCCGAATCCATCTCTATTTAACATTGGCAGAAAATTCCAATGTCTCGATCATTGGTCTTCCCAGGGGTTGGCGAGCCTCGCGTGCAGATCGCTTCAGTTTGGAAAATCATACAGCGAACCAAAAACAAGGAACGAGAGGGGCATTGCAACGACTAGCGGGGCTCGCCTCTTAGCTGTTCGAAACTCGAGCGATAACTTGCCACGTCAATTAATTAATCTCAAAAATCTTTTTCCTCATATAATGGGTTTCAAAACCTCATGGACTGAGCGCTGTTGTTGAACAAAATTATCGTGAGTTGGTGTTCCGTGTAAGTTGTACTGTATATTAACCTCAAGCAAACCTTTTTATATTTATTATTAAATCTAAATTGGTGTTCCGTGAAAGCAAACATCCGACGAAACTCGAACTCCTCCGTGCGTCCTATGGAGCTCCGGCATGGCGTGCCGGGCAAGTCCACCAACGCCCGGGGCCCGGTGCCCCGGTGCTTTACCTCACTGCATGCCCACGGCCCCGTTCGGCAACGCGTAGGCTGGCCGTCGTCTTTCTTTTTCTTTAACGAATGTTGTCAAATTTGATTCAGAGTATCATCTGGGACATCTCTGGATTTTTGAAATGATGTTGATGCTAGAGTCTGCCAACACACTCGTAGGAATTAGATCACTGAGACTTTTCTTTCAAAAAAAAAAAAAGAGAGATTTAGATCACTGAGATTGTAAGCGACCTTGATATATACGTATTGAGTAGATATATACAATTCCCCTTCTCGATAGATATATAAGGACATCAAATTTCCGAGATCACTGAGACTCTATGCGACCTAGTTTTTTTTAAAAAAAAAATTGTCAAATTGGCTCGGTTTAGGGAGTTGTGAGAGAGCAGTTTTTCTCAAATCTCGACAAAAGATCTAAATTGAGAGTGGGTTTTGAAAACTATGAGAGATGCCCTTATTCTATTTTAGAGCAACTCCTCTAAAAAATTTGGTAAAAATGAATGGCTGGACCTATGATTTAGCCAACACCTAAGATAAAAAATTTTATAAAAAAATAAAAAAACTCCAACAACATTTGTAATATGGCGAGGCTAGATAGATAGTGACACGTACAAACTATATTTAGCATGTGAGATTTTACAAATAAACCGTTTGCTTATAAAAATAGCTTATATAACAAGGATATATAGCACATATCTTGAAATTTCTCTTACTAGCAAATTTGCTAGCTAGTAATGTTGTTGTTATTTGTATAACTTTCTAATAAATTCTATCTCTAAATATTAATTCAATGTAGTCTGATTTAACGCTACTAGACGTACGTGGTGTTTCATATATAGAGGACTGGCCAAAGGGTGCTTAGTTTAACTGGCTAAGTCACTCAAGCGGTACTCCACAGATCTTGAGTTCAACTCCCCGTGGGAGTGGATTTTCAGGCTATGGTTAAAAAAATCCCCTCGTCTGTCCCATGGCCAAAGCATAGGTCTAAGGCCCGGCTCCGGTCGTGATCGTCTCACATGGGCTATGGTACCGCTGTGTGCTATCTTACCCCTCACAGGTCACGTTTTATATGTAGAAGACTGACATGGTCCTATATAGGACGGTTGATGTCTATATTAAAAAAACTCTAAAGTAATCCTTGTATACTATTTGATCACAAATATTACCAAAAGAAAATCATAACAAATATTTATACCATCCGACTAATACATACACTATTGGCCACCATTCCTCCGCACCACAAATCTAAAGTCATACCAAATATGTATATTTATAGGCAATGACTACTCCCTTTGTTTTAAATTATAGTTTATTTTAATTTATTTATTTATTTATTTTATTACGTACTTAGATATATAGTAAAATGTATAAAAAAATCAAAGTAAATTAGAATTTAAAACGGAGGGAGAATACACGTATACAATCCGGCCACACCGAGCGTGAAATCCAAAGTCACGCGACTTGGCTTCAAAAACGGCAAGTACTCTATAGCCTCATGGAGACGGTCAGAAACCAAGTGCAACGTAGGGACACGTATCTAGTCTAGTATTGTTTAAAACTACCGAATTAGCGTTGAAAAGCCCAACATTCAGTTTTATATAGAGGAGGAAAGTCTAGTATAAGAATTTTTTTTGGGCAACATCTATGAGAAATAATTGAGAGGAAAAAAGAAACTCTGTCCTACGCAAAATGGTTAATCGTCAAACCTAGTAAAATGTACGCAGTCACCTCCATCACCGCTCGAAAAGCAGCTCTCCAGTTGCCCCACGCTTCCTTGTGGCAATAATTTATATCGTATTTGTTATTACACTGCCCGTCTAAACCGTGACCAACTGACACGGATGACCCTAAAGACACGGCCCACATGTCATTTGTAAGGCTTACTTATTAACTGGTACTAGTAGTGAGCTTGTTGGCGACGTCTCAGTTAATCAATTAATTATAGTAGGTAGTGTAGTTTATTTATGCAGTTGATCAGCAGTTTCTTTCGACGACGATAGGGACGACCTTGTGGTACAACATTTGCATATACTGCCTACTTCACGTTAGGCCCTCCAAACACTGTGTAATCACAAATGCAGACACGTTGATGACTGCTTGTTTTTTGCTCGCTAAGCAGTAAGGACATCCACATTGTCCCACATTGTAGGCTAAAGCCAAAAGGTAGTCTATAAGCTAACACAAACCCCGCACTGCCACGTTGAGATAATTAGCGGAGGAGTGCCTCACGAATACAAAGATCCGCACAAAACCAAACCTGTTGCCATCGGTTGGCATTTGGAAGCCATAGCCGAAGCTTAGTGCGAGAGCTAGGATGAGAAAGAACATCAGTCGAGGCAACATAACGAGTTTGCCAATCATGAGCTCCAACACCCCCCCGCTAGAGCTTCGATGGAGAAGCCCAAAATGCCATCATCACCTTCTCTGCTAGCCAAATGACCGGACACAACAAAAATCCTATACATTAGGTGGTTAAAAATTACAAATAAAAAGTATAATTCATTTTATTAACAACAACTTTTACGTTTTGTTGGGCATTTTGGATAACAAAAAATAAAGTAATTTTTAATAAATATAGACCAAAATTTTTCTTGAAGGTTTTATTCAGAGGAACGCATTGGTTTTGATAATGGACAAGTCTGCAGCGGCATGATAACCAGCGAGATCAGCTGATCCAAGTTAGACAACACTTAGAGACGTCAGCGCTACAATTTTTATAGTTCCAATGGATGGTTGTCTTCAAAATACATTGGTCATTGATCATTTTTAGTTTAAACCTTATTCGTTCCGGTTGTTTGTTTGGCGAGCTGTAAAATGGTGTCTTTTGCAGTCCGCTTTTGTGTCCTTTAGCAAGACTTTATAATAATCGTTCTGATTCTATCGATAACTAAAACCAGATATAAACTATACTTTATCTAAAAGCCTTAGCCTATTGGAGATTAGTCTAAGAAAAACTGAAAACCTGTGAAAACAGTCACTGTGAATTATTGAAAAAAATCTTTCGAACGAAGTTGATATTATTATTATAAACAGAGGCTCACATGAAAAATCACACCACCTAGAAGTTTTTGAAGTGTTGGAAAAAATATCTAAACATCAACTACTTGTCTAGTCTAGTATAAAGCGAGAGTAGCGGGGAGAACCGAAAAACCCAAGCAACCCAATCCAGACAAGCAAGGAATCCCCGATGGCTCATCGCGTTCTCCTCTTCCTCTCTCTCGCGGCGGTCGCCGTGGTAGCCGCCGCCGTCGACGCGGAGGACCCGCTGATCCGGCAGGTGGTTCCCGGCGGAGATGACAACGACCTGGAGCTGAACGCGGAGTCCCACTTCCTGAGCTTCGTGCAGCGGTTCGGCAAGTCCTACAAGGATGCCGACGAGCACGCGTACCGGCTGTCCGTCTTCAAGGCCAACCTGCGCCGCGCGCGCCGGCACCAGCTGCTGGACCCGTCGGCGGAGCACGGCGTCACCAAGTTTTCCGACCTGACGCCGGCCGAGTTCCGCCGGACCTACCTCGGCCTCCGCAAGTCCCGTCGCGCGCTCCTCAGAGAGCTCGGGGAGTCGGCGCACGAGGCGCCCGTGCTCCCCACCGATGGCCTCCCCGACGACTTCGACTGGAGGGACCACGGCGCCGTCACCCCCGTCAAGAACCAGGTCGGTTTCCACCGAATCTGGTGACCGTGGATCCACAGATCGGAGCCGTTCTTTCATGGTTTCCCGATCTATTGTCTTTCCTCTGTATCTAAATGACTCATTTCCCCAGCTGTTGATTAGGGTTCGTGCGGCTCGTGCTGGTCGTTCAGCGCGTCGGGAGCTCTGGAGGGGGCGCACTACCTCGCAACTGGCAAGCTGGAGGTGCTTTCCGAGCAGCAGTTCGTCGACTGTGATCACTTGGTGAGGCTGGAAGCTGCCCTTTGCTTCGTCCCTCGTTTTAAATTTTATTTTATAATTTTCTTACTATTAACGTAATTTTTTTATGGGATTGGTTCATGGTTGCTTGTGCTAGGAAGGCTGGATTTTTCCGGCCATACCCCATTTTTTGTCAGCTGGTGTGGTGTCCTTTTCCTATTATTTCCTCCTTTCTGATTGGGCAGCGGCCCACCTACCTTGGGTTGCGTCTGTGAGTCGAAAAGGGGTTCGGAAGAATGGAAAGATTTCATGATAATTTTTCAAAATAAAATTAGTGGTACAATATTGAGATGTTAGAGCATCTCCAACCATCTTTCTTAAAACTCACTCTGCATCATCTTGTGCACACTTTGGAGAGCCGGCCCTGTTCTTTGACTTTGGCTTGCCAGAAATAAGGTATGGAGGATGATAATATTTGGAGATCTAATTGAATATAAGCTCTTGGAGGATTTTTTTTATACCAAAATCTTTATTTCTATCGATACATAAGGATATAAAGAGGCTCTTGGAGTTGCTTGCTCCACAATGATTCATGTTTAGCTAACAAATTACTGTCTTAGTTGACCGATAGAGTAGGTAGATTCACTTGACCTTGGAGCTGTAGACTTATTTGTACAAGTCAACTATTGTCTTTGTAGATTGTAGATCATACATCTTGTCTTCACAGCTAAGCTCTTATCTCAGGGAGCCTGAGCCTTCGAAACCTTGTGGAATCTGACTTCATAAAATCCAAACAGTGGGGTATAATTTGAACAAAAGCATGGCGATAATATTGTACATCCTTGCCATTTCATTTCTCATGTGTCGGTTCTATGGGTAGATTTGTTCTTGAACAACTGACTTTTTGAGTGGGACTTGCTCCTAGGAACAGGTGATCACTTACTATTGTAATAGCCACACCCTGAATAGGTTTTGGACAGTAGGATTTGCATAGCTGCTGGCTTGAAGTTAATTGGTACCTGATTTAGTTCACATTAATCCAAACTCACTATCGTCCATTCCTGATGTAAATGTTGCAGTGTGATGCATCAGAACCTGATTCATGTGATTCGGGTTGCAATGGTGGGCTGATGACGACAGCCTTCAGTTATCTCCAGAAGGCTGGTGGCCTTGAGAGTGAAAAGGATTACCCTTACACTGGGAGTGATGATAAATGCAAGTTTGACAAGTCCAAGATTGTTGCTTCAGTTCAAAACTACAGTGTTGTGTCTGTGGATGAGGGTCAAATTGCTGCTAACCTCATCAAATATGGGCCACTGGCAAGTAAGTAAAATAATCTCTTGCGCCAATAAATCTTATCACTTTATCAAAATACATAGAACAGTCAATAGCAAACAATGAAATCACTGATGTGCGTTCTCTATTCCATGCAGTTGGCATCAATGCTGCCTACATGCAGACATACATTGGAGGCGTGTCATGTCCATACATCTGTGGAAGATCCCTTGACCATGGTGTTCTCCTTGTTGGCTATGGTGCAGCTGGTTTTGCCCCCATTCGCCTGAAGGATAAGCCTTACTGGATCATCAAGAACTCGTGGGGCGAGAACTGGGGGGAGAATGGATACTACAAGATATGCAGGGGTTCCAATGTTCGCAACAAGTGTGGCGTCGACTCCATGGTATCTACTGTGTCCGCAGCCCACATCTCGAAGTAGTAGATTCTGATCAGTGGTCTTCCCTGATGATAATGGTGATTTCATATATTCTAGAACTACAATGCCTGCTAGTAATATATGCTCCATCTGTGTGCCGTTTTATATATTGAAGGCAGCAAAGATGTGAAGCGGCAACGGGATGTTTGGCTTGCTACGCATGCTACACGCAATTTGGATGTAGTAAAGTTACCACCAGCTGTATACGCTTTTTATCTAAAAATAACTTCTGAATAATTTGTACATAAAATTATTGTGCTTCCCATCTTTGCTGTATGTTTGTTTGATGTGCTTATGGGTTTTGATCTGTAGCTTGCATAACATGTATCTTTGCCAATATAAAATGCACTAGTTGTAAACTTTTCTATATTAGGATTACCTCAACCAATGACCCTGTAATCATCTCCGGCAGTTCCTCAATACACCTCCCTCAATAAGAGGATAATGAGGATAACCTAGTACCACTACTTGCTTCATTGGGGAGAGGTGATGCAGTAGATAGCCAATAATTGACCCCCAATAGAGGTGGGCCCCAAATGTCAGTGAAAACATTAATTCCTCGCTTGGTTCTTTTTTCTTTACCTCACCGACGCGGTCTTCTCGCGCAGGCCGTTTCCTTCTCGCGGACGCCGCCGCCGCTTTCTTCTCTTGCCGTCGTTCCTTTTCCTCCTATCGCGCCCACCGCCGCCGCTCTCTCGCCCGCCCCAGCCGCCGCGTCCTCTCCCCCGCTGAACGTCGCGTCCTCCCCTAGCCAAACGTCGCCTTCCTTTTCGCTGAACGCACGCCGTGGCCGGACTTCGCCGTGGCTCGAGCTCAAGGAAGCACGCCGGTGGTCGAACTCCTCACTGGCGGCTCGAGCTCGAGGAAGGATGCCTCCGTCGAGCGCGGGCTCCTCCGTGCGTACGGCAGCGGCTCGTCTAGCTCAGCAACGGCGACGGTTGCTGGTGAAACTTCACTCCCGCCAAAAATCGCAGGTATGCGGGGTGGCTTGCTAGGAGGGGGCTGTTCCCCTTTATTTGAGGGATTAAGGGATGGTGATGAGAAAAAAAATTTCTCATTGGGAATTGGATTGAGGAACTATTGAAGCTTACAAATCCCTCAAGGGGGTGTATTTGGGAAAACTGCTGGAGATGCTCTTCTCCTAGTCGTAGATGAAAAAAACTGCACAGGGAAGCGACACCCAAAAACTTACACCAAAAAAGAAAAATGAAACTGCACCCGAAAACAACGTATTTTGAAATGAGTGCACCATATCCCACACTAGCCTCACCTCTAGCTTGAATCCTTTGTTCGAAACGCTCAAATGAGTTTCCTTTCCTCCATTTTCCCTGTGAGATTCCTTTAATCCAAACGAGCCCTAACCCTTATTACTTATCATGTCTGCCTTGCACATAACTCTCCTATCTCAATTCCTTGAGAAACCTGTGCTGCATTAACCAGATGCCTGTCCATCGCAACTTCTTGAGAAACCATCGAGACGGCGGATTAGAGGGGGTGAATAGTTCTTTCTAAAATTTATCGTACCGGCTAATCAAAATAAAATATGGAATTAAACTAAATGGTTTATCCAAGACTTCACCCCTCTAACTATAACTTTAGATGCACCTTGTAAAAGATCCTAAACAAGAAAACAAGTTATCAATCTAGCTAGTGCTCACCTAATAATTTTATCTTGCAAGGTCACACAAACCTAAGCAACTAATACTTTAAAAACCGAGGAGCATCTACACAATTCTAATGAGCAAAAGCACAAAGCTAACCTAAGCTCACTAGATGCTAAAGGACAAGGCTACACAAGCCAAACCCAAGAGTTAAAATTACTTAGCTACACAAACTAATCAAAAAGACAATTAGAAAACTACACAAGCTATCTAATCATAAGAGCAACTACACAAGCTATATATATGAAGAAATGTGATAATTGCAACCTACCACGAAGTGTGGAACAAGATGACACAGCGATTTTTCACCAGGTTTACTTGGTTGCCACCAAACTACGTCCTGTTGTGTCGACCAACACTCTTGTGGTTCCTCCGATTCTTGACTCGTAAGTCAAGGCCTCGCAAGGCAAACTCTTGCAAGAGCACCGCAAGAGAACCCACACACAAGTGGTTCTTGGTTTGACCCTCAAGCCAATTGCCTCGCAAGGCAAGCTCTCGCAAGAGCACCGCAAGACACCGCTATGTTGAGTGAGGTAACTCAATGACACGAGCAATCCAATAGAGCTACTCTTTACGATCCTTGTGAGGTGAGTACAAAACGTCCCACAAGTCGACCTTAGGAGCACCGCACAATCTCCGTTACGTGCTTCACGAAGTCTCCAGCCACCAAGCCGTCTAGGAGGTGGCAACCTCCAAGAGTAACAAGCTCGCAAGCTTGCAACACAACCACCTAGTGCCACACGATGCAATCTCTCAAAGCAATCGCACTAGAATCGCTCACTCACACTATCGAATGACCTCAATCAAGCATATGTGAGTTAGCAGAGGGCTTCCAAGCACCACAACACAACCCACCAAGGGTGTAGTGTGCTTAGCAACTAGCCATGCCCGGCCACATCACATATTTATAGCCCAAAAGGCTCAACTAGCCGTTACATACACACGACAGCAACAATTCTAGGCCATCGGACGCGCGACCCCAGCGTCCGACGCTCACCAACTGACGCGTCCGATGCTCACAAATCCGCGATTTTGAGCCGCCATCAAACACAAACATCTCCACCATGCTATCGAACAAGTACACCATCTTGTAATCGAGAGTTAGCATGTTTCATCAACAATTTGCATCCGACGCAATAGAAAATAGCCATCTCATTTTCCCGAAAGCGCCGAATCCCGCCGAGCTTGCAAACCTGCAAACTCCACCACCTTTGCAAATGTGCCAACTCCACCAAATCAACATCACCATGTGCATGTGTGTTAGCATTCTCACAATCATTTTCAAAGAATTTTCACTTGATCTCACAACGCCACTCGATCCTAGCAACATCGCAATGTTAGATCGCTCAAGTGGCACTAGATCACCGATATGTAAACTCATTTGCCCCTCTTGATAGTACGGCCTAACAATGCTAAATCTGGTCATCAACTTCTCTACACACCTTATGACCGGTGCAATAAAATGCCCTAGGTTATACCTTTGCCTTGCATCTTCATTTCCACCATCACCTTCAATGTGCCAATGTAACTCATGCACGACACGATCAACAAATAATATGATTCACTTCACATCATCACGTGACCGTCTTGGTCCATCGATCTTTACCTCACTTGCTCTTCTCCGTTTCGTCGGTCTATCGGCGCCAAGTTTTGCCCAAGCTTCACCATCGCAATGGTCCTTCGCTTCCAAGCCTCAACTTGCCCTTCACACTTGCAACCGGTCCTTCGAGTCAAGCCTCATCTCGATCTTCTCCTTCTTGGTCACATGATTTCATGTCATGTATCATATGCAATAAGCTCCATCATCACATGTTGTGAGACTTACAACATCCCAAGCCATTTCCACCACCATGGCATATGTTGCTCACACACATGTACTTGTGGACTAATAATATGTATCTCAACCATAAACATATTAGTCCACCTAAAGTTGTCACTTAATTATCAAAACCAAACTAGGGACCTTTCAAGATGCTTGTCGACTCCTCTTCCGCTCCATGTGCTGACTTCTCCTCCCCCCAACACACACACAAACCCACCCACACTGACGACCACCAGGTCGTGTGCAGTCAGGACGATCGCGCTACCTGATCCCAACAGCTCGCGGCCGACGAGCAAGGTAGATATGGCAGCTTCTAAAGGAACGCGAGCATATATGGCAGCTTCTAAAGGAACACGAGCATGGGATTCTAGGCCGGCCAACTGCGGTGGCTTCCAAGGGATGTGAGCAGGGGTGAGGTGGGCAGAAGGCACCATGGATCTACGGCGGATGGCCAGCCGGTGCCCTCGGTCCAGGCCCCTCGCACGCTCGCCCGATACCAATGGCCCATTTTCCTCACAACATGTACATGTGGAACTAAGTTATTTGAACCAAAATCAATTATGCTCATTTTTATCCACACTTTGTTGACGGTTTTAACTATGTAAAAGTGTAAAACCATGACAAAGTTGCTATCAACCGTATGCTAGTTAGGCGTTGATAAAAAAGTGGACCTCTCTTCATAGAAAAATGCCCGTATTTCAAAGTTTCAAGCCTCTTCTTTATCTTTCTAGCAAAGTAGCAAGTCAGCGTAATCACTCAAATCCAGCTTAGTCAGCTTGCTATCACTTGTAGGTAGGCCTAGTAGAAATTTCATAGGAAAGCTTCCTAATTTCATCTCTGGTCGCTCCCAACCCTACAATAAATAAGTAGCTTATCCTCGTCCCAGACATCTCCTCGTAGCAGAACAAAATAAAATTCAAATAAATTATTTCTTGCTTTTACAAATAGGATTGTGCTGTCAGCGTATTCCAAATGCATCAAGTCTCCCTTCACTAGCTCAAGCACCAAACCTGTCAATACCAGGGTGTCAACACCCTATTTTTCGCAGCAGTTTTAAGGAGCTCAGGCAAAGCATTTGGTACCAGATTGAACAAGAGTGAGGATATACAAAGGACCCCTTTATCTTAAACCTTTGTAACCTTCAACCGATTTCGTGGTCAATCCATTTTATTATCGAAATCTTTCCTTATTAGCACATCCTTCAAAAACCTACGGTTCACTGTGTTTCCCGTCCATACACAGAAGATCATAACCAATGCTTTTTTTACCTTAACTCGATTTATATTTGACCCTATCTTTAAATCAAATGCTCGTGGCAGGATGTACCTTCGCATGTGAGTGTATTAATGTTTTGTGCTCTTTATTTTTTCAATTCATATTTTAGTTTTTTTTTTTTTGCAAGATTAGACTGCTGCCGTCGATTCAGCCATGGAGTTTAAATCCTGACACTTCAATTGGCGGCGGCAATCTTATCTTACAAATTTATGATTTTGAAATTTCACATAAGGATTTGTATAAATAAAAATTATAAATAATGAAAAAAGTTCCAATATGAATCCCTTGTATTGTTCTGGCCCCCATGTGAGAACTGGGCTATAAGCCCGAGTAGCTAGCCTAGAAACCT
Organism: Bothriochloa decipiens; assembly: GCA_023333625.1. Taxonomy (NCBI): domain Eukaryota; kingdom Viridiplantae; phylum Streptophyta; class Magnoliopsida; order Poales; family Poaceae; genus Bothriochloa; species Bothriochloa decipiens. Next base: position 28,290,182 of record CM041637.1, on the reverse strand, counting down.
AAACTGGACCTGTTAGACCAATCAATTCTAGAAAAGAGTCCACCATTGCTCAAGGCGAAGCGCAAGAGGAACATCTCTTTCCAAGGAAAAAATGAAGGAACGTTGAAATTTCAATCAATCATAGTCATATATATATATATATATATATATAAATATATATACACACACACTATACCCTGGGCTTCCAATAATTATAGGAAGCCCCAGCCTAAACTGCAGCTACCCGGTTCCACCGAACCAGCAGCCCGCTAGCCCACACGCCGGCCCACCAGGCCTAAAACTCCCAGGCCATATATAAGTACTGCAAACCCTAATCCCCACCCGCCGGCCTATACATTCATCCCGTCCAGCCGCCGCTCCCCGACTCGTACAGGCACCCGCGGCGACGGTGGCGACCCCGCGCCCGCCTCGCGCCGCCGCCACTCTATCCCAGCGCGCGGAGGCAGCTTCGCCCCTTCCTCGGCGCGCGGCATTCCCCGAGGAACGAAGACGGCACGGCGGCGGCCTTCCAAGGGCTCCGACGGCGGCGCGTCCTCCCCAAGCACCGATGCGCGCGCGGCGGCGTGCCTCCCCGATCGGCGCGGCCCCGAGCAGCGGTGGCGTGGCAGCGCCTGGTGATGCTGCGGCTTCCGAAGCTGCGGCGGATGCCTCGGGCCTCCCCCACCTGCGCTGGCAGCGGGTGCGCCAACTGTGGCCGCGAGACGCGCGAGCGCAGTGGCCGCGGGCGCGCAGGCGGCGTGGTCGGAGCGGCCACGGGTCGGCGGCAGGATGGTACGACGACGCGAGGGGGCGGGATGCTGACCCACTGCTTCTCCGGCGGAGCCCTGACCACGGGGCCAACGACGCCATGGTCTAGTGCCCTCGCCGAGAAGCATCGGTGTGGCCGTGCCCCTCACCATTCGGTGGCCGGTGCCCGCGCCTCCTCCGCCCGTCATCACCGCGGATCCGCCCGCCCCTGGTCCTTGATGGCGCAAATCCGCCCTTCCGCGAGCTGCTGGAGGGAGGGCCGGCCCCAGGCGGCGTGGTGGCGCGGGTGGGGTCCTCCAGGAAACGGCCAGGCCGTGGGGAGGGATCCCGCGACGGCGTCCCATCCCCGCCGCTTCTGCGCGCCAGCACTTCGCATCCCCACCTGGTTCGCGGCTCGGCGCATGCTAAGCAGAGGACCGGCGGCGGGTGGCAGTGCGCATGCCCGGGCTCCCGACCCCTGGCAGCGCCCACCCACGGCGCCCCTGGAGCTCGGCTCCTCGAGCAGCAACGGCGGGCGCGGCCCCGCCCGTTCCTCACCGACGACGGCGCGGCGCCGCCTGGAGCTACAGCGGCGGGGTTCCACTCCTCTCCCGACCAGCCACGATCTGGCCCCTCCCCTAGTTTGCAGGGATGTGTTTTCGTATGCACAACTACATGTTTTCATATGCAGTGTTTTTTTATATACAAATATGCGAGCGGACCCAGGCGCGCAGGGGAGCGGGGCCTCGCGCGGGGCGACCGGCGCAGCACCGGCGGTTCCAACGGCTCCAGCAACCACATCCGGAGCTGTGTCGCGCGAGTCGGCTTCCTGTCGTCGGCACCCACCACGTCCGCGCGGCGGCGCGTCCTCCCCACCATGGGTCTTTTCTACGCAGAGTGGGTACATCTTTGTATGCACCGTTGAGCTAGCTGCTTGTAGGCTGTATATGGATGTTTTGTTTGCTCCTCATGCAAAATGTTTTACGCTTAATGCAGACCCGGTGCCGATAATTCTTGTGTCTGGCGGCCTCCCCGAGAAGTATCTGTGCGGCACCACCCCTTCCCCATCCGCTGGCGGCAGCACCTCTCTGTCAAGCCTCTCATCACCCCCACGCGACGAGCCATCACCGCCTCCACACCCTCCACCTCGGTGGCCAGCGGGCAGCTCCTCGGCCAGTGAGGTTTGTATGCATCATGTCTGGTATAGTGAGGCTTGTATGCATCTTTATTTCCTGTAGGAAAGGTTTTATGCATTTTGGCTCGGCGGGGAGCCAATGGATCCATCACGGAGGCCATCGACGATGGAGGCCATGGACGATGGCGCGTGGTGGCTTCCCGTCCTCTCTCCATCGACGTCGTCGTCCTCCCTTCCAGCCCCGCAGATCCATGGGCATGGCAGCGCATGGTGGTTTGTATGCATGGTGGTTTGTATGCATGGGTCACGGTGGTTGTATGCATGGTGGTTTTCTATGCACGGTGGATAGGGGTTTGTATGCATGGTGAAAGTAAGAGGTTTTGTTAGGTAAAATTCGGGATTTCTATGCAGGGTGGGTTCATGTTCCACGCATGGTGGGTTCATGTTTGTATGCATGGTGGGTTCATGTTCGTATGGATGATGAAACTGTTTGTATGCGTAGGTGATTTCTATGCAGGGTGGGGTTCATGTTCGTATGCATGATGTGGTTTGTATGCATGGTTAAATTGAGAGAAAAAAATGCCAGGGGGTAATTTTTATGCAGGTTGAGTTCCCATTCATATGCATGGTGAAACTGTTTTATATACATGTTTATATGCGTGGGGGTAATTGAGATAAAATGTTTGGGGGTGATTTTCTATGCAGGGTGGGTTCATGTTCGTATGCATGATGAAACCATTTTGGATGCTTTTTTATGCATGGGTGATTTCTATGCTTGCATAGGTTTCAAACACTTAATTCAAATTCTAGGGTGGTAGATTGCTTTGATTTCTATGCTTGCATAGGTTTCAAACACTACGTTAATTCAAACACTACTCATTTCATGTTCTTAATATGCATGTGTGCATAGGTTTCTATGCGTGGTTAAATTGTAACTTGAAATACACTCCGCAATAAATTTGTATTGCATTGTATGAGCACTTATTTATGCACTATACACTTTTATGCATCGTCGGAGCACACTTCTATGTGTTGTTAGAAACACTTTGACATACTTTATGAGTTTGTATGCATATCTATTTTTGGTTGTAGGTTCGTGTTGCAAGAAATGGAAGTGCTCAATTGACGGCGACCGGAAGGATAACTACTGTGTTGTGGTGGCCGATCGGACCGTGACTTGCAAGCATAGGTTTAGATACATAGTGAAAATTGTGTTTATGCTTAGTTGCATAGGTTTCTACCCTAATTGAATTCAAATTTTAAATTCAAAGAAGTCTGTATACATTGTTTAGACACACTTATATTCATTGTCAGAACACTTTTGACATACATTATTGGAACCGTTATTTGAATGCTTGTGATTTTTCTATATGTCTTAATGAGTTTATATGCGTATCAAAATTTGGAGATCAGAATGTCTACATCTATAGAATCGCATATCGCATGCTCGTGTAGAGGTTTTTATGCGGTAGAAAAATATATTTTTATTCATCCAACCATAGATTCCTATGCAATGTTAATGTCAAAACTTCTTTATGCATACTGACCAATGATTATATGCATCCAGTTGACCACGTGGCATGATACAAATTTCAAAATTCAAATTTTGTAGAAGACGAGGTCGTCACCATTATTTATGCATACTCGCACAGGAATTTATGGGTCGTCACCATTATTTATGCATACTCGCACAGGAATTTATGCACAGACGGACGCATATAAAACTACATCCTAATGTGCAACTTTATGAAATTTTAAAAGTTTTTAAAAATCCACAATGGTTCTTGAATCGTGCACAAAAATATCAGGAGTTCAATGGTGAAAACCGTTTTCGAATCGGATTCTTTGTTGAGGAATTATCGCGAAAAAATGTAAGAAGTTTGAGTGGATGCATGTATGTCAGCATGTGTCACCGTGTGTCAGTCTGCGTCAGCCTCTATCACATGGAAGGTCTGCTCGTGAGGAAGTTTTTATGCATCACAGAACTGGTTTGTATGCACCAAAACAGCAGGTTTATATGAATCATCGCGATAAAAAAGTTTATACGCATCTTAACCTGGTTTTTATGCGTCTAGCCTGATAGGTCTGGAGGGGTCCCCCATCTGAGCGCGTCAACACCTGCATGTGGATTGGGTGGGTTGATGGCTAGTTGGTTGGGGCTTTCGATAACTATTGGGAGCGCTAGGCTCCCAATAGTAGGGTGATATATATATATATACACACACACATTTATAGTACACGTACCTGTATCTATACTTTTCTGTCTGTTAGCTCAGATGACCGGGAGCCACAAATGTCAATTACCTGAAATGATGGCGGGCCAAGCGATAAAACTCCTTGTTGAATTGAAATACAGGGGCCAGAGATAAACTTGGCCTTTCGTTTTCACCTCTTCAATTTTTTGGGTAAGTGGCACTTTGTCGACCATACAAATATTACATGCACGTCATTTTGCTTGCTGTATACGAAAAATGATGACTATATAAAAGGGCGTGATTTTTTTGTTTACTACCACTCGTTCTTTTTGTTTTGGCAGGGTGATTGGTTTGTTGAACAAAGTGATCCATCATCATCTACGTTCTATTTTTTTTGTTTGGTTTGTGAAATATAATAAGTTGACATATCACCGTCTCATTTGTTATGAACTAATAATTAGTAGTAGTATGAAAAATAAAATTATTCCAATAAATTTGAGAAATAGACTCATGATGCATCAGTCTATCTAGAATAAACTGGTTCCCCAAACCAAATTAGCTAGCAAGAACCATATAAAGTAATCTTGGATCTTAGTTATCCCAATTCAAAAGAGAACTTTGAATAATGAACACTACCGGTCAAAGTATTTATTTAACGTGTGCAACTAGATTTTTGAAAGATTGAAAAAAGATCCTAAAGTAATCAAAGTGATATTTTCAAATTCATATATGCTGGAGATCGATGTTGAAAGGTGAGTGTCTCCCAAGAGCAATAAAAGGGAGGTGTTTGAAGAAATATTTTCCAAGTGTTTGGCAAGAATCCTAGAGTACACTCCAAACAATGACCAATACATGTATCACCCTTAGAACAAAAATGACAGATATATACATCACCCTTAGATCCGGAGTAACTGATAATTTGGACTTCATTGCTATTTGGTTTCTATGTTTCATGTAAACTCAAAATAAGAGGACATATGTTGACACTAAAAATATGCCAACGAGAGTAGTGGGCTCCAACATCAAGTTTCTGGCATCAAGACAACAAAGGAAATTATTTGGAACAACAAAATTTAAGCTTATAAACAAAGAAAAGGACGAGTTTGTGTATGAATTGCCAAAACTAGCCTAGCTAGGTGTCGGTTTTCCTGTGCATAGCCAGATATGGCTGCCTGGCCGCCCTGAGAAAACCAACAATCAGGTCGGTTTCCCTATTCGGAGACTAGGTTGAGTTCAATTTGGTTTAGACAGTGTTGACACCGTTTTTTTGACACGTGCCAATATAAGCCGAAAACTG
>CM041637.1:28193257-28284819 GCA_023333625.1 Bothriochloa decipiens | reverse complement strand
AACAAATCTATTACTTTTATCTACTTTTCAAGCAATCTACTTTTCGATGACTTCGTCACCAGTACCTTTTCCTTTTCAACGAGTTCTTTCAAGAATCGGCGGGCTGCATCAACTTGATCTCCGGCGACCTTGCAGGTTCCGCGTTTACCGAGCACGATTCAGGCTTTGACGTCCGGGCGTATCGCTGTCGTCTCGTCTGATCTGTTCAACAGTTATCGAATATCATCTGAGCTTTGACGTCCGGGCGTATCGCTGTCGTCTCGTTCGGATCTTATTCAAATTTATCATCCTTGTCGATTAACAGGTCAAATCGACTGGCACGCCTTGATATCGAACCAGGGTATTAGACCGGTGTGTTTGCAGATCCAACGCCTTTTTGCATCAACAGACAGTCAGGTCGGTTTCCCTGTTCGGAGACTAGGTTGAGTTCAATTTGGTCTAGACCTATTTTATAATAGAAAACTTGAAAATTGCATCTTAGAGATGTTTTTTACTGGGATGAAACCACCCCTCTGTGTATAAACAAGAGGATCACGACCAATCAAGGATTTCAACTTTCAATCATTACAAATACATATACTAAAAGGTTCTAAATGGCTAGAGAAGGGTGAGTAGCCTAATAAAGTTTCTACAAAGCGGTAGTATAACAAATGGCGAAAGCATGCTTTGCCTAGCTCTAGTGAATGTGTTACAAGCCACTTACTCTAAAATTCTGTTGAATTATAATCTCTATGACACACAAAGGCTACGTCTCTACTTCTATACTAGAGAGCTAGCAAGAGATTTAGTTCCAATTAATTACCAATAAGCTACTCAGCTAGACTACACAACTACACAAGTATATCAAACCAAAAACAAAGATTGGTAGAAGGATATACTAATGCCGGGCTAGAGATGAACACTAATCACAATATGAAACCCAATGAAACTAAGAGACACATCGACTTTTCTTCTAAGGTTCACTTGCTTGCTGGCAAGCTAGTCCCTGTTGTGTCGACCAACACTTGATGGTTCGGCGGCTAATAGGTGATTCACAAACCTAGCCCACCACTTGGGCAGCACAAGAACCTCTTGTGATTTACTAGAATTGCCTTTTGTGATTCAAAAGGAAAGAACGAGAACCCCTCACAAAGTCACGAAGAGATGGCCAAGAATAGTCACCAACTCTTGCCCATCCGCCTCCTCTGCTCTAAGTCGCCTAAGTGGCAACAACCATGTAACACTCTGGTGTTAAGCATGCATCATATTGCACTTTATGAGCATAACCATCTCAATTGCATCATTTTTGTTACATGAAATGACAAAGTTTAAATATGTGCTTACCTTGACTTGAACTAGAACTATATGAAGGGTTGCTTGTTTGAGGTTGAGTGTTAAATGAAGTTTGTAGATAAAATTATTTGGAGCAAAACTTATTTTGGGGTCATTTCATGAAAAGGCTTGGAAGTGGGTCAAAAATGTCAAAAACAGTTTGTAAAAATGATTTTCTTTTAATTTTAAATCCCCATTTTTTGAAATTCAAATTCTAGGCAGAATTAGGTTTTGATGTTTAAAAGTGAAATGTTCTACTCATCAAAAGGAACATTTCATCTTTTATAATTTTCTCCAAATTCGGATTATTTTGGAAAATATGGGGTTTATCAAGTCTGCATGAATCTTGGCGCAGTGGGACCCACCGCACAGTCTCTTCTTCCTCCTCTCTTCTTCTTCCTCGCGACGCTGTCCGACCCGACGCCGGCCGCGTGGCGTCCGTACGCCGGGCCGCTGCCGCTGCCCGCTGTTCCGACCCCGCACCCGAGCGCCGCACACGGATCCGCCGCACCGCGCTCGCCCGGTCCCACAGCTCGCCACTCGCCCTCCGCTCGGCCCCGCTCTGCCCGCATGCTTGCCACGCGCTCGAAGAGCTCCGACCCCGCGCTGCCTCGGTCCGAGCCCGAGCGGCCGTTTCAAGCCGCCCCGACCGCGTCAGTCTCTCCCTCCCTCTCTTCTCCGCCACCCGACACGCTCTTGCCCTTCATCTTCCACCAGAGCCCGAGCACGCGGACGCCGTCCGCCATTGCCGCCGCCGAGAGCTTGCACCGCCACCGCACCCCGTAGCCTAAACACTTTTTGCCCTAAACTCGCCAATCGCTCTGTCGAGGTGTGAGGCACACCGTGCGCACCCTTCCTGCCACCGAGACCCAAGGTAGAGGTCGAATCGACCACCTTCTCCTTCGCCGGTCATGGCCGCCCGACCGCCGCGCGGTCCGCCGTGCCCAGCAATCCCTCTCTCCCTCAATTAGCTAGTGCATCGTGTCCGTCTGCTCGAGTAGGATCGATTGGAGTAGTTCATGAGGTCGATTAGAGTCTGAGCCCGACGAATTTGGCCATCCGCCGTCGCGGATTCGCGCCGCCGCTCGCCGGCGTACCTTGCCGTCGTTGCTCCGGCCATCCATTCATCACTTGATCTGGTCCGTTTAAACCGTCTTGGTCTGCTAGAGCTGTTAGGCTGGTCCGTTTGCCCCGCCGTGGCCTGAGATGGCCGGCGTACCGCCAACCCTCGCCGCCGTCCGCCTCTATGCATCGCCGCCGGTCGAAACGCCGATGTTTTCTTGCATCTTTTACACCAATGTGCCCGCTTTGACGAGTTGAGTCTGTTGGTAACCGTGGCTCGGCCGGAGACCTCGCCGTCGGCGAGGAATCCCGACGCCGACGACCATCCCCCGCCGCGTGGACCTCGGGCATGATTCCTGTTCTTTCCCGGACTTGAGTGTAAAGTCGCCAGACTCAGCGTATTTCTTTTCAGGGCTCGATTAGTTTCTGAAAACCTCAGGGTCCCCGGTGTAAAGTGCTTTTTTCTTTTTCTTTTCCAGAAATGATTTCAGATTTTGTTTAAAGCTTTGAAAATTCATAACTTGCTCATTTTTCATCCAAATGAGTTGGTTCAACTTGCAGTATTTTTCTTATGAGATGATCTATGCATGAAAAATATGAAATATGGAATTTGTGATACTTTTCTGTATAGCTTTATTTATCTCTATTAATTGCTTTTATCTTAGGAAATGCATAACTAATTCTCTGTTGCTCAGAAAAATGTGATACCAAGTTTGTTAGTCTGCTTATGTCATGCTCTATCTGTGAAAAATGTTATGAGATTATGTCATGTGGAAAGTTTACTCTGTCTAGTTATGGTGCCTATTTTCATGTGATGATAAATAATTCATAATAAATAATATATAAGGAAATTGTGCATGAAACTTTTTGGAGAGTGTTTTTATGTCAATATAGAGCTAATTATGTTCTGAGATCTGTTGTTTGATATACTTTTATGTACAAAGTATTTTATGCCCCTGAAATTATGCTGCCTTGTCATTTTTGTGTAGGATAAAGTATTTACTGTTTTGACTTGAAAATTTTATGGTAGTCTTTATTTGGTATGATTAAGCTCCTGTAATTTTTATTTAATTTTCTGAGTAGTCCAAAGTCATGTTGTAGTTATACCCTAATTTCTTTTAATTATAAATAATGCTTTAAAGTTATCATTTCATGTGTGTAAAAATGCTTTTTATGCTTTTCATGATATGTATGATCTGCTATTGGTTGTGGTTCAGTAGAGTGTAGTGTGCGAAACAATGGTTGTTTATAATTCCTTATAGTGTGCGAGTAAATTATAATACGAGGCCTGTTTGGAGAGTTGTCGGTAGAAGAGAATGCAGATGACATGTGCTTATCATACATGTTTTCAAATATCATATCATTCATCTTAGCTGAGCATTCATTCACCATCACCATCAGCATTGTATTTCTATATATATGCACGGTATTCATACGCACTATGCATCATACAGGATCGTCAGAGCTCGAAACGATAGTTCTCGGAGCACAAGAAGAGGAAGGCCAACAGGAAGCTTTGGTTCGGGAAGCAGCAGCAGAAGAGGATCCCGAAGCTGATCTTCCGGAGTGTCCCGACCACCAGCCAAGTTCCTTCCTGAAAGGCAAGCCCCGGAGCATTCTCCCTATGGTTTGCAAAATATCTAACTTGAGTCCTTTACTTGTTTGCTGCATTAAGTTATAGGCGTTGTTTTATACCGTTGCTGCATTACTTATATTCCTTGCCACTGTTTATACTTCAACCCTGTTAGGTTCAGGTACGAATATATGCTTAGCCCTGCTTTAACTAGATCGGTAGAAGTCGGGTGATTTTCTGTCATTCGCGAGTTATAGGTGGTTACTTAGAATGGTTGAATGCATTGTTATCTTGGATAACCATGTGGAGATAATAAATCGAGACCGGGCGGGATTGGAGTTGAGAATGAACTGGAGGTTCAATGTGGTTTATCCCGTCTGTGTCGAACTAGGACCCCGTCCGTTGTACGTCCTCAAGTCATATTGAATTTATGCCTCACATTTAGCTGGAAGGATAAGTCGTTCCGACCGCGAAGCCTAATTTTGATTTGGGCCAGGAGTCGACCTGTTGTACGCATCGCATTGGTGAAGATGGGGGACCACGGGTTATGCGGTTGTAAGGCCTGGATATAGCACGGTGCGCCCTGCTGGCAGCCGGACGGTGCCCGGATGCGATGGTACCTGTTGATCTCGTGCTTTTCCCGAATTGGATGTCGGTGACCTGTAGCTCACCGTGGCTGGTGAGTGTGGTTTTTGTGAGGAATACCCGCCAGCTGGTTAGTAATCGATTATAATCGCCATCGTTCCTGGACAGTGAACACTTGACTTGAGCAGCGGCATCGTAGTAAGAACTTGAACAAGAGGTGAGATGGTTGAGCTCTCGAGGTGGAAAGATACTCAACCGGAATTGGTTACTTTCTGTTGAATAATTATTACCATGCTTGTTTAGTACAGATGCTAATGTAGCATGACAAGGTAATTCAGATTAAAATACATTGCTAGAAGGTTCTTATTAATTGTTTCTTAATGCAAGCTTTTCCGTATTTTAAATCAGTCAGCTATCCTACTTATACAGCCTTGCATACTCCTTGGAGTCACTTTATTTTAGTTTATGACGGGTAAGTCTAGCTGAGTACATCCTCGTACTCAGGGTTTTATTTCCCATGTTTTTACAGATGGTGAGATGCTTTATGGCTATTGTCAGAACTGTTTCTATCCCACCTTGGGAGATGATTAGACCTTGGGCATGGTCACTCTTCTCGACTTGATGCTTTTGCTGGATGTGGACCAAGGGCCTGGCACTGTATTTCAAATGTGTGTGTGTGGTATTTGAACTTAAATCGCTTCCGCTACTTTGAGTCTTTGAACTTGGTTTGTAATAACTTTAATTACTCCGATGATGTTTTAAACCTGGTGCTTGTGAATGAGTACGCTAAACTATTATGATCTTGGTCGTGCCGGAAAAGTTTGAAATCCTTCGAGATTTCGGTATGACTACCGGGTTTATTAGGTCTCAATCATGTAGTTTGCCGTCCTAAATGGTGAATTATGTGCTTGTGCTCTAATAAATTGGTCGGTTCTATCACAAACCACCAATAGTAACAAAAAAACAGGAGCAATAGCGATCCTTAAGTGCCACTAAATGCTATCACACTCAAGCAAGTGCACCTAGAAACACTCAATGTCACTTTGAATTCATAATAAATCAAGAGAGATAAGTGAGAGGGAGTTTACTAAGCTCAAAGGGATGTTTCAATGATCAAAATGTTCAAGAGAGTGAGCTAAAGCTGGCCAACACATATTTATAGAGGCCTCTCAACTCCACTAACCATTACCCCCAAATTAGGCAGTCAGCGCCTTGACTGGACGTGCTAGAGCTAGTGTATGATCCACAAATGTCGTTCAAGTGTCCTCGCAATTCAACGTCGTTCGTTCATTTCCAACGGCTATACCACTTCACGCGTGTGTTAATGTTGGACCGTACACGCTAGGTGCAGATCGGACGCACCACGGTCAAGTCCGATCCTGCTTTCTCATGCCAGCGCTCGCTCGATCAAACATGCTCTTGAACTGACTAGACACGCCAATAATGTTGTCCAGTTTCAACAAAGAGAGCTCCAGAATGAGTTTTTCATGGACACGTCCGTTCAGGGGTGACCGAACACACCTAGAGTTCGGTTGCTGACTACTGCCCGTCTGCACACCATGTCATTTAGAATGAATGCGGGAACAGTGTTTCCAGCGCGTCTAGTCACGGCTTCACTTCTGCCTACGCCTAGGTCAATTGACCAAACACGTCCGGTCCTACCAAGACCAGCATCTATCACTTCCGAGTGACCCTTTTCTTCTCTTTTCTCGACACTTCTGCTTGCATGTGCCAATGCCAAAGTGTCTCACCACTTGTGCAAGCATTTTTCAAGGGTCAAGTTAGTTTACACTAGGTCCTAATGCATAAAATTGAATGACATCACCACACTTAATAACCATAATTATCGAGATTTTTCCCTTTTGATAGTAGGTATATACTAAATACACTCACACCCTTTACGGTGTCTCGAGCCTATTTTGTTTTTCTCTTTCTTCTTTCAAATGATGAGCACTCTATGTCCATCACCATCTCCATGGACATCATCTAGCTCCACCACTTGGATTAGACCATCTTATCTAATTTACACACTTAGATCAAATGTTAGTCCTAGGGTTTCATAAGTTATCCTTATTTGTCATGTCTCTTGATCAATTGATCCGGCTGCTGGTTATATATATGCACGTGCTGAGTATATTTATATATAAGAGAACAAAGGATTGACAAGGAGCCCTCCAAGCGAACCAAGAACTGGGTTGTAGAAGTTGATGAAGTAACAGGCGCCAACTCTACATGTTTCTGATGACGAAGAGGAAGCATAGGCGCCCAAACATGTTTCTACAGGACCCCAAGAAGGAATTGCGCCCAATCAACCTTCTTCCACTATCTCTATCTTTTGCTCTTATCTGGGAGTCAGAGATAATCTTTAAGTATCAGTTCTTGTCAAGTTTGTGTCATGATGTAAATATCATTCATGTGTCGCTGGAGAATTTGCTAGTCATTCGTCTCAGTTATCTCATCGTGGACTGTAACATCCCAGATGTTAATACATAATTAAAATATTAATCAAGTGCATTATCAAGCATAATCATTAAGCATCATGGCATAAATGCATTCATGTTCTAATGATGTCTTTTATATGATGTTTTATTTTATACATGAAATGATGATGCTTAGGGTTATTTAAAGTTCCTATATCATTTATGTGTTTCTGCAAGAAGTTGAAACAAACTAAAATCTTATTTTGTCTTCTGGTACTTTGCAATCTTGTGTATTAGGTCAACCATGATATGTCTCAACTAAAACAAGTTTACATTTGTAAGTTGGTTGTGCTATTGAAATGATGAGTTGGTTGATAATTCAAAAACTACTTTCAAAACCCTGTTTTACCCACCTTTTTATATTTCAAAATCTACAAAGAATTTTAGGTTGGTTCAAAAAGAACTTTTGTAGATCTTGTTGAGACCTACAATAGTGGTATTCAAAGTTTTTTAAGTTTCTAAAAAGAATTTCAAATGAATTTGAAAATATAGTTTTCTAGCATATGTCCCCTTTTGATTTTAAAACCATAATTCAAAATTTATGCATAATTTGGGAAAACATTGTATATGAAAAATGTTTGGTTTGAAAACTTGAGCATTCCATATATTTTAAGATTTTCAAGTTTTATTGAAAAATCAAAAGTAATTTCAAATATTTGTTTCTAGGGTTTTGTCTCCTTTTGAATTTGAATTCATATTTCAAAAACTAAGAAGAATTTCAAAATATTTGTTAAATGAAAAATGTAGCTCTTAAAAAATCATGCAAATGATATTTAGAATATTTTCAAGTTCTTATAAAAAATTTGAAGTAATTGTAGTTTTTATTTGATGACCTCACTAGGCACTGTAGCGCTGACGTCATCATCGTCCTCTCTCCCCCTCTGTTCATGGCATCGCCGTGGCCGCCGCGCCATACCGGCCTGCCTCCGCTGCCAGCTCGGCCTCGACACTCGAAACTTCACCGTCGCCGTGTCACCCGCCCATGAGTCGCCGCTGGCTTATAAATATCAAGTCGGCCGCCGCTTTTCTTCTTCTTTTCCTCCCGTCCGTCATTGCCGTCGTCCTCCATCCGCCGGCGAAGCTCGTCGTCGTTCTTCTAGCTCTCGCTGTTCCATCTTGCCGGCAGCTCCACCACATCCTTGCGCTCAGTTTGAGCCTGCTCACACCAGCTCTCGCCGTCGGAGTAGCCCGCACGCCATCGTCTTCCTCGCGACCGGCACCCGTGCCGCCGCGAGGTCTTTTGTCGACGACCGTCGCCACCGTTGAGTATTTTCTTCTATCTTCTATATATTCATGATCGCCATGATCTCCTCCATCTCATGCGCACCTTTGTTGGCCTACTAGTGCACAGGAGCCGCCGTGCCGCCGACCTCGCCGTCAGAGCGCGCCGCCGCCATCACCGCCGCCGTCTGTAGCTCGACTCAGCCCGCCTTCTAGCCAACCAACGCGCGCACCGTGCCCGTGGTGAGCTCCTGCGACTGTCCCTACCCTCAGCTTCAACTCTACCGTGCCGTAGCCGTCGGCGCACGTACTCGCCGCCGGTGCTCTGCTTCACCCGCCACCGCGCGCATGGCCGCTTTAGCTAGGAGCCACGAACTGCCCCATTTTCTACTCCTTCGCTTCGTGTTGATGTCCTAAGTGTGCTCATGCGCTCACTCTCATCGGAGAAGCTCCCGGTGGGCTTTGCCGCCGCGTCCGCGCCCCGTCGTGCCGCCATGGCCGCCGGCGAGGTAGCTCTGCTGCTCCACTCAGCCGACTAGCTAGCATATCTTGCTCGCGTTGTCGAGGTGATCGTGTAAAGCCAAGCCCCGTGGCTGGAGACCTCGCCGCCGGCGAGAAATCGTCAGTCAACGACGTCGGCCGGCGTGGTCAGCGCGGAGACACTGTTCCCTTTTTCTTTTTCTATTTTCAGAAAATGTTTTAAGTGCTATTTCTTTAGAAATTCATAGTAATTCATGTATAGCTCCAAAACTTCTGAAAATTTTTGTGTATGCTCCTTATGATATCCTCTACCTAGGAAAAATATGAAATGCCAATTTTGAGTACTTTTTCATATGTTAAAATTAACTCTTTTAATTGAAAAATCCTTTTTCAATTATTTTTAATAAATAAAATAATTGGATTTTATTCCTAAAAATTGTTTTTCCATCTAATTAGACTAAGAGCTTTTCAAAATAAAATTTTGAGCTTAATTAGACAAGTTTAATTTATGCCTTTATTTTATGCTTTTAAATAATTAATTAACCCTTTTAATCCTGTTTAATCATTATAGGATTTGTTTGACTTTGGGATTGATTGATGACCTTAGGTCATTAACCTTAATGACCTTTAGCACTTTAATTAATTGTTTGTGCTTATCTTAATCATGTCATTAGGGCTTAATCAACGTTATTTTATGTGCTTAATGAACTTCATTAAAGACGTAGTTAACCTTAATGAACTTAGTAAGTAAGTTTTGTTGGCTTGCAACTTTATCATGAAGGAAAGTTGTATTCAAGTCATTAATTTGGTTATACATTCATCAAGCATCATGTTTATTATTCCATCATATTGAAACATATCATGTTATCGTGTAGCTTCCGTTAACGAAGAGTAAAACGTTGTCGAACCAGATCCCAAGGAGGAGCAGGTTCAGGAGTTGGGTGTTGATCCAGAGCCAGAGACCGTCTACCCCGATCACCAAGGCAAGCCCCGGATGCATTTAAACCCTATCCTTGTTTTATAAAGTTTTTATCACTTCACCAATGAATTGTTGTATTAAGTAATAGTAATTGAGTGGTAACCTACCAATTGTATTACCTGTCTTATTTTTATATTCTTTGTTACTTGTTATTTGGAAAATACATAGTAATGCTTAGTTTTGCTTAATTAGATAGGTTTTTAAATAGTAAAAGAATAAAAAAGATGAGGTTGAATTTTTTTGATGAAATCATGATGATAGTTAATAAATTGAGTCCGAACAAGTAACTTGTATTGGGAAAGGAGTCCCTCTATAGTGCTTCCGTCTGTTGATGCCCTAGGTCCCGTTCATTAGTGAATTATGTGCATCAAGACTAGAAAATCCACATACAATGGTGTGGTATACCGTGGGGTTGCTTCCCATGTATATCGATACACTGTGGGTCGAAAGTCCCATGTGTAACGTGTGGTCGGTATACTTTTGGGTTGGAGCCCATGTATATCGTGTGATCTATTATGCATGTTGGTTGGAGCCTCATGTATATCGAGATCTGGGTCCCAGCTGGATAAAAATGATTCGAATCGCCATTGCTTCTCGGAGAAGAAGACTCGATCTCTGTTCATTATCGTAGTAACAACTTGAATGATGGTTAAGGATTAAGAATGAAGTAGGTTGGTGATCTTGAGTTAGAGCAAGACAACTTTATTTTCTGTTATAACTAATGATGAGTTAAAACTTGATCCACAAGAGCTTTTCTGCAAAAATCCTTTTCTTGCGAGCCTTACCTTATCCCTCTGGCCTGCATTTCTGAGTCTTCACCCCTCTTTTTCGTCGGGTCAGCATTGTTGAGTACTTTTGTACTCAGGGTTTGTTGAACCCCTGTTGCAGGTACGGACTGGTGTTGCTAATCAGTTCATGTCAGTGGGCTCGACGTGATCTGGTTGTTCTCTCCTGACTTAGGTGCTCTACCTAAGTTGTCTTCTGTAGTTCTACTCTGCTTCCGCAATTGAAGTTAAGTTATAAAAGTTAACTTATGTATATTTTGTAAATTTAATGTTATTATTCTTTTGCACTCTGATTTTATAACAAATGTTGTAATGTTGCAGCTACTCCTTTGTTCATCCTAGTATGAGTCAAACGTGGTTTAATCGGGGTCCTTCGGGGGCACCCAACAGGTCTTTCTAAGTTATCTGGAACATATGCATGGTTGTCAGAGGTCTTCGAGACAATGATAGATGCGTGTGGGCCATATAATTTAGAAGGTTCTACCACATGGACCATCCCAAACTCTCCTATATATATATCGATCAATGCACTTTTCCTTTTATGTCTACTATGTGTTTGACCCTTTGTTTCATCACCTAGTGACCCTAGTGGCCCCGGTAACTTTCTCTTTTCAAGTGTTTACCAATGAATAATAATCATGACTGGAACATATTGTGCTAGAATATCTGAGGGATTAATGCCCAGGGAAAATGAGATGCAGTGAGGAACAAGATCGAGGAAAGTGCATGTTCTGTTGTCTGCATTCAAGAAACAAAGTGTAACAGAACCGCCCAATTAATATAAACCCAAGGTACTAAATAGACTGCCGAGGCAATTTAGTTAGCACCTTGCGTCCATATTAACCCGCTAGTCCGTGAAATCTTGAAGGATTTCCAACATCTCAACTTGTTACCCAGATCGAATGAGGTTCAATATACACCATTCATAAAATTACATAAAGTTCGCACATAGTGGAATACATCGGAGTCATAATAAAGATACTACATTACCAATTCCAAGTTTTTCAAATAGCGGAAGCAAATTTTGTTTTGGTTCACAAACTCACACATAGTTTTTAAACATAGTGCCTGGTCCACATCGAAATCCAACAAAAGCATGGAGGTACAATAGTACGGAATGACCTTGCCCGAGGTCTATTCATCTCCCATAGCTGGGTAGAAGCAGGTCTGGCAATAGCCATAGAACATTTTTCCATCTGCAACAACATGGGAATAAAACCCTGAGTATGAGAATATACTCAGCTAGACTTACCTGTCATAAACTTAAAATAAAATGACTCCAAGGAGTATGCAGGCTTTATAAGGGGGCCAACTGACTCAGTTCTTTGCATAAAATCTTGAGCTTATTAAGAATACTTAATATAACCTTCTAGCTTTGCATTTTAAAGTCATTATCCTGATCATGCTAGATTAGCACCTGAACTAAACAAGCATGGTGTGATAATCAAGCAAGTTTAGTAACCAATTTCGGTTGAGCATCTTTCGGCATCAACATCATAACCATCTTATCTCTTTGGTCAAGTTGTTACTACGATGTCGGTGCTCAAGTCAAGTACTCACTATCCAGGAGTGATGGCGATTCAAATCGATTCCTAACCAGCTGGTGAAATATTCCTCACACAAACCCAGACATGGCTGTACGACGGCACCTTAGGTCACCGTTCACATTGTTTGGGTAGAAGATAGTCACGTGATCAACAGGAACCATCATACCCAGGGGCCAACCGGCTGCATACTAGTTGGGTGCTGACCTCAGGCTTACTCTCTGCGCCCCTGTAATCACCCGCGCTATCTCCAATACGATGCGTTCAGCAGGTCAAAACCCAGCCCAAACATGCTACTAGGCTTCGTGGTTTCCAAAATGCCAACTAAGTGTGGGGCGGCGTTCAATATGACAAGAGGGCCGAGATATCGGACGGGGCCCTAGTTCGACACAGACGGGATAAAACAACACAGAACCTCCAGTTCTGTCCACAGCTCCAATCCCGTCCGGTCTCGATTTATTACTCCTCATGGTTATTCCCAAACAACAACATAGCTCACCATTATAAGTTACCACCTATAACTCACGGATGACAGGAAATCACCCGAATTCTATCGATCTATTTAAGCAAGGCTAAGCATATAAGCAAACCTATACTTAGTAGGGTGTTTGGGTAACTCAGGTGCTCAAGGTTAATCATAATGCATCAACGGCATCGATCAACGCCTATAAAATTAATGCATCATAAACAATAAAAGAAGCAAATTAAGTTACTTATAAAACTGTAGGAAGAAATGTTCCAGGGCTTGCCTTTCTCAAAGCAACTGGGCTGATGGTTAAGGCACTCTAGCAAGTCAGTGTCCGGTTCCTCGCCCTCGGCTGCCTCCTGCAGCTCTACCCCCTGCGGTGTTTCTCCTTCTGGCTCCTCTTGGGCTATTGCTGTATGGTCCGTCAGTAAACCTGTATGATGCATTGATGCAAATGAATACCATGTATGCATTATAGCGAGTATGATATATCTCAGGAATGTATGCATGTCTATGTGGCGGAGGATGAAATGCACTCGTTATATGAGTACTACGTAGAAAACCCCAAAATAGTTTTTAGCAACCCACCAGTAATTATCTTAGAGAAAACAAAAAGAACATCATGGTTGCAAGACATGACATCACAAAACCCTAATCCGGCACTGAATTAAAATAGGGTTGAACTAGAACACATAATTATACTACTCAGAAAAATCTACAATAACAACAGAAGCTTAGGCATGTTAAAGAAAGTCTACTGTAAAATTTTTAGGTCAAAACAGTAAGTACTTTATCCTACATAAAAATCACAAGGCAGTACAATAAATCGGATACAAAATACTTTGTACTGTGAAACATGTCAAACAGTAGATTTCATAGCATAACTATCTTCTATTTAGCCCTAACATAGCCTATAAAAATTATCAAGCAATTATCTTAATTAATTATTTAACTATGAATTTCTTAATCCCTTAGCAAAACTAGCACCCTAAAAAGACAGAGCAATTTTTACACATGACATAGCCAACTATTATTTTTCATAGATCCAACATCACCTAAATAGAGCAATAAAATAAGAATCACATTTTTAGGATAAACCTATAATTAGTTATGCATTTCTAAAGACAAAAGCATTTATAAGGAATAAATAAATCTATATAGAAAAGTATTTCAAAAGCTAAACTTATATTTTTCATGCACAGTACTCCTTATAAGAAAAATATTACAAGTTGAACCACCTCATTTTGACTTAAAATGAGCAAGTTATTATTTTCTAAAGGTTGTACACAATTTCCGAAAAACTGATTTTCCAAAAACACCCAGACCAAAATGCTACGCGTACATCGTGATGTACACAGTGCTGTTCCTATGGTAAAGCCACCCGGCTTGTGTACCCAGGCGGGCACCCTACTGACGTCAACAGCTGACGTTAGCCCGGGCCCACCGGTCAGCGAGACCGAAACAGGGGAGGGTCGCCAGCCGACGGCTCCTCGCCGGCGGCGAGCATCTCCGGCGAAGCGGCCGGTACCTACGGGCTCAGCGCGATGAGGCGAGTCTATTAGTGTAGGAACTGCAGGCTCTAGTGGCGAGGAGCAACGATGGCGGCGGGGCGGCCGGAGTCCGGCGAGACGGGACCAGAACCGGCGCCATTAACTCCCATTCGAGCATCTCCTAACCCTAGCGATACCAGGATGGGAAAGAAGTAGGGCAGAGCGGGATAGGAGAGACGCAGCCATGGCGAATCGCTCCGGCGGCCTTGGCGGCTGTGGCACGCGGGGAGAGGGGAACGGTCGATTCGACCTTTACCTTGTGTAATCAGACACGAAAGATGGTCAGGGATGTGGAGAAGGCTATGGCGAACACGATGATGCCCTTGGATTGGAAAATGGCCGATTGGGTGGGTGACTAGGCTGCGGCGAGCTCGATGGCGTTCATGGCGGGCTTCGCGGCCGCAGTGCCTTGGCAAGGGAACTAAGGGGAAAGGAGTGGGGGAGAGAGTGAGGCAGGTGGTGGGTAAATAAAGGCGCTCAGGCGCCTTGGATTCGAGCACGGAGGGCGCGAGGGTCGGCCGAGCGGCGAGGGCGACGGGACGGCGCCCATGGCGCTCGGTGCAGCGAGGCAGCACTGCCGCGGGGAAGCAAGGGTGAGCACCCAGCGGCGTGGCAAGCGCGCAGCGCAGTTATCCAGCGGGCCGAGCTGCGGCGACCGGACGCAGGCGCGCGTGCGCACTCGAGTGCGACGCGCTCGAGCGCGGGCGCTCGATGCAGCGAGCGGCAGGCGGGCAGCGAGGGCGCTGCTGCCACGGCGCAGCGCTACGGCCCTGCGCGACTCAGCGAGAGGAGGAAGACAGGGGAGGGAGAAGAGAGAAGATAGGTGGGGCCAGGTGGGTCCTACCCCTTTAAGATTTTGAACTAAATTTCAACTTCCCTGTAACTTTCAAAATATTGCAAATTTGGGAAAACTCAAAATATAAAAGTTGCTCCATTTGAAGAGAGGAACATTTCATATAAAGAAAGTTTTTGCAGATTCAGCATATTTTTGAAAATACAAATTTGGCTCAAATTCAAATTATAAAATTAATATTTTTTAAAGTATATGCACTGTTTTTGCCATTTTTGAGTGACTAAAAAGCATTTTCATGACTTGGTGAAAATATACTTTTTGTTCCAAATAATTTTCTGTACAAAATATATTAAAGGTCCATCTTCAAATGAGCAACACAAATAGCACTTCTAAAATGGTTTTGAAAACTCTATTAATCACACATTTAAAAAGAAAAAAACAAGCAAACACCCAAACCCCAATCAAGATGCAAATGAGATACTCATGAGATGCTTATGCCATGTAATACAAGATTTTGTTAAGCCTAATACTATGGATGTTACACAAAGCGTGAAAATTTTGACATATGGTATATCATAAAATTTGCACCGAGACGTTTTGATTGCTTTGATTTCATATCATCAGTAGGTGCCTCAGGTGGGATACTGCTTGTTTGGTGCAGTACAACATTCAGGGGAAATATTCTCGACAAACGCCAATATGGCCTGACAGCAGAGTTTACATCGATGCACAATAATGAAGTATGGAAACTGACTACAATTTATGGCCCGTGTGATGAGCCTGCATGGTCAGAGTTCATGACATGGTTCAAAAATCACCACATTGCTAATGAAGACAACTAGATCTTTCTTGGGGATTTCAATTTCTATAGATCATAATCATAATAAGGTAGGTGGCAATATCAATGATACATTTGTCTTCAATGATGCCATTGGACACCTGGGTCTAGTGGAATTGCCTTTAAAGGGGAGATCTTTTACTTGGAGCAATATGCAAGATGACCCCTTGTTGGAGCAGTTGGATTGGTTTTTCACATCGGTCAATTGGACTATTGAATATCCCATGACTAAGGTACTGCCTCTGGCCAAGATAACCTCAGATCACCTGCCCTGCAAGATTAGTATTGGCACTAAAATACCTAGAGCAAACATATTTACTGGAATACAAAACTATTTATTGGAAAACAAGACCCTGCTCAAATATAAAACTATGTACTGGAAGAATAGATATACAGTAAATAGAATAAAACTAGGAGATGAATGTACCAAGTTTTTCCATGCAATGGCCCCAATTTCATACAGGAGGAATAACATTGCTCAACTGATGAATGATCAAGGTGCTATGATCCAAGATCATGCAGGTAATGCAGGTTTGCTCTAGATTGCTTACAGAAACAGAATGGGTTATAGCTCCAATCCCACAATGCTCTTTGACCTGTCAACCCTGATTCAGCCTGCTGATGACCTGGGTGGCCTTATTCTGCCATTTTCAGCAGCTGAGATTGATCAGATAGTAAAAAAGATGCCACCAGGCAAAGCCCCTGGCCCAGATGGATTCAATGGTTTGTTCATCAAGAAATGCTAGCCAATTGTTAGAGAGGACTTCTATGCTATATGCCGTGACTTCTTTGATGGTACTGCAAACCTAGAAAGCATTAATAGCTGCTACATCACCTTGGTGCCAAAGAAAGATAACCCTGAAAGAGTTAATGATTTCAGACCAATCTCTCTGATGAACATCTCCTCAAGATCATTACCAAGCTCTTGACAGATAGGTTGTTGCTGGTAATCCTAAGGCTGGTGCACCAGAACCAATATGGCTTCATCAAAAGTAGAACAATCCAAGATTGCCTTGCATGGAGTTATGAATATATTCACCAATGTCACCAGTCCAAAAGAAAAGTGATCATTCTCAAACTGAATTTTGAGAAAGCCTTTGACACAGTTGAGCATTCTACCATAATCCAAGTAATGTCTTCTCTTGGGCTGCCCATTCAATGGATACAGTGGATGCAAGCAATCCTTTCTTCTGCTTCTTCATCAGTGCTGCTTAATGGTATGCCTGGAAAATTTTTCAAATGCAAGAGGGGAGTGAGGCAAGGGGACCCACTCTCTCTTCTGCTGTTTGTGCTAGTAGCAGAGCTTCTACAAATTATAATTAATAAAGCTGTGGACATGAACTCCTTCACAGACCACTGCCTCAGCCTGGAGAAGATTTTCCAATTGTACAGTATGCAAATGATACCTTGATGTTCATTCAAGCTGATGCTAGATAGCTGGTCTTCCTTAAAGACATGCTTCAAAGCTTTGGTGATTTGACTGGGCTCAGAGTCAATTATGCAAAATCCCAAATGTACCCAATTAATGTGCAACCTGAGAAAATGAACATCTTAGCAAATACATTTGCCTATGACATTGGCACCATGCCTTTCACATATTTGGGTTTGCCAATGGGAACAACAAAGCCAAGAATTGAAGACCTAACACCTATGATGGACAAAGTGGAGAGAAGATTATCAGCCTGTTCAACATGGTTAACATACAGTGGTAGACTGCAGATGCTGAACTCCTCAATAACTCCAATTATAACATATGCTATGTGTACAATCAAGCTCCCCAAGGGGGTTATTGAGAACAGAGACAGAGTTAGGAGGCAATGTCTATGGAGAGGAAACTCAGCAAAAAAAAAGGTGGCAACCTGGTGGCATGGCCATTATGTTTCTGCCAAAGGATAAAGGTGGGTTGGGCATCATCAACCTGAATCTCCAAAATGATGCCCTGCTCATGAAACATTTGAGTAAATTCTACAATAAGGAGGACATCCCTTGGGTCAGAATGATTTGGGGCAAATATTATACCACTAAAGTGCCACATACTGCTAGAGAAGTACTAAGGCTCAGAATGATTTGGTGGAAGGATGTACTAAGGCTCAATGTGTTGTTCAGGGGAATTGCATCATGTTAGATTGGCAATGACAAATCTGTTTGCTTCTAGGATGATCTCTGGGCTAATGGAATCCTATCAGCTAAATACCCAAGGCTTGCATCCTATGCCAAATCAGAAGGAGCCTCAGTATATGAGATCATGCAGGCTGAGGATTTAGACTCAATATTCATGTTGCCACTGTCTGCTGAGGCTTATGAGGAGTTGTAAGAGCTAACGGATGACCTCTAGGATTTGACATACCAAATTGATATTGATGACAAATGGGTACCCCCATTTGGGGGAGCAAGTACACTTCGAAGAGATACTATTCTTATGTATTCAGGGGCATTGAGGCTCATCCAATGTTTAAGGTAATTTGAAAATCAAAGTGCACCCCAAGGATCAAGATCTTCGCATGATTAATTCTGGTGGACAGATTAAACACCAAAGAAATGTTTCAGAGGAGGCACCTAAATATTCAGGGCACCAATGTGTGTGTGTCATGTGTAACTTTGGGGTGCTAGAGACTGTCACCCACCTCTTCTTTGAATGTCCTTTTGCTCAGGAATATTGGCAAAGGCTGGGAATCAATTGGAACACAGCTAGCAACATCTTGGACATGCTCAATCAGGCCAGACTATCACATAACATCCCCTGCTTTACAGAGGTGACAATGATCGTGGCGTGGGAACTTTGAAAACTTCGTAATGACAAGATCTTTCAGCGTCGGGATCCTACTCCAAGCTTATGATCATGTAATTTTAAATATCAGAGTCTGTTGCAATCGGTTAGATTCTGTGATGATCTATGATCATCATTTTGTGTTTGCCTAGATGTATTCAGTTAATTCCATGTATGTAACCCTTGATCCTTTTTTAAATTAATGAAAATGATCCGTACCATGGGACCTCCTCTATAGTCTTTTATGGTAAAAAAAGATAGAGGAAGGTAGAGAAAGTGGAGTACCAACTAATTAAACCGTTGGCATTATTGTTTTTCTTTGCAGATCAAGGCGCCTGAATTTTTTCAAGAAGTCTATCCGATCGCAACTTGAGCAACGGGGTAAAGTTTCGCCTCGTGCCGCAGGGCCTACAACTGCAGACAATGATATTAGCGATAAAAACCTAGGAGAGACACGGCTTAAATTATATTGTCCGTATAAGATCAATACTAGATCCTACCTCTATTTTATATTTTTATATCTACCAGTGTCCATTCTTATCACTAGCATAACTAATTGATGATATATAAAGCAAAAATAGAAAATATGATAATATAGTCGAAGGCTTGAATTAGTCATTAGTTGTATGGCATTTCTAATGCTATTTTTATATCTATCACTTCTCCACACAGCATCCAACCCTCCATCGATTCGTTCCTTCGTCATACTGCACGTGCGTCCTCCGCTTCCTCTATTCTGCTTCATGTGCTCGTTCTTGATTGTTAAGACCTAGATAGACGTGCCCCTTCCTCTGCTTTCTGCTATTAGGTGTATATAAATTGTTATGGCTTGTTGGATGCTTCTGTTAGATTGCTATGCAGTTGACTAATTTATCTGTTTGTATCTTTGATGCTTTGCAGCCAACTATTAAGGCATTATTTGCTTCTAGATTCCAATGATTAAGGTATAGTTTGCCTCTAAATTCTAGTTGCACATTATATATATTGAGATTAAGATGTTCGTAGGCTTCGCCTTACGCCATAAACGCCTAGGTGTCTACAAGAGGGAGGCTCGCCACGCGCCGCGTTATTATAGTCTTAATAACCAAAGTTTCATTATTAAAAGGCATACTACTAAAGATATCTTGGCTTGTACTATTTCAGTTATAGTGGTATATGTTTAGAAAAGTAGTGGTACAGGATGGATCCCCACTTCATGGCAAGTTTATAGATAAGTAGAATAGAAGTAAAAGTATAGTCCTTGTATAAATCAAATCATATTAGAAACGATGCATAGAAGTCATATACTACGTATGATAGTATACCATTTAAATAGCTAAAAGAACCGTTTCATTATTAGGAGGCATACTAATAAAAACCTCCACTTATACTATTTCAATTATAGTGATACAAGATGTATCATCTTTAGTAAGATGTAATTATCGCTACAATGCATTGTTTTAACAATTTATGCCTAGATATGTCATAGTCTCTATTGTCTATTTTTTCTGGTTTTTATAAAGAGGTTCTTTTATGTGTTTTCTATATCCATGGATGTCTATTATTACTAGCAGATGTCTTATTAATATATAAGTTTGCATCCATCCATCTTATCTCTCCTTTATTTGACGGTAACACATATGGCGCTCTACCTCCACCCCAGAACAACCTTAGGTTATAACGTTCTCTCTCTCATCCTTTCTTCTCTACCTATCCGTTCCCAAGTATAGTATATAGGAGGAAGAATATTTTTTTAGAGAAGATCGTTAACCTCACAGTAATCCTTCCTTTTTCCCAAAACCTAAAGGAAGCCAAAGTGGGAGAACCAAAATATTCGCCGCGGGTGCATAGTTGTTTGTTTAGGAGGAGAAGACGAGGTTAAGGTAAGCAAAGCGCATGGATCATCATACCCTACATGGTGGCATCGCATAGCATGGCACCTTTCCTTCTTCCTTTATGGATCCAGAAAAAAAATATATCTTTGATGAGGAGTGAGTGAGAGAGAGAGAGGAGAGGTGGGCGGCCACCACCGCCGCCGCCGCCACCTCGTCTCGCCTCCACGCGTCTCTGCCGCCGGGGCGCAGGCGACGATGACGACGGTTCCGTCGCGTTTGTGCAGGGGAGATGAGCGAGCTGGCACCGGCGGCGGCGGCGGCAGCGGAGGAGGAGGAGAAGGCCGTCGTGGACGCGGATGCGTCTGTGGTCGCGAAGGGAAAGGAAAAGGCGGAGGTGGCGCCGACCGTGACGGCCTCAGCGGCCGGCGCCAGGGGGAGGTTCGTGGCCTACCCGGCGCGGTTGGCGGAGCACGCGGACGTGGTGGCGGACGCCGCGCGCTTCAGGGCGGCGCTCGAAGGGCTGCACGCGCAGATGGGCACCAGGCTCAAGTAAGCCTTTTTCCGACTTCCAACCCGCAGGTGACCTCGCCGCCGGTGCCGATCCGGTTGCAGCATTTTTTAATTCCCTTGTCGCGTTTTCTTCTACATCGGATGCGATGGCGCCGTTACAGTTATTTCTATCCTTGTTGCTTTTATTACCTTCAATTTCTTGAATTCAATGCGCGAAAATCGCAACTTGATATAAATGCGTGGTGAGAAAGAGAAGTTTGAGGGGGCGGTGCCGATCCTATCCTACTATAGTAACGTGTGATGCAAATGCCTGCGATCTGGGAAGCCGCATGCCATCGATTTTGACTAATCAACCCGTGTTCGTGTTCCCTTTATAGCATTTATTTATGTGTGGACCAAATCCTCCAACACCGGTTGGGGATTGCGGCCATGATATGTCGGATGGCCTAGATTGGTAGCTTGATGCTATTTTGTTTTTTTTTTTCTGGGTATGAGATGCTTTGCTCAAAGTATCCTGTTTGCATCTGGGATTCTAGTTTTTGTCGAGGATGAAATATGATTCTTTGTTTTCTGGGGACCTTGTCAGGACATTATATTAGTCTGTAGTGGCATAGGAATCCATTGACCGACGGGTATGTATGTGATACACACTTATTTTTCGTTGGTGTCTGTATTGAAACATTGTATTTCGATCATGTATGAACTTTCTTTCATTTTCTGGTGAAAACAGTAACGACATATATTTCTCATTCTCTGAGATTCTAGTTTTTGTTAACTGGATCACCCTTTTGTAACAATTAAAAATGTTGTCTGATGTATTCAACAACCAGGATGTCTTTTGTCTGAAAAAGAATTGATTTGTTCTTGCTTTGTGATGTTATTGCATGCCGCAAATTGCAATACCATGTAAGGTGTATTTGGCTTCAAGCCTTAGTATTGTTTTCATTCAAATTATCAAATGTATTCCTCGCAAAAAAAAAATTATCAAATGTATGGCCATCCAAATTAGATAGACATGAGGCAAAGGAAGGTCGTTGGCTTGTAGCTGTTTTTGTCTGCTGTTTCATACAACCATGTATGGAAATCTAACTGTTGTGTCCCTAATTCCTAAAATCAGTTGGATTATCTAATTAAATAGATATAATAGTATTATGTGCTATCCTCCTTTCTCAGAATACCGAGGACAGCTTTCCTTTCTATGTTCAAGAGCTTGAATAACTGATGACTTAGATTACCCAACATTTTTCTGTTCCTGTTATCTTAGGTTGACATTTAGATCAATTTGAGCTAATATCCAAGCTTATCCCTTGAGAAAACAACTTACTTGAGACAATATTTCAAGCGAGTTTGTTTTTAAAATGACTGGCATGTTAGACAAAGTTACTTAAATCTGTCACTCTTAATACTATGCCAGCTAATGACTTATTGCATTAGCAATCTCTTCTGAGTTGCATTCATTATTTTCTTTAGTTTTATTAATTGCCATGCTCCATCTGGTTCATCTATAACCCCTTTTTGGGGGTAAGGGTGCCGATCATTGGAGGGAAAGATTTGGATCTTCATCAGCTATATAAGGAGGTCACATCACGGGGTGGTATTGACAAGGTAGAAATGAATATAATGTTGTCGATTCATCTTTCCTTATAAAGTAGTTTATCTGGTCAGATTCTTAACTCAATTGTACATGTTGTGTAATCGCACTAGTTTTATACTTTTATGTAAGATCGTTAAGGGGCATCCCTAATTCTTTTTACCATTTTTACTATATATTCTGTAAATGCTACACATGGTTAGTGACTCAGTAAGTCCATAATGTCTTTAGTTTTTACAAATCATACAGTACTTTGCTTTCTTAAATTAATTAATCTTTGTTTTTTTTCTCGATCACGCCCAACCCTAGGCGCGTTTTTCATTAAGCAGAATAGAGTCCAACCCAAGTACAACTGATACAAGAGACTCGCAGGTAATCCTAAGATTACCGACAAAATCCCAACACAATAAGACAGCAAGAAAAAAACAAGAAAAACAATAGAGCGGGGAAGGCCACCACCTCCGACACCGACCAACTAACCAACTACACTATGCCTGCAAGAAGATACATCTGCGCAAAGATCGCCAGCCGAGGGGGTCGAGTCGCGGTGGCAAAGCACCACCAGGACCTCAAGCAACCAGGTAGTCCACCAGGACCTCAAGCAACCAGGTAGTCGCGAGGTGAAACTGCCAGTGACCAGTGCGAAGGAGACGTCATACTCAAACCTCCAGCGACCAGGTAGTCGCGAAGCCACTGCGAAGGGGACGTCGAACCGCTAGTGACCAGGTAGCCAATGCGAACTGCTGCGGCGACACCAACACCCGAGCTTGGCAGACCAAAGTGAAGAGAAGAAGCACATGCAGGCATAGCACCGGCGAAGGAGACAGGAACCGGCTGCGGCAGTGCTCCAACGAAGCCTTCAAGAAGGATCTTGACATCCGCAGACGCCAACGATGTTGGTGAAGGACCCACCCGAGAAGGTCTCTCGACCTCATCCTACTTCGACGAGCAAGCTTCCATGACGCCTTCAAGAAGGATTATGACGCACGTTGCGCCACCGCCGATGGCCCGGACGAGTTGGGCAAGGTTTTCACCTAGCTGTATCACGTCACTGCAGCAGGACATCGGACCGCAGCATCCCTTACCAGAGGACCGAGCAGCACATCCGGACGCTGCTGGAGGGCGCGGAACCCTAAACGACCGCCGCCGTCAACCTGGCCACGGGGACCCCAGATCCGGCGGCGGGGAGCTCGGATCCGGCCATGGAGGGGGCGGATCCGGTAGGGAGCGGGCAGCTCACGCCTCCGGCTACCGATGCCCACGCCGCTCCTGGAACTCCAGCCGGGAGCCGCTCCAGGCCCCCAGCCTCGCCGGCCGGACGTTGCCGCACATCGCACCGGGGGCCTACGCCGAAACCCTAGCCGTCCGCGACGGCGGCCGCAGCACGCGCGTTCGCGCCGTGCCAGCATCGCGCCAGGCCGGGAGCCGCGCCGCCCGCGCAGCCAGGCCGCCAGGCCGGGAGTCGAAGGGGGCCACGCCGCCACGCAGGGGGGCCCGAACCCTATACTCCCAACGCTGTTCCTGGCCAGGGCCCCCAAATCCGGCCGCCGGGAGCCCGGATCCAGCCACGGAGGGGCTGGATTCGGCCGGGAGCGGGCCGCTGTCACCAGGGCTAGTTAGAGGAGGTGGGGAGGAGGAGGGGAGAGGAGGTAGGAGACTAGTGGCGAGAGGGGGGGAACGGGGAAAGGAGGCAGGAGGGGGTGTGCCGCCGCCGCCGGCGAGAGGGAGGCGCGGCGGCGGCGGCCGGAGCCGGCGAGGAAGGGGGTTCGGGCGGCGGAGGGAGGGGCCCTTCGGGTCGCCTCCGTGAGGAGACGACGCGAGGGGAAGTTCGGGGAGTCCTGAAGAACATGTTCAGGAAGTCCTGCAAAGGAATCGTAATTAATCTTTGTTAGAAAGTACAGATATATATGTCCTAGCTTACAGTTGTATTGGTAGCTAGAATGAAATGGATCCTTCCTTGAGAACATATGATTTATGAATGTCCAACTTACCATTCCCCAAAAATGTTACATTGTCCATTAAACCCCCCAAATTATCTTTTGGTTTACTGAAACCCTACTTTTAATATCGTTCCACATCACTCATGTGGCTGATTTGTTGCATTAGACTGGCATGGATATTAAGTGATGCTATTACATCAGTTTTTTGCATGCTAGTTGTTTTGTTGTTAATGAGAAGGCAAGCATGATCTTTATCAAGTAAAAGCTAAATTGAAGGCATGTTTGTTCAAAATACTGTGGTATTATCATTATCTCATTGTCAGTTCACTACTTCACTTGATTTGCAAACATTCCAACTCAGACTGGTGGATAAATAACTGGATCTTGTTTCCCACAGGTGAAGGCAGAGAATAGATGGAGGGAAGTGACTGCATCATTTATTTTCCCTGCCACTGCAACAAATGCTTCTTTTATGTTGAAGAAATACTACATGTCACTCTTATATCATTTTGAGCAGCTATACTTCTTTAAAGTGCAAGGCTGGTATCAACAAGAAACAGGTCTGTGATCTACATAATTTTATGCCCTTTTTAGTTGGATTATGCAGTCTCCCTTAACACATACCCTATTCTCTCTGCAGATTCCAGAACGAATTCCTCCATTGAAGTTAAAACCGAAGCCCAAGCTTACCACAAAAGAAAAAGGGGTATCAGTGCATCTCCTTCAGGTTAGTTTATGTTAATTATCATGATATTGACCATCTAATGCCTCTAAGATATTTCAATCTTTATTGAAGCATAGCTTGTGACTTTGTGAGTTTGATAGCTAACTTGACCTGTAGAGGGTTCTGCAGCCCACTTAACAATTTTTCTAAATTATTCTGTTCCATGTGTTGTTAAAAAAGTAAATGATTTGTGGAAATCATTTTTATATGACTATAATCCTGGAATACTTATTGGAAATCTTGTTGCAATGAACAGGCATCAAGCTAAGTTATAATTATATTATTCACTCCTTGTTCGATCAACTGTTTGTTTCAGATCCAGCTTCGTCTTCAGATAATGTTGACGTAGATGTGATAGTTGATGGCAAGTTTGAACATGGCTACATAGTAACTGTTATTATGGGATCAAAATCCACTAAAGCAATCCTCTATAATTGCACTGAAGAACCTGCTCTACCAACTACAGAGCCACCTGTTGCAAGTAACAGCAGTGATTTGAAGGGTGGACGTCGCCGAAGACGACGCAGGAAGAAGCTAAGTACAACAGACCCCAGGCACCCCAAACCAAACAGGAGTGGCTATAATTTCTTCTTCCAGGATCAACATAGAATGCTTAAGCCAGAATATCCTGGACAAGACAGGCTGATCAGTAAAATGATTGGTGAACGATGGAACAATCTAAGTCCTGAAGATAAAGCTGTAAGTGGAAACAAAATCTTAAAGATTCACTATTCTGAACCTGCAATTACTTTCCACCCTATATTCATGTGTCGTGTATGACTTATTTCAGGTATATCAAGAAAGAGGTGTACAAGATAAGGAGCGATACCGGACCCAGTTGGCTGCTTATAAAGAAGAACTGAGGACAGGCCAACCTATCAGCAATGCTGTGCCTATCCAGCAGAGATTCCCTCTGACAGAAGTGACGATTGATGAAGTAGACTCCAAGGTGAGCGAAGGTGATATGCTGCTGTCAAACCAAGGGTACAGCAGTAGTGATGAAAGTGACCATTCAGTAGAGAAAACTGTAGAAGACGAGCTCAACACTGAAACATCCCCTGAGGTGAGCATGGAAACAACTGGTTCTCCTGGGCACCCTGATCCCTCTGCCGATGGGGACCACTTTGAGTTGCGGCGGAGAGAAAACCCCAAGGCAGATGAGAAAGATAATGCACCACCCGATTCATGACTTTCTGCTTTGAATGGTATATCTCCGAAGGTCTGAAAGAGAGGAATTTCCATGTGGTGCCAAGCTACACATACCTGTTGTCGTTGGAACATAGGCTATGTGCTAATGTCAATCAGAGCTCTATTAGCAGTTGGAATACCCTTCATTTTGACAGTTCTGAATTTGTATTGCTAAATTTCTTTTGAACTGGGATACTGGGTAAAAGTCCCACAATCCAGCGATGAGTGGACGATGGATACTTGATTGACTTTCATAGAAAGTATATTCTTTCGTTCAATATTTGTCATTAAAGGACGTTGACCTATATTTGAGTATGTGAAATGTCAGCAAAAACTCAAATCTGCATTTCTAGTTGCAGCTATACATGCTTCTTCAGATAAATGTTCCTGATAAAATGTACAGGAAATGGATAAT
The DNA here is from genome assembly GCA_023333625.1 of Bothriochloa decipiens. Taxonomy (NCBI): domain Eukaryota; kingdom Viridiplantae; phylum Streptophyta; class Magnoliopsida; order Poales; family Poaceae; genus Bothriochloa; species Bothriochloa decipiens. The sequence goes on along the minus strand of CM041637.1, from coordinate 28,258,203 downwards.
AGTCCAATCAAAAAGATTGTTGTCTGATTCATCATCTTCGGAATTTTGAACAAGCTACTCTGGATATGTAGCACGATACGTTTGAGTTATAAAAACTTGGATTACTGCAGTATCATGATTTTTTTGTGTGCTCCTTGTACTAAGCGTCCAAGGGTCATGGATCGACCATAGATCCTGTTCAATAAGTAGAACATATTAACCGTCCGCTCTTCGGTTGGACAGTAAAGGTGATAGAAGGGCAATCACTCGTTCTTAAAATCAGCATTCTTAAGTTAAGATCAAAGAGTCTGGTAGAAAAAGAGGAGAGCTCCTCATTCCTAATTCTCCTATAGCTCGATTCCCCGGAACCACAAGGTATTTTGTGTTTATTGGGAAAGTCCAAAGAAAAAAGGATTTGGAATCTACCTTTTCTTTTGTTTTTTTCTTTAGAAAAATAACTCAATCAATATCCAATTATCTACTCTACAAGAATGAAATGCTTGTTATGCCAATATACTTAGTTTAACATGTATCTATTTTAGTTCTGTTCTTTGTCTGACTAGCTTTTTCTTCGCCAAATTAGTCGAAGCTTATGCCAAAAATACTAATGCCTCCAAATTACTAGATGTTTTAGATTTTTTATTATGTATCTATACAGGAGCACCCAAATCAGGACTCTTTTTTGATGTGGGTGCCCCCTACTTTTGGATGCTTCATTTTTTTCATTCAATCCAACATGAACACCTAAATTTAGACCCCAAATATATTCTGATATAGGATGACGGATGGGACCGGCTCGTCATTGTCTCTTTGCTGAGACCGTAGCCGGAGGATTGAGTAGAGACCAAGGGACTAGAGTATTCGTCAGCAGTCGGTAGAGGGAGGTGCAAGGCTCCTGTGCGCCTCAGGGGAGTGCCTCCGAGCGTGGTGGCGCTGACATGTTGTGGGAGGAGCTCCAAGCGGTTGTGGCAGAGGGAAAGGCTTGCGTTCACGACATGTCTAGGGCTGCAGGAGCTCCGAGCAAGGACACAAGAGAGATAACGGCTAGATGGGGGCCAAGAGGGAGGGGGGGGGGGTGGTGAGCCCCATTCTACCCAATAATGGGGTCTGGAGGGTGGATTTGGACCTTGCTAGAGCTGTATTTTTTTAATGTACACCCATATTTAACTATAGGGCTCAAGTAGAGATTTTGCTGAAATGGTTGTAAGTATATTATAAAAACTATGTATCTGAAATGTCTTATAATTTGGAATAAAGAGTATAAAAGCTTTATCTCATGACAAGCTGATTCTCATAAGTCATGACAAGTTGCACGCTCTCTTTTATCATTACTAGGTGAATACCCCCACGCGTTGCCGTGAGATTTACATACATGATTACTATATAGGAATGTACAAAATATATAGAGAAATGAAAGAAAACACAAAAGCTATTGCCAATGAACACCTCGTGCGTTGCCGTGAGATTTACATACATGATTACTATATTGGAATGTACAAAATATATAGAGAAATGAAAGAAAACACAACAGCTATTGCCAGCGAACACACATTGCCATGGGATTTACATGTATGACTGCAATAGGAATGTGCACAATATATAGAGAAATAAGAGAAAACACAAAAGCTATTGCTAATAAATAAGATCAAGTTCTATCAAATATTTAATGATACTCTATAGTATATATGATGGATGTGACATCTTTTTTAGATTATTTTATTAGATAATATGATGGGCGATGATATTATTTTCTAGTGGGTGGGACGAAACAACCATGTTTGTTCGGATACGTTGCTTCTTTATAGGTAGAAGAACATACAAGGAAGTGGATGATGACATAACTTAAGAAGAAGCCACAAAAATAGACTAGTAGACCTTAAATTTATAGAAGTTTAAGATATACAAAGACAAAGAAAGAAAAGAGAAGCCATGCAAAAAAACTAGTCCGGAGGAAACCAAACCAGTCCCGAATCATAGAAACAAAGTGTAGGAGGAAACAAAAGGAGGGGAAACTTATGCATAAATTGGTTTTGAAACTCATCAAAAAAAGTTAACAGATTAGAAATTAAACCAAAAAATATGTCAAAACATTGCCATAGTATAGGGGCTCTTTGGTTCATTGGCTGGTAGCCGCAGCCTGCCGCCGCCACCGAGCCCGTGGCACACTTCGTGGCGAGCGTTTTGGCCGTTACACCCGCCACCGCCCACTGCAGAAAACTGCGGCGAAGCATCACGAGGCGAGCAACAAGCACCAGCTTTTTGTCCGTGGCCACCTAACTAGTCGTGATAACATGAGGCCGGAAAGCAAACAACCCGTGTGTCTTTAGGATGGTGTGTATATTTATTAATAACAAGTAAAAACACACACGCAAAAGGTTGACCAACCTTTCCGGGATTAAACCATTCTGACGTTTAAATCGCAGTTAATGGTCATCATGAATCCCCTTTGAGATGTATTGGAGTTTGGCTGGGGCCTGGGGAATATCTTTCTTTTTTCTTGCCTGGGAGCCGGTTGGCGGTCGGTAAATACTCCCTCCGTTTTAAATTATATTTTTTTAGTATATATATTTTACTATATATTTAGACATATTATTTATCTAGGTACATAATAAAATATATGTATAAAAAAAATCAAAATAAATTATAATTTAAAACGAAGGGAGTAGTATGTGTGTTATAGCTGCTGTATGAAAAAGGCACGTATATATATGTTTACCTAAAATCAAGGATGTGTTGATGACTTGGTGTGTGTTGCAAGGGTTCTGCCTATTTTTCCGAGAGAAAACTGTGTGCAGCTATGCAAACTGGTGGGCGCTTTTTGTATACGCAACGCCATCTGCAAATGAGCCTCAACGCTGACATGCGGGCTGCGGATAATGGTGTGGCGGCGGCCTGGTGCTGGTGTCACAGTCACAGGTCACAGAGTTTCTGGTACGCAATGTGCGAGGAACGTGATACGTGGGACGAGAATCGATATTTTTAAGTTTTCGATTACTAGAGTATACCTCTTCGGTACGATTGGTTCGAATATGAAAACGTGATATATGAATATTTAGAACGTAACTGAAACATAATTACATAATTTTAGAATAACTAGTAAATATGTCCGCGCGTCGTAACGACACGTACATTTTACGTGGTCGAATTTGAAGCAATTTATAGCTTAGAGATTTAACAATATCATCATACATTTTAATTAGTTGTGCAATTTTGTTCCATATCATAGTTGGACACGTGTTGATCGTGTGTTTGATTCTACAACTTTCTCATCATTCGCATGATATTATTCTTTTGTGCAACCAACGTATGGTTACATGATCTTTCTGGGAGATTTGTGTGGCACGAGGGATATGTCGCCAGAAACAACTGTTATATTTTATACACCTAATAATAAAATATAGCGTATCCCTTAACTCTACAGTAACTTTGTAGTATTGGTTTGAAGCAAATAAACAAATTCTTGTAGATGTCTTCGAAATTAATGCCTACATCTCATAGATAAATGAATTGTCAAATTTGAATGAATAAATAATTATGGATTTAGAGAAGTAGAGAGAAGCTCAAGAAGCTTTGTGATTTATTCGTAAATGCTCTATTAGGGTGATGGTTTGTACAAATAATAAAATCGGTTGTATTGGGATAGAAAAACACTATACCATGACTAATAAAAATAAATTTTGAGTCCAAGAAGTCAATATTTTTATCTTTTACTTCCTCCGTTTCAAATTGCAGTTCACTTTAACTTTTTAATGTATATATTTTACTATGTATCTAGATAAATAATATATATAGATATATAATAAAGTGTATGCATCAAAAAAATTAAAATAAATTATAATTTAGAACAGAGTGAGTATTTGATTTGCTTTATTTATTCATATAAATATATTTTTACAAAATGTTTCCTTGCCGTGAAACGAATGTTGGCTGAGCTTGTTGACCGACCGAGCAGCAGGCCGCTCCTGTACCACGCGTCATCGTCTGACCTCCTCCTGTGCCATGTGTTGCCACCCGTGACTCACCCATACACACACAGCAGAGGCACAGCGGCGCCGCTCAATAGTCCTTTTTTTTTTCCACATATTTTCTCCCTTTCCTCTCATCACGCCTCCGGCGCTAGCATGGCAGAAGCACGGGCAAGGCGGCGGCATCCGCCTAGATTCGGTCGCCGCCGGTCCTCCTGCTCCTTCCAATAGCTGATCCAGGCAAGCGGTAGCCAGGCTCGTTCTCCTTCCAACGAACCTCTTGTAGTCCATACAAATCCCGATCCAGAGCCTCAATCTCACGCGAATCTAAGCCGCATCCCTGTTTGGCCGGCTGATGGTGTCGCAAAGGATTGTGCCCAATCCGGTTCGGACTCCGACTGGGGCGGGGATAGCCCTGAGCTCTTCGATGTGCCAACTGCCGAATCTCTTCGTCGCTCGTCGGGTTCACCGGCAAGCGCTTCCCCTCGAGTAGTCGTCCAGGAGCCGGAAGTCGCGGTGTTGCTGCTCTGGTCCTCTCCTCCATCGGTGTGCGGTGGAGGCGGCGGCGCGGTGGGCGGACCAGGCCTCGCCCGCCTCGCGGAGGCAGTGGAGGCGCACCTGGTTGAGCCCGTGGTGGGAGGTGATGGCGCGGGCACCCTGGCCGATGAGTGTATAGACGGCGGCGCAGGCGGACCTAGTCCGCAGGGTAGCTGCTGTCCTGGAAGGACTGAAGGCACAACCATGTTTGATTTACTCAATTAAATTCTTTCTCTAACTTTTTTCTCGATCGATTCGTAAGTGCACGAAGGAATTGAATTTTGGTGATTTCTGGTGATTTGATTTTATAAGTTATTTCTTTCAAGAGCTAGTCTGTTTGCGTCTGGTGATTTCTGGTGGTACGATTGTTTCTCGGTTTGGTCTCTTAATTGGATTGGAGTTGGAGGCGAACTCATATTTTTTTGGGAGTTCATGGCCAGGCCGAGCCGAGGCTGAATTTTGCTGTTTAAGACAGGAAGGATTGGCGGACAGAAAATTTGGTGCACTGGACGGCGGACCGGAAATTTTCGCAATCAGATATTCCTACCAAATATGTCCGGACGCTGCAACGAGATCATAGAATTATTAAAATTTATTTAAAATTATAACATAAATGATAACTTAAGTTTTATATTTTTATAATTTATTTTATGATGATTATCATATTTATAATATACGTTAATATTTATAATAAATAATAATGGCAAAGCATTATAATAAATAATAATGGTAAATATATTCGTTGATAAAAGAACTATTAAAATTTATTTAAAATAATAACATGAATGATAACTTAAATTTTATGTTTTTATAATTTATTTTATAATGATTATTATATTTATAATATACGTTAATACTCGTAATAAATAATAATAGCATATTAAACTTGTATCGAATTAACATACTTTGTATATTTTTCTTTTTTTTGCAAAGCATATATTTTTTCTTTTCCTTGCAAAGCGTATAGTTATTTAAATATAAATAAATATATTATAATTTTATTGTTTTTTTCATACTGCTCATAGATATCGACCTTTGTAGCTTTTTTACGCATCGTAATACTAACTTTCGTAACTGTATTAGGATTTTTCTGTCCACTGATGATTATGATAGTATTTTTTTCACATAGTAGCTCTTGTCATGAACCACGTACTGCCGAACATTCCGGTTCATGAAATAATTAGTTGTACAATTGACTAATCCATATTTAAATACCAATAAATTATTTAAATACAATTAACATAGATGTTGTAAATCTTTCTCGTCAAAATTTTAATAAAAAAGTCAAGAACTATATACTGCCACTTTTCGGTTCATGAAATAATTTGTTGTACCGTTAACTAATCCATATTTGATTTTTAAAAAAAATTAAATTGGTGGTGTAAATCTTTCTCCTCAAAATTTAATACAGAAATAAACATAATAATTGTTGAAAAGTAGAAATTATGAACCGAGCCTTGTCTTGGGTAGGAATTGGACAACGAAAAGTCCGTGAAGACTTGAGGGGAAAATGACCAAGTGGACATCCTGTACATATTCAAATCATAAGCATGCAACCTATATAAGGATGATTAACACATCTGTAGACAAAAACACAACCTAATTATATTCACAACATATATGAATGGATCATATTTTTATGAAACTAATAAAATTGGTTTGATATTTTTTTGATTTTTCTGTAATTTTTTGGTGAATTTTATAACATTTTAATATTTTACATCTGAAACCCTGGCCTATTTCAAAAATTATTAAAGCCCTTCCACCTTTTTTCTCTTTCTCGTATTGTTTTCATTTGAAACCTTATATTATTTTTTATTCTATTCCCAATCTAATCTCTGTAGCATTACCGTCGGAGAGGTGACGGGGTGGAGCGGCTGGAGGGGCTTTTTCTGAATCAGGGAGCTGACAGATTATTAAGTGGAAATTTTGGCGTTTTATTATTATTATGGTTTTCTAACCGTAAACATATAGGACACGGAGAGGTGAAAGAAAAAAAAGGTGGAGAAATTTTGCCTCTTTATAGATAGGTATAGATTAGGTAGAGATTATGATAATATTCAGTTGTGAAAGAGTCCTTAGTATTTTTTTTGAAACAGCCCTCCTCCTTTTATTGATCACCAATTATATTACAAACTCCAAATGGAGGAGAGATGAGCCACACATGCCTGTCAAAGTCTAAACTAACTGAACTCTTAGCTAATCGATGTGCGTCAAAATTCGATCTGCCCTTCATGCATAAAATCAACTCTAACAAAGCTTTTCATTCTTCTCTTGATCTCTAAGATGATAGTACTATAGCTCCCAAAACCAGCCCTTTGGATATTTCTTGCTACATTAGTGTAGTCCGTCGCCACTCTCACAGTTTGGAAGCCTAGGTCAGCCGCGAGAGCGAGGCCCTCACGACATGCAAGGGCTTCGGCCACTTCTGCCTCCGAGAGGCCTTCTAAGACTAGAGCCGAGGTACCCAAAAAAGTGCCGTCTCCATCCCTCGCAACCGCCACCGCTGCCGTTCTTCGGGTATTTTTTGCCAGTGCAGCATCCACATTAATCTTCATAGTTCCCTTGGGTGGCCGAATCCATAGCAGGCTAGGTGAAGTCGCCATCTTCTTCTTTGACTCAGGTTTGATCAGCTCCAGCTCCGCAACAAAACGCTCAACAAAGCAATGGGTGGATAGTGGGCTCTGGAATTGGTCTTCATATATTGCCTTGCATCTCACGTTCCAGACTGCCCACAAACGCACCACTACCCGTATCATCTCCTCTTATTGTAGATGTTGCATTAGCTCTGCTAGCCATCCCCGAACATCTTCTCCGCCGGCACTGGACACTATCTCTGCAATCTCAACCTTCTCTAAGCTCCATACACACCTTGCAACATTGCAATCACTCAATGAGTGTTGCCATGAGTTTGGTTGCCCACACAGCGAGCAACCACCATGTGACGCCATGTTTCTGTTGTGGCGAACATCCCCGGTCGGTAGGAATTCCGAGCAAGCCTCCACAGAAACACTCGTACTTTGGAAGGCACCCCAATCCTCCAAAGATCACGCCACTCCTTCCTCTCTGACATGTAATCAGATCGGCCTGTTGAATGCTCCTGCCACGCCATCATTGATTCTCGAGTATGTGCCATCATCCGATAAGCCGACCTCACCGTGAACATGCCTGACTTCTCATGATGCCATGCCCAATAATCATCCACTAGTGCAGTGCACAATGGAATGCTCTCTATGGTCTCTATGTCCAGCGAGGTGAAAAATTCCTTCAAGGTCTGCCTGTTCCATCTTTTTGATGTCTAATCAATTAATTGGTTAACCCACACGGGCGGGTTGTTTTTAAGGCAGCATATAGGCCTCATGCCACCTTCCCTGGGTAACCAATTCATGTCCCAAATTCTTGTTGATTCTCCTGAGCCAATACGCTGAATTAATCCTAGCTTTAGAACCTGCTTTCCCTCAACGATCGCCCTCCAGACCCGAGATGGGTTTGGGCCGACCACTGCATCCAGGAAGTTCAGTTGTGGAACATACACTGCTTTGAGCACTTGTGCGCTTAGTGACTGAGTCCTGCAAAATCCTCCAAGCTTGGCGTGCAAGCATGGCTTGGTTGAACAATTCCATATTTCTGAAACAAAGATCTCCAAGATACTTTGTCCTTGTCATATCATCCCACGCGACCCAGCAGGTGCGGCGTTTTCCTTCCTTGCACCCCACCAGAAGTCTCGCAGTAAACCATCAATATGCTTACATAATCCCCTCGGGAGCTTGAAGCATGATATAGAGTAGGTTGGAATGGCTTGCGCTACGGCCTTGATTAGAACCTCTTTGCTGCCAGCTGAAAGACATTGTTCCATCCACCCTTGAACCTTCTGCCACACCCTATCTTTGAGGTATTTGAAAGCTCCATTTGCCGATGTTCACACATCTGTCGGCATACCCAAATATTTGTCACTCAACGCTTCATTTTGGACTCCAAGCACCGCCTTTATCTCACTCTGAATATCAGTACTGCACCCCTTAGCGAAGTGGATGGATGATTTATCCATATTCACTTGTTGTCCAGAAGCTTGACAATATAAATCCAGCACTCACTGTACTTCTTCCGCATTCTCCCTATTCGCTCTAAAAAGCACCAGGCTGTCATCTGCAAGAGTAGGTGACTCACCATCGGAGCCGAGAGAGCCACCCTAATGCCCATGAGAGTGAAAGAGTCCTTAGTGTTTTGTCATGTTGTTTTCTCTCCTTGGGCTGCACCGTGTGGGCTAATAAAGCCCATTTGCCAAGGTACTAGGTCTCCAATCGGCTTTGTTTACGCTCGCCGCCGCCCAACATCCAAGCATCATCCATCGGCTAGCATCCAAGGATCGATCCATCGTGTGTGATCCGGAGCGCGTCCCGAGCACCGTTCCGTCACTCGTACCGCCCCGCCCCCGTTCCGCGATCCGGAACGGAAGTTCCGGGAACAGAGAACACGACGGTGTCCCGTGTTCGTGTGACTGGGGGCACAACACCCTGGCATTTTTTTTCTTCGCGATCACACTAAACTGTAGACGCGTTTTTCATTAAGCAAAATAGAGTCCGAACCCAAAGAGTACAACAAATGGTAACCACGGTTATCAACACCCCAAAAAAGAACCGACGCACACCACGGCCTCACAGTCAGTGATTACATCGCGAACTATTGTGCTTCAGCTAACACCTAGGCGAGGTGCAACCGTCATCCAGCTAGAAGTGCCCCCGGCTAACACCCTGGCATTTTGGCATATGCTGTTGGTCGCATCCATCCCCAGAGACTTGGACTGAAAAAATGGGGATCATCACGAGGATGAAGCAGCCAAGCAGCCCAAGCAGGTGATTAGTTTTGTAGTTTTGCATCAGACTACGCCGAGTTTCATCACCTCCAGGTGCCTTAACAGCTATGCCGTCCATGCTTTTTAAGACTACAGGTCACACAGATTGTATGGAACCGATGGTGTGCTATGCCGTCGATGCTTTTTAAGACTCTACAGGTCACACAGATTGTATGGAACCAATGGTGTCTCTTTTTTGAGATTGTATGGATCGTTTTGATCAATGTACAGACCCTTGTGTAACCTGTATGATAATTTATTGGTGACGATTGGGATTACAGGCAAGGACAACACCAAGTAAGAAGTGCACATATGATTGTTGTCCATGTTCAGCTTGAAAGCGAGCCGAATGTGCGTCTGACATAGCATGCGGTACAACCCAGAGCCTTTCAGCAGCACAAGCCTGAAACGAGGCACATTATTTTCAGAAATGTAACAGGTAACTTGTACTAGTATTTAAGAGAAGACGGGTAATTGAACTACGAGAAAAGATTTATTCAGCTAAACTAACTGAAAAACTACAAAGGATGTCCATGGTACTGCGTGAGGGCCTGATGGCACCACCACTGGGGCAATGGTTGTCCTAGTCGCCTTGTGGTGCGGCAGGAGAAGAGAATCGATCATAGCTAGGGGACAGAGAGGCAGCGACAACCGTGGGAGGAGAGAGGCATTGGTGGTGGAAACCAGCTGCCTTGGGAGAGAAGAAAGGAAAGCGGCGAGCGGCAGGGAACTGGCCAACTGGGCCGATCAAGCCTTGGGTGTCATGCGGAGCCAGGTGTTGCAATGAGCTTGTGAGGAGCCAAACCGAAGCTACAAGGTCTTGGGTGCTTCTCTCAGATCCCTACAGAATCTGTGTGGCAGACATCCGGAGACTGTACACATACTGTTTGCACCAAAATTTTCTCTTTTCCTTCTTAGTACAAATGTACTGTTATGACCGGCATCTCCTAGTAGCATCGACGGCCCATTAGTGGCTAGGGAGGAGGCGCTGGTCAGCAGAGGGCAAGGCCCATGGTTATCTCGCGATTATGTTATTTTCAGGGGTTATTTTATAATTATTATTATTAGAGGGACATATAAATACTTGTAATCATTATTGGACAAATTAAACAGAAACATATATTGTTTTCGGCTTTCTTAGGGATCCAGGAGGAAACCCTAGCCGCCTCCTGTCCCAAGCTCGCGCGCGAGATCAGCACGGCGCTGCAGCGCCGCTGTCGAGGCTTCTAGCCTCGACCTCCGGTCTTCCACCCCTACAACCTACGTAGCGAGTCCGGTAGGGCATCTAGTCCTATCAACCTGCTATCAGCTCCTAGTTCGATGACGACTTCGCAGCCAACTCCTTCCATCCCGGTGTCCATCCAGCCGCTGCCGGCGGCATCGTCAGAGCTCTCTGACAGCTCCTCAGCCTCCGCTCCGCCCCTCACCCTGGAGTCCTTGGCGGCCAAGGTTGACCTGCTCGTGTCGAGCATTGCGGCCATGCAGGTTGCGTGGGCGGGCCTCACCCAGGCGCCCGCGCCGCCGCCGTTCCCATCACCACCGCTGCTGCCGCCCACCTTCCCAGTGCCGGTGGCGACCCCACCTGCGACGTACTTCCCCTACGGCATGCCTCCCTCCGGGCAGGGCATGCCCCTCCATCTACTGCAGTGGCCGGCATCACCATCGCTGCTCCCTGCCTGGCTACAGACATCTGTGGCGGCATCGGCCCCGGTCTACTGCATGGTCACGACTACACACCCGTCCGCCACCCTGTCTTCACCAACGGCCGTGGCTCCACCCGCCAGCGGCATCCGCTACGGGGGGTCGATGGGCCGCTCTTTCAGGGGCGCCCGTGATCAGCTGCGGCCAGCCAACCGGGGTGGTCGACCCCGGCCTCGCCGCTGCCATGTTTGGGGTCCACGCCGGGCCTAAACCCTACAAGCTTGAGTTCCCTACGTACTATGGCTCTGTTGATCCCCTGAACTGGCTCAACTAGTGCGACCTGTTTTTTAGAGGGCAACAAACCACAGTGTCCGCACAGACATGGCTCGTCCTACTACCTCAAGGGCGATGCACAGACGTGGTACTACGCCCTCGAACAAGAGGAGGGCATGCCACCATGGGACCGCTTCCGCGAGCTCTGCTCCCTGCACTTCGGTCCAGCTGTTCCAGGAACTCGCTTGGCCGAGCTGGCTCGCCTGCCCTTCGTGTCGACGGTGTAGGATTACTCGGAGCGCTACAACGTGGTCCTCTGCCACGCCCATGATCTCTCCGCTCGCTAAAAGGCGGAGCTCTACGTGGGCGGCCTCCCGAATCAGATCAGGGTGCACGTTCAGATGCGCGCGCCACGGGACCTCCAATCCGCTATGTACTTGGCCCGGGCATTCGAGATGTGCGTGGCCGCACCGGTTCCTCCAAGGGGCGCTCGGCCACCCCAGCGGCCGGGTGTCCCTCCCCTCCAGCGCGTTCCGGTAGCCGCCTCGGGGGCGGCTGGTGCTCTCCCTCACCGACGGAAACGCAGCACCGGCGGCTCGCCAATTCCGTCGTCTCTCTCCGGCCGAGCAACTGGAACGTCGCCGCCAAGGGTTATGCTTCAACTGCAACGAGCCCTACGTCCGCGGCCATGTGTGACCGCGCCTCTTCTACCTAGAGGAGGACGACTACCTCGACCACGAGCCCGCGGAGGCGGTTGAGGCCGTCGTGCCCTTGTGGTCTATCTCCATGCGGTGGCCGGTATCCGGGCTGCAAACTCCATGCTGCTGCCCGTCTACATCAAGGGCGAGCGCTTCCTCGCCCTCCTCGACACGGGCTCTACGCATAACTTCATCACAGGCAAGACTATGCGTCGCCTTGGTCTCTCACCGGCAGGTGGTGAGCACCTTCGGGTCACAGTGGCCAATGGTGACCACCTGCCTAGCGAAGGGATCGCTCGTAATGTGCCCGTCCGCATCTTCAACGAGGACTTCGCCATCACGTGCGTTGGCCTCAACCTGGGCGGGTTCGACGTCATCATCGTCTTCGACTTCATTCGGATCTTGGGGCCCATCTTGTGGGATTGCGACGCCCTCACCTTGTCGTTTTGGAGGAACGGCCGCCGCGTCACTTGGCAGGGGGTGGACGGCACGACCGCACCCAAGCCTACCGCCTCCTTATAGCTGCTGGCCGCAGTCGCCCCTGACCCGCGCCTGCCGCTGCTGGACGGCCTCCTGCAGCATAATAGAGCCATCTTTGATGAGCCGCAGGGGCCCCACCGACGCGCCCCTACGACCACTGCATCCACCTGCTACCCTGGACCGCGCCGGTGGCGGTACGGCCGTACCGTTACCCTCAGCTGCAGAAGGATGAGCTGGAGTGGCAATGCGCCACCATGCTCGAGCAAGGCATCATCCGCCCTAGTATGTCACCGTTCTCCGCCCCAGTCCTCCTCGTGCGTAAGGCTAATAAGTACTGGAGGTTCTGCATCGACTACCGCGCCCTCAACACGAAGACCTCCAAGGAAAAGTTTCCCATCCGGTGGTGGATGAGCTCCTTGACGAGCTCCATGGCACCCGCTTCTTCATGAAGCTGGACTTGCACTCCGGCTATCATTAGGTGCGGATGCACTCAGACGACATCAGCAAGACGACCTTCCGCACGCATCAGGGGCACTATGAGTTCTTGGTGATGCCTTTTGGCCTCTTCAATGCCCCCGCCACCTTCCAGGCCCTGATGAACGACGTCCTCAGGCCGTTTCTTCGCAAGTTCGTGCTGGTGTTTTCGATGACATCTTGATTTATAGCTCCTTGTGGGCGGAGCATCTGCAGCACATTGGCTACGTCCTCAACGCCCTCTACGCCAATCGGCTTCACCTCAAATGATCCAAGTGCTCATTTGGGGCCTCCTGGGTCGCGTACTTTGGCCACGTCATATCTATGGCGGTCGCCTCCTGGCCGGTTCCGCACTCTGCTCGGGCCTTGCGGGGCTTCCTTGCGCTCGCCGGCTACTATTGGAAGTTCATCCGGGACTTCGGCATCATCGCGGCGCCGTTGACGCGTCTCCTGCGTCGCGACGCGTTTGCCTGGGACGACGATGCGGTGGTGGCTTTCCAGGCGTTGAAGGGCGCCCTGACCACCGGGCCCGACAAGGTCTTCGTCGTCGACAGCGACGCTTCAAGTGCGGGGTTCGGTGTTGTTCTCCATCAAGGCATTGGACCTGTCGCCTTCTTAAACAGGCCTTTCGCGGCGCGTCACCTCAAGCTTGTCGCCTATGAGGGCGAGCTCATTGGGTTGGTGCAGGCTGTGCGGCACTAGCGCCCATACCTGTGGGGGAGCCACTTCTTGGTGCGGACGGACCACTACAGCCTCAAGTACTTGCTTGACCAATGACTATCGACGGTGCCTCAACACCAATGGGTCAGCAAGCTCTTCGGCTGCGACTTCGCCGTCGAGTTCTACCCGGGCCGCTTCAACACCGTGGCGGACGCCTTGTCCTGTCTGACACCGACGCGACGCCAAAGGGGGCCTGCGAGTCTGCAGGTGCAACTGCCCTCCCCGCCCCTTCATTCGCCTACCTCGACGACATGCGCCGCGTGACTAGCACAACACCCAACACCGTGCTGCTGTAGGAGCGTTTGCGCGTGGGCGAACTCTCGACCCCATGGTGAGAGGATGCCAGCCTCCTGCTGCACGGGTCGCGGATCTTCGTCCTCGACGTCGGCGACCTCCGGGACCAGGCTATACAGCTAGCGCATGGTGCCGGACACGAGGGGATCCAGAAGACACTGCACTGCCTTCGCGCTGATTTTTTTATTCCTAGTGATCATTCTTTGGCGCAGGATTGGGTGCGCACATGTGTCACGTGTCAACGCAACAAGACGAAAACCCTCCAGCCGGCGAGTCTCCTGCAGCCTCTGGAGGTTCCGTCCTAGGTGTGGGCGGACATCTCCATGGATTTCATCGAAGGGCTGCCCAAGGTTAGTGGCAAGTCGGTCATCCTCACCGCCGTCGACCGCTTCTCCAAGTTACGCGCACTTTATTGCGCTCGGGCACCCCTACACGGCTGCGTCGGTCGCTCACGCCTTCTTCAACGACCTTGTCCGGTTACATGGGTTCCCGCTTTCCATTGTTAGCGACCAGGACCCAGTGTTTACCGGGCATGTATTGGAGCTATTTAAGATGGTCGGCGTGACCCTTCGCATGAGCACAGCTTTCCACCCTCAGACGGATGGCCAGTCAGAGGTGGTCAACAAGGTGATTGCTATGTACCTGCGCTGGTTACAGGTGATCGACCTCGTGCGTGGGTGGATTGGCTGTCGTGGGCGGAGTATTTCTATAATACGACCTTCCATACTGCCCTCCACGCCACGCCTTCGAGGTGGTGTACAGCCATCCCCACCACCGATTCTTCCGTACAAGCTAGGGACGGCGCGCACTGAGGCCGCCGACACTCTCCTCCGCACCCGTGACGAGATGCTCATCGAGGTTCGTCAGCGCCTCCTCCAAGCGCAGCAGCTGTCCAAGAAGTACTATGACGCCAACCCCAGGGATGTGGAGTTCGAGGTGGGTGCGTGCGTCTCCTGCGTCTTGTTCACCACACTACGCAGTCCCTCGACCCGCGCGCCAAGCGCAAGTTGGGCAGGGCCGCTCCGTGGCCCCAAACACATCGGCTGCGTCGCCTATGGCTTTCAGCTTCCAGACGACGCCCGGATTCATGACATTTTCCATGTCAGCCTCCTGAAGCAGCACGGTGGGGATCTTTCGGCGGCTCCGAGCGACCTTCCTTCGACGTTCGACGGCCGTGCGTTGCCAACTCCGGAGCGGGCTCTGCAAGCACAGCAGCGCAGGGGCGTCTGGAAGATATTGATCAAGTGGTGCGGCTTACCTACCGTTAGGAGAGTCAAGCGCCTAATGGGCCTTAGCCCGTTAGGGGTAATTAGTCGCTTGCTTATGAGCCAAGTAAGACCTCTCTATATAATAAGAGGAGATGTACCAATCTAATCAAGCAAGAGATTAGAAGTAAATCCCTTCTCTCTTGCCGGCCGTGGGCAGCGCCCCGCGACCGGCGTTCCTATCGCCCAAAACCCTAGCCTCGCAACTCACTGCCGCCGCCACCGTGCGAACAGTAAAGCGTTACTGTAGCTCCACGGTACTGTAGCGCGACAGCCAGCAATCGCTGCCCTCTCCTTCCTTCCAACCACAGGGATTGCTGGTTGCTGGTTGCGTGGTTGGAAGGAAGGAGAGGCGATCGCTGGCTGCCACGCTACAGTACAGTGGAGATGCAGTACCATGGTTACTGTTCACACGGCGGCGGCGGCTGTGAGTTGCGGGGCCAGGGTTTTGGACGCTAGGAACGCCAGCCGCGGGGCTCTGCCCACCGCCGGCAAGAGAGAAGGGATTTCCTTCTAATCTTTTGCTTGATTAGATTGATACATCTTCTCTTATTATATAGAAAGGTCTTACTTGGCTTATAAGCAAGCGACTAATAAACCCTAACTGGCTAAAGCCCATTAGGCCCTTGATTCTCCTAACACCTACAGAAGATGCAACATGGGAGACGCTTGACGAGTTCTGCGCCGACTACCGCAACTTCCAGCTCGAGGACGAGCTGTTCTCGTAGGCGGGGAGAGACGTTATGACCGGCATCTCCTATCAGCGTCAATGGCCCATTAGTGGCTAGGGAGGAGGCGCCGGTTAGCAGAGGGCAAGGCCCATAGTTATCTCGCGATTTTGTTATTTCCAGGGGTTATTTTATAATCATTATTATTAGAGAGACATATAAATATTTGTAATTATTATTGGACAAATTAAGCAGAAACATATATTGTTTCCGGCTTCCTCGAGGAGCCGGGAAAAACCCTAGCTGCCTCCTGTCCCAAGCTCGCGCACGAGATCAGCACGGCGCCGCAGCGCCGCCGTCGAAGCTTCCAGCCTCGCCCTCCGGTCTTCCGCCCCTACAACCTATGCAGCAAGTCCGGTAGGGCATCTAGTCCTATCATGTACATAGCTCTCTTACATGTTCGAGAAAAAAAACATCTAAGTCATAGCTGAAGCTGAGTTACTAAAGACATTAACATGTACAATAAAGTTGCATACATGCTGCACATTTGCTACAACTGAAGAGAAGACTTACATCTGAGCAATTCAAAGATCCTTCTCAATTATGATACATCAACACAAAGAATGTGCTCCATAAATGTTGTAAAACCTGACCATGGTATAGAATGCACACTGGATAAAATATTTACATATATGGATTAAAAGGTAAGTAAGCAAGGATATGTCACCACAACAGTTTTGGCAAATTTAAAACATCCAGTAGCACTACAAAGGAAGAACTATCCAAACTCTGTCTTGGCAAATGTAAAACAGAAAAAAAATCTAGTGGTATATAATTAGCAGTAAACAAAAAGTTGGTATAGATAACAGACAACTAAAGAATGATTAAACTGAATAGTCACCAAGTCCCAAACATCTATTAACTCAACCATGACAGATAACATACCCCAAATATCTTGGATCCAACGGTTCTCTAGTAGAGGTTACAGGTGCTCATTATTGATTTAATAACATCATACATGATCTTATGATAATATGCTTCTTTGTTGCTTGACATTTGCTCAGTAATGCTATGTACCTCGACAATATTTTAAAATATCATTTGAAGGCAACCAGACTATCTCTAACTTTTTTCAGCCATTTGCCAACAAACTTTGTCGCAGACTGAACTGTCTTCCAATGCCATTAATGCAACATAACAGAAAACTATGCTAGGCTTGCACAATTATGCTGCTTCTTAGCTTAGAGGATCATTGACCTCTGCCACAAAAAGCCATCAATGAAGACAGCATACACTTCAGAACGTAGGTATCCATACTTTGGCATTAACTTCAGGAATTTAGTTATGCATCAACCACTCCTATTTGATAAATAATTGATTAGCATACTTGAATGTTACTTCATTTGGAGTGCAATTCTTTCTAAGCATCTCAGTGAAAAGTTTCTCTGCATCTTTCCAGCGCTCAGCCCTACACAAACCCTTCAGTATAGAATTATAGGAAATAGTGTCAGGCTCACAAGGCATAGTGCTCAAGAACTTGAGGGCATCATCCAAACAGCCTTGTTCAGAATAGCCATTGATAAGAGCATTATATGTGAAAATATCAGCTGTAATTCCATACTTGGGCATTTGCTCATAAACCTCGATGGCGCGATTGACCAATCCTTTTTGGCACAAGGAATTGATTAGTATATTGAATGTCACTTCATTTGGGAGACAATCTTTTGTGACCATATCAGCTATAAGCTTTCCAGCATCATCCCATCGTGCTGCCATACACAAACCCTTCAATGTAGCATTGTAGCTAAATATATCAGCCCTGCATGGCATGCTTCTGAACAAATCAAAGGCCACTTCATCAAGTCCTTGTTCAGAAAAGCCATTAATAAGGCTACTGTATGTGACAATATCAGGCGTACAACTATACTTTGGCATGAGCTCAAACATTTGAATGGCATCCTTGACCTGTCCATTTTGGCATAGTGAATCGATGAGTATGTTAAAAGTCATTTCATTTATATGGCAATCCTCCTTTAACATCTTAGCCATAAGCTCCAGAGCATCATACCATCGTTCATCTCTACATAAACACTTCAACACAGCGTTGAAGCTAATCATGTCAGGCTTGCATAGCATGCTGTTTAGTAACTTGAGGGCATCATCTGCACGCGCTTGTTCAGAAAAACAGGTGATGATTGTGTTGTAACTGACAACATCAGGGATATATCCATACTTCTGCATTTGCTCAAGAACTTCAACCGCATATTCAACAAACCTGTTTTGGCATAAGGAATTGATCAGCGTACTAAATGTCGCATCATTTGGTGGGCAATCTTTCCTAACCATTTCAGCTATGAGCTCCCCAACTTCCTCCCATCGCCGAGCAATACATAAACCCTTCAATGCAGCATTATAACAAACCGTATTAGGCCTGCATAACATGGTGCTCAATAGCTTGAGTGCATCATCTACACGCCCATGCTCTGAGAATCCATTAACCAGCGTACTGTATATGACAACATCAGGCGTGCACCCATAATTTGGCATTTGCTCAAGAAGCTCCACAGCTCGGTAAAGCAACCCATTTTGGCAGAAAGCACGGATCTGTGTGGCGAAGGTCACCTCATTTGGATGGCAATTGTTCTGGACCATCTCCCGCGTGAGTTCCTCAGCCTCCTCCCACTGCTTAGCACAGCACAAGCCCTTCAGCACGGTGTTGTAGGTGTAGGTGTCGGGCGCCACGGGCATGGAGGCGATGAGGCGCAGGGCATCGGCGAGGCGCCCGGAGCGGCAGTACCCGTCGATGAGGGCGGTGTAGGTGATTACGTTCGCGGCGCCGGATGCCCTAGCCGCCTGAAGCACGCGCTCCGCGTCCCCGAGGCTGCCGTCGCGGCAGTAACCCGCGACGAGGGTGTTGTGGGAGACGGCGTCGGCAGCGCCGGAGCCCTTGAGCGCTTCAAGCACGCGCTCCGCGTCGGCGAGGCGGCGGCGGGCGCAGAGCTTTCTGATGAGGATGTTGCAGCTGATGACAGCCGGCGGCTCCGGCGCCGAGTCTGAGGTCGCGGGCGTGGTGGTGGAGGGACTGCCGAGGACGAGACGCAGCGCGGCGTCGAGGTTATCGAGCTCGACGAGGCGGCGGAGAGTTCGGCTGGCCACGCCTGGGCGCGGCGGGGCGCTCGGGTTTACCCAGATGGAGCCGCCGCCGCCGCCGCGCCGCCCGGGTGGGGTAGTCCAGCTCCGGCACCCTGCCCTCCTCGTTGAAGCAGCAACAACCGCGGAGAGGCGGTGGCGGCGGGGCAGTCGGTGGGCGGCAGTTGCGGTGGTGGGTGGCGGCGTATGCGAGGAAGAAGGGGAGGCCATTCTTGGAGTGCTCATGCTCGGGAAACCTCAAGAACATGGTTCCGGATAGTATTTGGTTGTCGACGTGCCATGGTTCCGAAAAGAAGTTTTGATTTGGAGATTGAACTTATCAGCTCCGACCCCGACGAAAACGGATCGAATATGAACGGATATCACTGATAGCATGTTTGTTTTCATATTTGTGATCGAATACGAATAGTGTGAGTCATGTCGGATAAGATAGAGTTGGATCGATATTATAAATATGTGATTTAAATATTTGGATACGGATACGGTATCAGATATTTAATGTTCGGACTCTGATACGAACGGATTAGAACCCCTCTAAACAAATTCGGTATCATATATGGTCGGAAAATATCCGTATCGTTTTCATCCATAGCTCTGAGGTATGGCACAACGTCTTTTCTCGCTATAAAGCACTAAGTGTGTGTTTGGTTTGGAAACCAAGTGAAATAAAATGGATCCATCCAGTAGCGGAGTGAGGAATTTTATATAAGGGAAGCCGTAGTAGAAAGAATACATTCAATATAATATGAATCTCAAAATATATAGAAAGATTAACCATGGGTGTATCTTTTTATACTCCCGAAGTAGCTACTTTCGTAATCATTAAATCATATTGAGTATATGTACATCAGTTTGAGTACATGAATATAGTCGTATTAAGATACTCTAGATCTTTATTATGTGAAAAAAATTCAAAAAAAGTCCATATTTTTAATATGTTATTTAATACTATGACAATAGTATACAAAATAAGAATAACCATATGCTCTAAGTATATTTACATACTTGACATACATAATACCTTGATGGTCTAGTAAGATGCATTGTATATACTTTCTCGGGCTATTTACGCCATAATCCAGAGATATACACATAGGAGTAACTGCTCCTGAGAGTAGAAAACAATTTCACTAATCACCATATAGTATTGCATGCAATTTGATTAGGCCTTTTCTTATGACAATGATATTGAGAATGAGGTCTCGGGTGGATTGATTCAGACTGCACCAAACGTCGGAGACAGTGAGACAAAGCAGAATTTCTTCCTTCAGCGCATATGCTACGGCATGCACAGCCAAATCCTATACTTAATGTTTTTTTACGGCAGCCAAATCCTATGCCTAATCTTTCTTTGCCGCAGACATTAGGGGGCCATGGCCCCTGCTGGTCCCCCTGGCTCCGCCACCAGGTCCATCCCACTTTTCTGGGTTGGAACCAACCCAAGTCATGTTTGGTTGGAGAAATGGGTTCAACCTGGTTTTTCTATTTGGTAGGAAGGATGAAACGGGTTGGGATGGACGACACTGCTAACTCCGTCAGTAGTTGTCTGTGTGGGACCTAGTTGACAGTGACACATCCTTGTTCTTCCATCTCCCGTCGTGCAGCCCATCCTGCCCTGGTGAGCCGCCCCGCGCCACACTACTGCACCTCTCCATCGGAGCTCGCTCGCCATGGCTACACTCCCCGCAACACCGGAGCTCGCTTGCCCTGGCCACCCGCCCCGGGCTAACGGAGGTCGCTCGCTATGGCCGCACCTCGTGAGCTCCGAGCCCGCCGCCCTGCCGCCACCTCCCAGAGCCCGTTGGTTGCCCAAATTCGGAAGGGAGCGCTGCCAGGAGCACCGCCGGGGGATGTGCGGGGCCGCCGCCACCTCGAGCGCCGCAGGGGACCTGCGCCACCGTGAGCGCCGTCGGGGACACGCGGGGCCGCCCGCCACCGCGAACGCCACCGGGGACGCGAGCGCCGCTAGGGCCGCCGGTCCCATCCAAGCCAGGCATGGGGACAAGGCCGGTGTGGAGGAGGAGAGAGGGAGGAGCCGTTCACCAAGGCCGGGGATGCAAGGGATGGAGGAGAAGACGACGAAGCAGTGACGCCGTGCATGTGGGTCGAGATGGTCCGCTAGTTTTGGGAGAATACAACCAACCCGCATCTCAAGGGAATATTCTTTTTTCTGGGATGAACCCAACCCACTCTGTTTTCAACCAAACACGAGTTCATCTGGGTCCGACCCACACCAACCCGCAATCCAAACACAACCTATATGGTGTGTTTGGCTTGTTTTCTAGAGCAACCAAGCTAGCAAAACCAAGCCACCTGAGCCATGGCATGACGTCTTTTCACTAAAAAACACTATATGGTGTATTTGGCTTGTTTCCTAGAGCAGCCAGGCTAGCAAAACTAAGCCAGGCTAGCCCAAGCCAGGCCCTAACAAGCCAACATGACCGTGTTTGATTACATGTATTAGAAGCCTGGCCAGTGGCTGAGTATGTTTGATTGTCTGACTTACATTGCATAGATTTACCTCTTCTCTATTCTGGTGAACTTGTCGTCTCTTAGACATTTTATCGAACACCTGGTCCACGATGGAGCTGGAGCTAGGCACCATGGTGTCGCCGTCCTCGACAACTGCCTTACTGTGTCCTTCACCCACATCACCACGTTGCTCCCTCTGTGTGCGGCGTTCTCTACTGTCGTTGCGATGTCAAAGGCCGTGGTGGCGACCTCCACCTCCAATGCGCCCATGCCCAACTTGACAGCAGGACATAGCAGCAGCCTTGCTTGGTGCCGACGTCGGCACAGAAGCGTGCATGTCCAGCTGCAGCACGGCGCACAACACAGACTCCACCATGGCAAAGCACAAGCAGCAGCATACTAAGGCAAGCACAAGCATGCATGGCTAGCAGGGAACCACCGCGAGCACAACAACCATGGTATGTAATCATGACAGGCAACCATGGCCATGACGAGCACAACAAAGAGTAGGGCAGGCACGAACAATGCACAGAGCACGACAGAGCAGGGCAAGCACGACAAATGCACAGAGACAACAGGATAGAGTAGGGCAAGCACCTTCGCTCGAATCATGTCTCCAGGCCTTAGGAAACCACATCCAGTGGCGCTTCTACTATATCTCTGATGACGCTTCTCTTCTCGCCCACAGCACGAGCCCATAACCACCTTCGCCGCGAGCACCATGGGAAGCTACGAGCGGAGAGACTTGTGGTGCCCGCGAGCCGCCATCATTGGGGCAGATGAAGCCCCATCCCTTGAACAGCCGACGAGCCCCTCGTCGTCTCCTCTGGGGCTGGCCGTTGGTGGAGCATCAGGTGGCAGCGGGGAAGACGAAGCCCAGTCCCCTAAGCAGCCGGCGAGGCCCTGCCCCTATGCGGCCATGAGTTCCAGCGAGGGAGCAAGAGAAGCACTGGGCGGAGAGTCGAAGAAGGAGAAGCACCAGGAGTAGAATCAAAACGAGAAGGAGAAGTAGTGGGCGGTGACGGAAACCCATCCTTGAGCTAGCCCTAGCCTGGCCAGGATCGAACGATTGAATCGGCCATTCGAGTTGGGCCAGGCTAGGGGACACAAGGGGTGGCCGGAACTTAATACTCGCACACGGTCGCCCCTGAAAAATGTACTACCGAAACTTTCGGTCCTGGCACTGGAACTTCCGGTCTAGGTCGGAACTTCCGGTTCGCGAGCACAGTACAACCGAAACTTCCGGTCGTTGGACCAGAACTTTCGGTGCACCAGCTACAAACATTTTAAGTGAATGTGAGTGCACGGTGTCTCTCAAACGCGATAGCTAAACCAATATGAGCACTTATAGACCATGTCTAGCTAGTCTAGTTTGCATCCCTCTTGAATGCGATAGCTAAACCAACATGAGCACTTATCGACCATGTCTAGCTAGTCTAATTTGCATCCCTCTTGATAGTGCGGCGTTTCCTAGAACTCAAATTTAAATATAAAAGTGTGAACAAATTGAGTCGAAGCGCCTTTCATCCATAGAAATTTTGGGGGTGCTTGTATCACCTGATATATTTATTTAAATCTTTCAATGGACTAACACCGGTGAATACACTTGAATAAACTTGTTAGTCCCTAATTTGATTTTTATTAATTATCCAAAACCCACTTTGGAGGCGAATGTACTTACAAAATCCCCCTTTTTGGTAATTGATGACAACCAACTTAGGCTTACAATAAATTGAAAGAATTAAAGCTTTGAATCCCAAATATTATGGAGAGCTCCCCCTAAATGTATGCATAGGATTTTGAATTTTAAATCTTGAATAAAATCAAGACAACATACATTTAGAGCAAGCTTCCCCTAAAATTTATAATCCGTGGGGTGCCTAAAAAGTGTGTGTGACAATAATAATCCGTGATGCTTATGACAAGATATATCACTAAGAGATAATAAAATGAATATGAATAGTTATGCAAGAAAGAAAAGGACTTAAAAACAACATAACCATTCTAAAAATAACAATCATCATCACAATATCAAATATAGGCTATCACAACATGATATATCAAATGAGCATAAGTGTTTAGCCTACAACCATTCATCACACATATAGTTCAAAGTTCACCACATAGTTCACCACGGAGATAGAGTTATTACAAACTGATAAAAAACTATCCTATTACATCAAGATAAAGCCTAACACTCCCCCTTTGGCATCAAATGCCAAAAAGGGTAGGCATCGTGAAGCTCCAAGAACAGCAACAAGGACACTAGAAGGAATCATAGTCAAACTCAGGGTCCACGGAGTAGGAGTACCAGCTCTGACCATACGGCACTGAAGAAGAAGTGCTAGCCTAATCAGGAGGAATAGAGGTAGAAGTCCGAGTGATCTCATCAGCCTCATCAAAGAAACGACCATAGGAGCCACCCTGAGCTGTGTCCGGTAGGGAAAAGCCAATAGGAAGAGTAGTGCCATAAGAAGGATCACCATGAGAAACAAGGCCCTCCTGAGCAGGAGATTCCTGCCCCTGTCTTGCAAAGCCCTCCTGGGTAGCAAAACCCTCAGGTGGATGAAACTCGAACTCCTGGTCAGCAGGACCAAACTGTGTGGCACCACCGGTAGAGGCCCCATGCAAGACATCCCACTCCTCATAAGGGTTCCTGAAGGTACGAAGTGGAGAGGTAGGAGCAAGGTGGGCTTGT
The DNA here is from genome assembly GCA_023333625.1 of Bothriochloa decipiens. NCBI lineage: Eukaryota > Viridiplantae > Streptophyta > Magnoliopsida > Poales > Poaceae > Bothriochloa > Bothriochloa decipiens. The sequence goes on along the minus strand of CM041637.1, from coordinate 28,234,037 downwards.
TCCTCCAGCCGGCGCATGCGACGATCTTGCTTCCTTTGATAGTAGCAAAAGAAAGAAATGAACCTGGTGAGAGCATATCGGGTAGCGTCACCAACACCACGGCCACGACCACGACCACAACCACGGCCGGCAGGAGTGCCACGTGCAAAAGGAGCAGCATCATCACCATGTACAGTGCCATCACCATCACCATCATCACCTCCAAGAGCAGCAGCATCATCATCATCACCATGAGCAGTCCCACTGCCACTAGCCTCAGTGGCTTTGCCTTTGCCCTTGCCCATGTGAGAGGTCAAATGTTTCATGTTCCAATCAGGATGAATGATGTCACACCCAAAAGAAAAGCCTGTGACTTGCTGAATAACATGCATAAGAGTGCATAAGGAAAGCTCTTGTGGGAATCCATAGAGACATCTCTGATGTTGCGCCAAAGAAGATCAGTCACATGGAATCTCTTATCAAGCCCAAAGCAAACAAGAATGAGTGGAGCATGATTTAGAAGATTTGTAGAATCACTCACTTTAGGATCAATTGTAGCATGAATCAAATTGTTTAGAACATAGAATTGGGGCTTCAAATTGTGACTCATGCCATCCACTAGCATTGGATCCTGGTACAGCCCAGCCTGAATATACTCATTTCTGCCAACGCCCTAAGGAAGGTGATCATATAAGCTCAATGCCTCTCTGTCATGGTGATCAAACCCAAGAATCCTAGAGAAGTGAAGATAAGAGCATCGATAGTGTAGTCCTTCGGTCATGTAATGAAGAACCTTGTTCTACTCATCCATCCACAAAGTAGCCCAGAATTGGCAGATAATCTCAGTATTCCAACTTTGTTTGAAGGTCATAAGTGGCAGAATATGCCACGCCTGGAGCTTAGCAATCAAGGAATTGATCTGAGGATGATTGTGACCTTCCAAGGAGGCAAGGGTAGGAGCCTTGTGATGCATGATAGGGGTAGTAAGGCCCCTTGGGCTGTCCTTCATGCAAACAGACGCATAATAATCTCTATGAAATTGAGACCAAAAGTGATAATCCACAACCTCATATTTGGTCCACTGAAAAGGATTCTCTTTTCTCATGGAACGGACATCCCTTGCTTGTTCCTTATAATTGATGGCCCGTATTGGAACCATAGCATCAGGATCATGAGGCCGATGGAGGCAAGCAGTCCTATTGGTTGGATGATGATTAAGCTGACGCCTGGCTGTTGCCAAACCAATACAGACAGGTGAGTTGCGAACCACCTCAGGATCAATTGCACGCCCCTCAATGTCAAGCGGTGACTGAGAAACTGCCTCATGGACTTGGTCTCGATGAGGAAGAGGAGGACATGACCTTGAAGAACGATTTGGGTAGACTCTTGGACCATCTTCACTGTCATGCTGCTGCTGAAGGACTCCTCACGATGAGAAGCACGACGACGACCACCACGAGGACGCTCTTCCTCGCCATCCCCCAAACTTAGAGGACGAGAACGAGCACCATGGGGAGGATTGGCGTGACGGTCAGACATACTGCAAAACAAGGACCAAGGGAGGTCTTAGACATGACAATGGAATGTGGCATCAGAACGAGCGAGGGAAGCTGAGCAGACGGACAGTGAACAGTGCCATCGAAACTTTCGGTTGGCAAGGACTGGAACTTCTGGTGGCACTGTGCACCGTGCGTTCCACCCATCTCCACACAAAATCATCCATGGAAATTGCACAAAACGCATTGACAAAACATGTAGACACTATATCCAAGTAGCATGAACAAAGAAATAGCCTAGAGCGAGGTACATTAAGAGATCAGGCAAGAACTCCGTGATACCTTGCTACTCTGAGGGAAGAGGCCGATTCAAGACTATCCAAGCACTCCCGGCGGCCACCAAGACATCCCACGTGATCTCCACAACAAGGGCAAGCTCCCCCTCAAAGGGTTTCGAGAATGGGTGGAGGAGGAGGGAGATCAGGGCTGGGGCGGCGGCAGGCGGCGGCGTCGTAGCCAAACGGGTCGGGCTGGGTGGGGAAAAGAGAAGGGAAAAAGAGAAAAGGTAAAATAGAATTTTTTATTTTACCATGCGGCCCCTTTCACCACAGTCATTTGGCTGACCGAAAGTTCTAGTGGGGGAACCAGAAGTTCCAGTCGGTCAGGTCAACGCCAGATCTAGACCGGGCCAGGCACCAGCCGAAACTTCTGGTCCGGCTGACCGGAACTTCTGATAAAGGTGGAAGTTCTGCCCAACGACCAGAACAAAATACTGACACACGGACGCACGCGACGAACAGCAGCCGGAACTTCCAGCCATTGCTACTAGAACTTCCGGTACTTCAAATTTCAGCCATAGCAGTTCTAAGAATGGTGAACTATATGAGAAACTCGAACCACTCAAAAATATGTCCAGATTTTAGAGAATCATCATATAGCAATGGACACATATTTGAGATGTAAAACTAGATTTTGAAATTAGTACGCAATATTTTGGCAAGGAATCTTGTGCGATATACAAAATCAATCAAGGTGTGCAAGACATCATTCCACGTTACGAGAATCAACGATATTGAGCTCATGCCTCAAGCACAAAATCTTGACTCATCTAGAGGCTTTGTGATATCGGCTAATTGGTTTTTGGTTCTCACATGTTGAACGATGATATCTCCTTTGGCTTGGTGGTCTCTAAGAAAATGATGGCGGATGTCTATGTGCTTTGTATGGGAATGGTTTACGGGGTTATCGGCTAGCTTGATTGCACCTTCATTGTCACATAAGAGTGGAATCTTGGATAGGTTGTAACCAAAGTCTCTTAAGGTTTGCTTCGTCTAAAGTAGTTGGGCACAACAAGAGTCGGCCGCCACATACTCGGCTTCAGTGGTGGATAGGGCAATGGAGTTTTGTTTCTTAGAACTCCAATACACCAAAGACCTACCAAGAAATTGGCAAGTCCCGGATGTACTCTTTCTTCTACCTTGCAACCGGCATAATCCAAATCGAAATAACCAAGTAGGGTGAAAGATGAGCCCTTGGGATACCATAAGCCAAGATTATGTGTGAGCATCAAATATCAAAAAATTCTCTTAATGGCCATGAGATGACATTCTTTCAGATTAGATTGAAATCTTGCACACATGCACACACTAAGCATAATATCAGGCCTAAATGCACAAAGGTAAAGCAATGATCCAATCATGGAGCGATATACCTTTTGATCCATGGCTTTACCATCCGTGTCAAGGTCAAGATGTCCCGTAGTTAGCATTGGTGTGTTGATGGACTTGGCCTTGTCCATACCAAACTTCTTCAACATGTCATGAGTGTACTTGGTTTGGCAAATGAACGTTCCTTCCTTGAGTTGCTTAATTTGAAAACCGAGGAAAAAGGTCAACTCTCCCATCATGGACATCTCGAACCTCTTGGTCATAATCCTACTAAATTGCTCACAAATCTCTTTATTAGTACTACCAAATATTATGTCATCGACATATATTTGGCAAATAAAAATATCACCATTAACTTTGTGAGTAAATAAAGTAGGGTCGGCCTTTCCTATCTCAAACCCTTGTTTGAGAAGGAATTCCTTGAGACAGTCATACCAAGCTCTAGCGGCTTGTTTGAGCCCATAGAGCACCTTATGAAGCTTGTAGACATGGTCGGGATAATGTGGATCTTCAAAACCCAGTGGTTGTTCAACATACACCACATCGGAGAGGGGCCGTTGAGGAATGCACTTTTCACGTCCATTTGAAACAACTTAAAATCATGGTAAGTAGCAAAGGCAAGTAATATACGAATAGATTCAAGCCTAGCTACCGGTGCATATGTTCCCCAAAATCCAAACCTTCAATTTGGGTGTAACCTTGTGCAACCAACCGTGCTTTGTTCCTTTTGACCGCGCCATACTCGTCTTCTTTGTTGCAGAAGACCCACTTGGTACCTATCACATTTTGCTTGGGCCTTTCCACCAAGGACCGAACTTCATTCCGGGTGAAGTTTTCCAACTCTTTTTGCATAGCCATCACCCAATCCTCATCCTTTAAGGCATCCTGCACCTTAAGAGGTAACATGGAGGAAACAAAAGAGTAATGCTCACAAAAAGATGCTAAACAAAAATGAGTCATCACTCCACTGCGTATGTCTCCTATCACATTTTCAACGGGATGGTTCTGTTCAATGGATTGACGAGCTCTTGGATGAGGTTCTGTTGTTCTTCTTTGAATTGGGCCGTCATCTTCACTATCATAGTCAATGCCGGTAGGAGAAACTCCATCAAGAGCTCCCCCTTGATCATCATCTTGGTTGTTTTCTTCAACTTATGGTGGATTTTGATTTGCTTGTTCTCTTGAATCATGACCATCTCTTGATGTGGAAGCATCACCATGGGCATCTGTTGACCCATGATGCATGTATGGTTCATGATGGACTTGCACTTGTGCATCATCATCATCATCTTGTTCAATGGGTTTTACTTCACCTGTTGCAAGCTTCTTTATCACTTTGTGAGAAGGCTCCTCTTTATCTACAATGTCCATATTGACTTGCTCCTTTTGAGAGCCGTCAGATTCATCAAAAGTCACATCTACCGTTATTTCAGTAAGACCGGTGGTCTTATTGAAAACATGATATCCATGTTTGTTAGTACCATAACCAAGAAGAAAACCTTCATCAACCTTCGGTTCAAACTTAGAGCTTTTGGATTTCTTTCTAGTATGAAACACTTACATCCAAAAACTCTAAAGTAATCAACCTTAGGCTTTTTACTGGTGAGTAGTTCATAGGCGGTTTTGTTCATAGTCTTGTGAAGGTATAGGCGGTTGATTGTATGACATGCCGTGTTGACCGCCTCCGCCCAATAATCCTTCTCCGAAATCTTGTACTCATCCAACATTGCTCTTGCGGTTTCTATGAGCGTTCGGTTCTTCCTCTCCACAACCCCATTTTGTTGGGGAGCGTAGGGAACCGAAAACTCATGCTTGATCCCTTCTTCATCAAGAAACTTCTCAATGTTGGTGTTCTTGAACTCCGTCCCGTTATCACTTCTCACTCTCTTATTCTTCACATCAAACTCATTTTGAGCTCTTCTTGCAAACTTCTTGAAGATTTCTTGGGTTTCACTCTTATCTTTCAAAAAGAACACCCAAGTGAAGCGAGAATAATCATCAACAATTACAAAACCATATTTGTTACCTCTAATGCTTATGTAAGCATTGGGTCTGAATAAATCCATATGCAGTAACTCAAGTGGTCTTGAAGTTGACACAATATTCTTTGCGAGATGTTTGGCTCCAACTTGTTTCCCTGCTTGACATATACTGCAAATCCTGTCTTTCTCAAAAGAAACATTTGTTAGTCAAAGAATGTGTTGTCCTCTTTGAAGGTTGGCTAAGTTCCTCATCCCAACATGAGCTAGCCGGCGATGCCACAACCAACCCATGCTAGATTTTGCCACTAATCAGGTCTCGGACCCCACTCTACTAGCTGTGAAATCAACTAGATAGAGCTTGCCCTTCAGTTGACCCGTAAAGACAATAGAGGAATCCACCCTTTTAGAGACTTCCACACCCTTATCCGTAAAAGAGACAATTGTAACCCATCTCACAAAGTTGTGAAACGGACAACAAATTGTATCCCAACGAATCCACATGTAATACATTTGAAATTGAATTATCATTTGATATAGCAATTTTACCCAAACCAAGGATTTCTCCTTTGCTATTGTCACCAAATGTGATTCCTTCACCCATGCTTTCACTTGGTTGGAAGGAGTCAAACATTTTCTTCGCTCCAGTCATATGATTAGTGCATCCACTATCTAGCACCCAATATGGTCCACCGGAAGAGTATTTCTACAAAATAGAATTAAGCCTTTGTTTTAGGTACCCAATTAGAATTGGGTCTTAGGGGGTTAGACACATAAGATTTGGGCACCCAAACACTCCTCAAGATTTGCCTCTTCTTGAGAGCGCCCACATACTTTACAACAATTTACCATCCTTATCCCAACAACACAAATATTCACAAAAGTTGTTCCTTGAGATAGGCACTTGTTGCTTGGGAGCCTTCACTTCCTTCTTCTTGATGTTCTTGTTGTCGGAGGAAGTGATAGGAGAAACCTCAACATTGTTAACCTTGTTGATGAGATCAACAAGAGGCACGCTCTTATTGAACTTCACACAAGGCACACCATTTACCATGTTTCTCCCGTTGGCCTTACCATCATATCTATTGTAGCCAAGGCCATCCTTTATGTGTGGATGCTTAGGCGCCTTGTAGATTGTGGTTCGTTGCTTATCCTTGCTCTTGCAACCAATGTCCACAATGGCTTTCAACCTAAGAATCTCCTTGTCCTTCTTCTCTAGCTCAACAAGGTTAGTAGCACAAGAATTTATATCAACATTATTGCATCTTTCACATGCTTCACAAGTTGAAGCAATTGAGTCCTTAGAAGTAGTAGTGCTCTTCCAAAGAGTGTCATAGTTTATCTCAAGCTCATGATATTTATTTGTCAAGCTTGTGAGGCTTTCTTGAGCTAAACTATAGTCATTCTTTAGACTAGCCAAAGAGTCATTAAGTGAGGCATGTTCCTTAGTCAATTGCTCATGTGAGTCCTTGGCCAAAGACAATTCTAAATTTAACTTCTCAACCTTCTCTTTTTCTTTGGTAAGACATGCCTCTAGGCCTTGATTCTTCTCCCTTTCCACTAGGAGCATTTCACTTTACGACTCTAAGCATGTCTCATGCTCATCTATGGTGTACATTAATTTTAAGATTTTAGAGGCAGCTTCTTTTTCATATTTCTTAATGATTTTGATAGCATAGTTTTCATCAAATTCATCTTCATCATCACATTCATCATTAGAGTGTGTGGAGGTGTGGGATGATACGTTCGCCTCCTTTGCCATAAGACAAGTGAGAGTGACATCTTCATCATCGGAGAGGTTAGCGAAGAGCTTAGGTGATGAAGAAGTGTTGGTGAAGAATGATGTCGATGAAGAAGATGTCTCATGTATAGCAATTGCAGCTACACTCTTCTTCTCATTGTCATCATCTTCATCACTATCATCATCGGATTGCCATTCTTCACCTATGTGTGCTTCACCTTTCTTCTTGTTCTTGTACTTCTTATCACCTTCTTTGTTGTACCTTGAATTCTTGCCTTTGTTTGGACAATCTGCAGCAAGGTGACCGGCCAAACCTCACTCATAGCAAAATCTCTTCTTGTACACCTTGTTTCCACCACCACTCCTCATATTTCCCTTCTTGTTTATCAAGAACCTTGCATAATTCTTCACCATGAGAGCTTGTTCTTCATCAAGTTCTTCTTCAATGTCATTATGCTTATGACCACAACATCCTTTGTTGCAATGACTTGATTCACTTGCATGGGATGCCGCAAGGGCAATGTTTCTCTTTTGACTAAGTCCATCTTTGGTCTCATCATCTAGAACCTCATGATGCATGATCTTCACAATCATCGCTTGTGTTGTCATGGTGGTGTACTTTTCTCTTTCCATTATCACAGAAGCTAGTATGCTATTCTTGTATCTATATATTCTACATAGCTTTCTTGCCATAGCTTGTTCATCCCATCTATCACATCCAAGAGCTCTTACTCTATTGACCAATGTCATGAATCTATCATACATTGCCTTTGTTGTTTCTCTTTCCATCACTTGAAAATTCTCAATCTTGTTTTGGAGAAGCTCAATGTTTCCTATTCTCACACTCTTGTCACCTTCAAATGATATTCTCAAGGTTTCCCAAATTTGCTTTGCATTCACCATACCATTTACCTTGTTGTTATCTTCTGGAGTGAGACATTGCAAGACCAAAGTTGCCGCCGTAGCATTGAGTTGAAAATCCAACTCATCTTCGGGTGTCCACTCTTTGGGATCTACGAAAATGTTCACACCAATTTCAACCGCTTGCCAACATCTTGCGGCTATAAGATGCAACTTCATCCTATGAGCCCAATCGGTGTATCTTACTCCATCAAAAGGAGGTGGCTTGCCGAGGTTGACCATTGGTATGTGAGTGTTGTTCTTGCTTGTGCCTTCATAGATATAGCTTGCTCTTGTATAGCTTTTTGGTGTCTTGTTTCCATCTTCACCTTCATTCTTCTTCTCCTTACTAGTTGCTTTATCACTTCTCTTGTCAATAATCTCCTTCATCTTGTCTAGTTGCTCTTGCATCTTGTTCATTTGTCTTCTTGTTGCTTTTGCATCATGATGGTGAGTTGTGCCGCTACTTGTGCGGCTATTTCCTTCAATTGTGCATCATCCATCTTGGCCATTGTTACACCTCACGCGGTGAAGCATTGAACTGAGGGACCATAACTCTGATACCACTTGAAAGGACCTAAATGGCCTAGAGGGGGTGAATAGGCCTGTTTGAAAATCCTGAAACTCACAAACTCGAAATGCGGAAGTTATATACCTACCAGAACTTCCGGTGGGTTTGGATCGGAAGTTTCGGTGACCGGAACTTCCGGTGCAAACTGACCAGAACTTTCGGTGCCCTATTGAGCTATGAAATCAGAGTAAAATGAGTTGTGATTTCGGTTTTGATTGTTACCACACCCTCCTAGATGTTGTTGGTGATGATGTCGAAATCCACGGAGCTTGGCACCTCACCGAATCAAAGATCGGGTCCTCCAACCTATGAAATTTTTGGGGTAGAGAGGAAGAACACAAGAACAAGGGTAGTCGATGCTACCTCCTCAGCAGGACACACGATTTATACTGAGGTTTGGCAATCCCCACAAAGGAGTTCCTACGTCCTCGTTGTTGAGGTTACCACAAAGGTTTCCTCCCTCAAGCTACCACGAAGGTAAACTCGAGATATCCACTAAGAATCAGGGGTAATATAAACACTTCAGGTTGCCCTCACAAATGAATCAACACGGGCAGTCATGAAGAACTCCTAGTCGGCTAGGGTTCTAAGAATCCAAGAGTAACAAATGCAAACCAAACCGACGAGACGAGGAAGACAAGTGCTCAAGTTGATAATCGATGCTCCCGCTCTCAAATCTCACGTCCCTAGCTCAAAACAATCGAGGATTGAAGCTTGAAAGCAAAGGGGAGAGAGAGAGGGCGAGCTCAGTGGAAATTTTGACAGAGTTTTGGCGTGGTGAATGAATGGGCGAGCTACCAAGAAATGGAGGTGAGAAACAATATATATACTCAGCCTCAGATGCACTACCAGAACTTGTGGTGGAACCCACCGGCACTTTCGATTGATTCAAGATACGACCGTTAGGGCATGAGAAAGTCAATGCTCAGATCTAGAGGACTGTAACATCTAGTCTGATCACCGGAACTTTTGGCCGGAGGCCGAAACTTAATACTCGCACGCGGTCGCCCCTGAAAAATGTACTACCAAAACTTCTGGTCCTGGCACCAGAACTTTCGGTCTAGGTCAGAACTTCCGGTTCAAAGCCAGAACCCTTTTCTCGCATGCGGTCGCTCACGAGCACAGTGCAACCTGAACTTCTGGTCGTTGGACCAAAACTTTCGGTGGACCAGCTGCAAACATTTTAAGTGAATGTGAGTGCACGGTGTCTCTCAAACGCGATAGCTAAACCAACATGAGCACTTATAGACCATGTCTAGCTAGTCTAATTTGTATCCCTCTTGATAGTGCGGCGTTTCCTAGAACTCAAATTTAAATATAAAAGTGTGAACAAATTGAGTCGAAGCGCCTTTCATCCATAGAAATTTTGGGGGTGCTTGTATCACCTGATATATTTATTTAAATCTTTCAATGGACTAACACCGGTGAATACACTTGAATAAACTTGTTAGTCCCTAATTTGATTGTCATTAATTATCCAAAACCCACTTCGGAGGCGAATGCACTTACATCTGGTGAAGAGAAAGGATCTCTGGGGAGGGAAAGTAGGGCAGCATGCTCGGGAGGTTACGTTGGGTGGATTCACCGGTCAGTTTGCCCTCTCCCATCCTTCCACTCGTTTGTTTCAGTTTCTCATCAGACCATGGCGTCGCCTTGGTCTCTCGCGTTCCTGGAGAAGGAACATGATCGTTGGCACGCAATGCGAGGAATGATTCCCTCCAGGGAGGAGGACCGGCGCGATGCGGCTACCCGAAGAGAGTCTGTTACAACCATGGAGACTTCTCGAAGAAATTCTACCATAGCCATGTGGAGGCTAGGGATCCGGGTGCTAGGTTTTCATTCTCCGGTCAATACAGTCATGCAAGCGACGCAAAGCTCGATCCACGCAATTTGATGGGAATTCCCTTAATTTGGTGTTACATTCGAGAAATTGGCTCCACTACATGTTGATAAGCCTAAGCACAGGAACAGGCGTTTGACCCTGGTCCCAGATGCTCTTGATGAAGCGGACCAAGTCTTTGATTCAGTACCAACCTTCCACGGTTGGACGAATTAGGAGAGCTAAGGATCCCGTAGCTAATGGTATTAAGAGACATTTGTTCCGGTCTGAATATGATGATCCCCAGTTATGAGAGTTGGCTACTTCCTATGAGGAGCTGGAATTAGTGATAGAAAAGATGAACTCTGTCAAATGGGGGAGAGCCATGGAGGCGAAGGACATAGAGTCCATGAAGCAGAGCAATCCGAAGGTAGAAGAGGACTTTGGGAGGAAAGTGATGACATACGCTATAGGCATTCTTGGAGGCCTTCTGGGCCGAAAGGCCCATGCCTAGGAATGTTTTGGATCCCTACAGTCAGATTGACCCTTGATATTGTGCACCCAACCCATAAAGATGAAATTCACAAATCAGGGTTGATGGAGATGACTTGTATATCTAACTTAGTAATATATTCAATTTAAGTTTGCTTATATTCCTACCTATGAATTCCACATAAGATTTAGTGTCAGAACAAAGGCTACCATCTTTGGCCGTGGTGAGGTTTCTCAAACACCATTGAGCGATTGAGTGTACCATATGAGGAACTTAGGCAAGATTTTCTTTAAAAAATATTGAAAACCTCCTAAAAGAGTCTTAGCTTTACCAAAGCAAGGTACAAAGTTCTATCAGCTGCACAATCTTACTTTTGTATATTACAAGGTAAAAGCTACTAGCCTCATATTGCTAAGACCAATGGTGGATTTCTAACACTAACTTGCTCAACTCAAGAGATAGTATTGGTTTGTGAGTTTTCGCAGAGCATTACTGTCGATGTCTGGAAACCAGAGGGTCTAGACAGAGCAACTAGTGATGTGTTGCGCGTCGTGGGCTACGATGGCATGCACGATGGACACGAGAGTTTATCCTGGTTTGGGAAGGATCCCTATGTCCACTCCGAGCGTGAGCTCATGTTGCTATGCATCAAAGAACTTAGTAATAGGGGGATACAAGTCGGTGAAATGAGGGAGAAGGCTCCTAGGTCTCTTATGCGAGTGTCGTGCTTGTGCTCTAAGTCTTGGTGACTAGGAATCAAGGCTTGGGAGAGAAGAGTCCATGCCTCCCCTTTTATAGACCAAGGGGAGGTAGGGTTACAATCTTAGATGGGAAGGAAACGAGTGAGTGCAGAGAAAAAAAGAAAAGAAAGAGAAAAACAAGAAAAAGAGAGGTGTAGGCCATCGGTCATCCTTGTTCCCCTTCTTCTCAGGGTGTTCGGTGAAGCGGTCAGCGTTTGTATGGGATGGTAGTCAAAATCCTGGCCTTGACATGCACTGGTGCGACCATGCTTTGACCTCTCTCACAGGAACCGGAGAGATGGGCTCCGTCTTGTGCCATGTTATCTATGGAGAGGAGGTAGAGTGGTTGATACGGTGAGTTAGGCAGCACAGTGGTGGCGAATGACCATGGCCACATCGGGTCATACCGGAGGCCATGTCTTTGGTACAATGGCATGTTCCATCCCGTCCAGAGTAGGAGCGAGATGGTCCATGCCGGGCATACGATCGTGCCTGTGCCTCGCGGCTTGGGTACGAAGCGAGCATGGTGCTTGGGCACGTCCCCTTTGGTTGATGATGACGTAAGGGGTGACGCTAGGCCACTCGGGTGAGGAGGAGAAGCACCTCGAGCGGGTTGGTGCTCGAGGTCCCACCAGTGTGGTCGGGTGAGGTGAAGTTCGTTCCGCCTACGCCCGAGCTCCACGCTTTGGGCCTAAATAGGAAGGATTTCTACTTAAATGGCATGGGCCGTACCCAGGCCTCCTAAACACACTATGCTGGCGTATTTAGTTATTTGTTTCACTGTCATTTGGGGATACCTGTTTGTTATATCCTCGGTAGTTACATTTGGGGATACCTGTTTGTTATATCCTTGATAGTTACATTGGAGCAACTCCTGATCCAACATGCTAAACCTACATCTCTGCTCAGGAGGAGCAAAGCGGTAGCTTGCGGGAGCTTGTTGATAGTCACTAACACCTCATTCAACCATCCATATTCCACACAAATTCAAGGTAATTCAACATAGAAAGGTACATTTTATGTTTATAATTCGCCTAGTACATCAAAAAATTATTTGTATGCAATTAAAATACTAAAAATTGTCACATATGACGCAATGGAGGCAAGTAGACGTGTCAGGGCATTGTGAGACCACCTTATCAACCACTTACCGAGCCAAAGAACCATACCGGGCCCACCTTTGCAGGCTGGTGGATGTACCTCACACGTCATCCACCGTACCACTTTGGGCCAATTGTCTCCACCGACTTCCAGCTTGCCTCCATGCATCTCAGAAGATCTCAAACGTCCATTCCAAGTTGGTTCAAGGTCATATTCATCCAATGGAGGCTAAGAGATTCCACGCGGATCACTGACGTGGCACTGGAGTAAACCCTACTCCACCTTTGGCTATAAATAGGATCCTATTCCTCACTTGTAATGCACCCCAAGAGAAGCTCTCTCTACTCTCTCAGATGCTCAGAGTCTGGAGCGATCTTTAGGAGTCTAGTATGATTTTATCTCTCTCTTGCCTGTGTTTACGAATAATTGTGGTACACCTCAGAAGACTCCTTCAGAACCTGAGCATAGTTCAACTCTCTCTAGCTCCCAACTCACTATTCTATGTGTACACCTTGAGAGTAGAGAGCTTCTCTAATGGTGTGTTACAAATGAGCAAGATGAGTCCTATTTATACCCTAAGGTGGAGTAGGGGCTACTCCATTGCCATGTCATCAATTCATGTGACATGTCCTCATAGCCCTTGGATCAAATCTTCAATGAACCGCCTTAAACCGATGCACCACATTGCTCCAAACTACCATCTTTTGCACGTGTCCAAAGTTGAGGTGGTTTTGGTGGAAATGAGGTGTCAGGTGATGAGGGCTGGCATCGGCCGCCTCCATTGTTGAGTGGGCCCTCCTTTTTTTGGTGTGGGGCCTCTTGGGGTTTAGTAGAGTGTGTGTATGATGCCCCTTTGTCCATTTGAGCACCGACATAAGCATGTGGGTCCAACTATCCATGTGATGCTGATTTTTAGCCCTTGATCGTGCACTGTATGATGCCTCTTATTTCTTGGCCTCCCGCACGGATTAGAAATGTAGCACATGTGTTGCCTGCTGCAATTGCTTCTATATTTGTTATTTTTTTGTATAGTTTTCCTACATGCACACTAATGTCGAGGGCGAATTTCCAATTTCCACCCAAAACAGGGTTAGGGGGCAGGTCTGAGGCTTCTTCCACCCTAAACTTGCCCCTCGTTGCCATCGTTAGTGGTGGTGAAGCGGGTAAATTAAGGCAGGGCATTTTGGTCTGTGTGTCTTTGGCAATAGCAATTTGATTGGAGTTGTATTTCCTCGCAATTTACAAAGTATTCTTTGTGTTTCATTGTAAAGCTATTTCCTCGCTACACAAGTATTTTTTGTGTTTTCATCGTAAAACTCCTAGTTCTACAACCATAGTGCCCTCACCTTATTCTTCCCCCTCACCTAGTTAGGTCTAAACTGATTAAACGACTAGGAAATAATAAAATAAAAGATGCCTAATGACCAGCTCTCACCTTATCCTCCCCCCTCACAAGTTAGTCTCGGTGCCTAACCAGTCTTAGGGCTAGGGTTTCATTCACCAACCGACGAACAGTTAGAGGAACTTCATAGAACAAGGATAAGATCTGCCTTTGTTTTACAATAACAAGGATAAAACTACAAAGTTAAAAAAAAAAGAAGGCAAAACTAGAGCCACAGGACGGGGAGTGGACGAGCGACCCAAGAAAGAAAAGAGCGGGGAGTGGACGAGCGGCCCAAGAAAGAAACCAACTATGGCGATGAGAATTGAGGACCAACCATGGGGCAGGTGATCTGGAACCGCGATGAGCCGATAAGAGTAAGATTGAGGCAAGCATTTCCGATCTGGATCGCTTGCTTGGAATGGAATGGGACCATTGTATGGATAATGACACAATCATTTGCTTGTGTCGATTTGCCTTTGCGACTGCACGGAATCAAAACGATCTTTTTTTTCTCACGTTGGCACAAGTACCACCCAAACGTTGGGCACGTGCGTCAATGACCAAAGACAAGCAATGAAGCAAACAATCAGTTGCTAAGCGCCTATCAGACAAGAGTTTGCATTGTAGATTAACTCTAGTGCTAATTCTCTCTTCTAAGAGCCTATCGCATTGTACATGGCCTAAGACAGTAACGCTTAAGCCTCTTGTTTCTATGTTGTAACACACCAAACGCCAATGTGTTTAGCGAAGAGCAGAAGAATGCTAGATCCACTAATCCATGTCTATGGTTTAAGGCGGTTTAAGGATCAAGGGTCGGATTACAGGTCTTGGATCTTGTTTCACTTTGTTGATCAACTGGAAGCACATTGAGGACAATGCTTGTAATGAGCATTTCATGATCATGGAGTCCTGCTATGACTGGAACAGAGGACAACACATTTTGCAACAAAACCAGTGGCAAGGAATGTTGAAAATTTGCACTGTTTTTTTTTCTCTTGAACAGACATGCTCACATTTACATGACCACATACCAGCGCCTCCTAAAATCTATTATTTACATGAAGGCAAAGAACCTATCCTGTGAGACCTATATAGTGAGTATATATGTTGTATATATCATTTGCCTGGCATCACTCAAGATGTAAACCTAAAATACCTGCAAAACAAATATAAACTGCAATTCAGTACAGCCATATACTGTTGCCCATAATCGTGAACAACTGATGACATTGGAGAAAATAAATTGTTATTTTTTCTTTTGTGAAACAAAATTACAACTGTACTTAAAGTGCGCTTACCTTCATCCTATTGTGTTGCTTGTATCATACTATTAACACATCAATGACAAAATTTTCTACTATTTTTAGCACAACCTAGAAGTGCACATTTGTGTTGATCTTTTAACCAAGTGATAGGTCTTGGAAACTTCGGCCACTATTATTGCGAGGGGCATATGGCCTTGGTACCTTCCATCTCAATAATTCCTGAAATATTGAGATCATGTGTCAGATTAATCAAGCAGTGTTACATTACACATTCAGTACATATAATATGCAGGATTGTTGAACTATAGATTTACTTAGTTTGTAACAGCGGATCATTTTACTTAAACTGAGAGAACAAGGAAAAACATACTTTAGATTAGGTAACAAGAAAACTGCAGAAGAAAATTTGCATCCTGTATTATATGTTTGACCTCACACACAAAGTTCAGCCATTCATGCCATTTCATTATATGGATACCTAACTGTGCACAAGGTTCTTCACATACCTTCAAACAGTTTGGACCATAAGCTTTATAAGCTTTGTCAATTGCAGAGTAAATGGTAGTTGCTTGATCTGAACCTCGATTACACTTGACCAAACGAACAACTTCCTTCGAATTTGAAGGTTTAGCTTTCAAGTACAAAATAAGCTTAGAAGGCAAGGAGCCTGGAGGATCATTTTTCCCATGGGTCATCTCCACTGTTACCAGATCATCCCATAATACATCCCATATTACTGTGCAAGGATCCTTTGTAGGATTGAACTTACGCTGGGTCATCATTGGTAACTGAAGCATGCAAGCATGTGATTAAAATTTGACTGACAAGTGAAAAGAATGGCATAATAAGAGAGAAGTCTTACCTGAAGCAATAGTACTCTTCTGTGAGTGATTAAAAGAATTTTCCCCTTGGGAAGTAAAAAATGATCCTCATAAGCATCAGTAGAAGCAAACTTTCCTCGGATTTTAAAAATATCAATTTGACCAAGGAATGTAGCACACTCAGCTAGATGCAAGATAGCCTTCACATGAAAAGTTGCAAAAGGACACCAAATCAGAGAGGTTTTCATAGTAAATTAAAACTCTGGCCTAGATAGATCACTAATTACCTGGCCAGTAGCTTTGTGCTCGTCATAAGGATAGAGCAAACTATCCCCACCAATAGCTCGAGGGAGACGCCTGCGCAGCAACTGCTCCTCAGCCATTATCGCTGATGATATTTTCATTTTTACAGCATTAGCACCTTCAGTAGTTTTTGACAAAAGATCAAGAACGCCGCTAACTGGTTGTGCAGCTGCACCAATTATACCCTTTCCAACTCCTTGCACAAAACCTTCAACACCAGAAGATTTTGCACCCTCGATGGGCTTTGTCAATATGCCTGTGACACCTCTGAAGATGCCTTTTGCAAGAGCACCACCTCCATCTCTTATGACATCCCCAAAGTCTTCCACACCTTTGCTATCCTGGAGAAAACAAATCAAAAGGTTTCAAAAAGAGAAAAATCAAAAGCATGGTCACTCTTACATTTGGTATGCCAAATGCATATAAGCATAGTAAAAGAAAGAAAACAAAAAACAGGATTGAACCTGTCTCATCCGGCCCTGAATGAATTTCTTGTCCATAGACAGTGCAGCTATCCCCTTGCTCATGTTACTCAGAGCGCTACTCGCATTACCAAGAATGTCAACACCAGAAAGTAGCTGAAGAGGTTGGCTAAGAAGATCTTTTTGAATGTTAGATATAGCAGCATTCATAAGTGCACTTTGTCGCATGCACAATTCCTCCCGGTATCTTTGAGCTATACGAACCTTGATGCGAAAATAAATACACGTCAGTCTACAGATGGAAACTATATACTTGTATGGATGATGCAGATACATGAAATTTCATAGTAGCCCTACCAGCATATGCTCCATGTTTCCCAATGCAGTCATCAAGGATGACCAGAACCCAAGTACTCCCCTTGGCCTTTGGCTTGGGGACATTGCCATTGACACTCTAAATCGGATCTCGGAGATGTTCAGAAGCCTGTAAGAAAAAGTTCAGTAAAATCAATAGGGTAATAAAAAAAGAATAAGCAACACGATATGGTCAGGTACCTACCCAATTTTCAGTATAGGGTCCACTGAAACAGCTGAAGGTTGATTGCTATATATCCTATCAAATTTTAGGTGTTGAATCATCTCATGGAGGCGCCAAATGATTGGTTCATGGATGTTAACAAAAAACACAGTTTTCAGGAACCTACAAAAGACAAAAGAAAGCAGATAAAACGAATTAGCCAGGTGAACGACGCCACAAACCTGAAATACAGGTTCATTGACCATTTGTACAGTTTTTTGTTTGTTTGTTTGTTTTTGTGTGTGTGCGTTCTCCATGTACAGTTTTGTCTACTATGTTTAATTAATATCTATATCCAGTAGCTGCTTCCCCTCCTGTTCTAGAGAAAATGAGTCTATGTATAACCAACATTGACTAATTATCTCACCTGGACACCAACATACGGATAGACACAAAAATCAAGAGAATTATTGGTCTGAACTATCATAGAGAACTTGACAATGTAGTCTGACTGATTTTCAATCTTTTGAGGACAGAAAAGGACAGGCATAGGAACAAATGGTAATTGATTATCAACTTGAATCCAATGCATCCGCATTTTTAGCCTGCATGAAGAGAGGATATTTCAGAATACAAGCAGTGAGAAAAAGTAGTCTAGCAAACAACCAAGAGTATTATTGTTACCGATTTACTCCAGAGCCCATTCCAGATGAGTATGCCAGTAAGAGTTGCTGCACTGAGAGGTAAAGAACTTCCTCAGGCATATGGTCGATTACAGAAATACCAAGCTCCGTTAGTTCCAAGGTAACATGAAATTCACTATCCAGATCAGGAGATGACTGCCCATAGTCGACCTCTGATGGCTGAAAGATTGGTGATAACATCCTTTCAAATATCTGTTCTCGATTTCTATTATCTGGCAGCCAATCACTAAATTGAACAACATGCAATTTCCCCTCCTTCACGACAGTGACACATAAAGCCTTCTTAGGGGCACCTGAATTAGTCAGGGGCTGATGATCCATTACGACATCGATGTCATATGTCATGGAGTTCATAGGGTCAGTCCCATCAACCAAAACTTCCAATAGATGCCTTCTGCTAAGGTCCTCCCAAAAGAAGGAAGCTGATGAATTCGGAAGAAGATTACGCCATGAATGATCATCACCACCGACCTGCCGAAACCGTATAGGCAAGAACATGGAACGATTCTCCACCCTGCTTGCATAGTTTTGATTTTCCTTAATTAAATGTTAAATTTTTAAGTAGACTGTACAGATGTGAATAAGTGAACAGTACCTGTATGGGCTGGACCAGCAATCAAGCTGAAATACAACTTCATAGCGTGAACTTTTTGTTCCACTTCTCACATTTACCCTGATGAAAGCTTGATCATGTCCTGTTGTACTGTTCATGAGCGCACACATAACTCCATTAGCATTGATGCTAAAAGGTGTACTCCATTGGTATCCCTCCAGCCTCAACTGCAATTACACAAAAATTAAAGAAAAATGTGGCGCAATAACATTAACAAGTAAGCAAACAACAGCCAGGTCAAACTAATAACCTTTAAAAGTTCACTTCCAAATTCTGATCGCCATTGAAATACTTTTGGAGGTTCATATGGTCGTAAGGGCTCCTCAATCTCATCATGATATTCAGATAGAAAAATACTTCTTCCAATTCTGTTGATAAGAAGTGCTCTCGGCAGTAAATTTACCACCTGCATTGTCAACAATTTCAGAAATGTTCAAGCATATAGTTGAATATAACAACACTTCATTAAAAAAAAATTATATAACAACATCTCATCATAAATATTATGCAGAAACAGAATTAACAAAACATATTGATCAAGGCTCAAATTACCAAAAACCAAACCTAAGATTTGCAATTCAGAATATTAAAACTGAGGTTGCGTTATGGATATTGGGTGGGCTATGCGAACAGAAGGCCCAGAATACAACAACAACATAGCCTTTTGTCCCAAGCAAGTTGGGGTAGGCTAGAGATGAAACCCAAAAGATATCAGGAAACAAAGGACACATAGAGGGTACAAGAAAAAAGGATTACGGTTCAGACAAGTTAATCGCTAGTCTTCAAGCGCTCCTATCCATAGCTAAATCCTTAGCGATATTCCACTCCTTAAAGTCTCTTTTAACCGACTCGTTACAAGTCAGTTTAGGTCGACCTCTACCGTTCTTTACATTATCGACCCGCTTTATAACCCCACTACGCACCGGCGCCTCAGGTGGCCTCCGTTGGACATGGCCAAACCATTTCAACCGGTGTTGAATCAATTTCTCCTCAATTGGTGCCACCCCAACCCTATCCCGAATATCGTCGTTCCGGACTCTATCCCTCCTTGTGTGCCCACAACACCATCGCAACATACGCATCTCTGCTACACTCAATTGCTGGATATGTCGCCTTTTTGTAGGCCAACATTCAGCACCGTATAGCATCGTCGGACGAATCGCTGTCCTATAAAACTTACCTTTTAACTTCTGAGGCACCCTTTTGTCATAGAGGGCGCCTGAAGCTTGACGCCATTTCAACCAAGCGGCTGAGATTCTATGCCTAAAATCTTCATCGATGTCGCCATCCTTTTGTAGCATCGATCCTAAATACCGAAAAGTATCCTTCTTGGTCGCCACTTACCCATCGAGACTAACGTCTCCCTCCTCATTTCTAGTCGCGCTGAAGTCGCACCTCATGTACTCGGTCTTTGTCGTATTAAGTCTAAACTCTTTCGACTCTTAACGTGTGCCTCCATAGTTCTAACTTTCTATTAACCTCTGCCTTGTCTTGTCAACTAGCACCACATCATCAGCAAAGAGCATACACCAAGGGATATCACCTTGTATGTCCCTTGTGACCTCATCCATCACCAAAGCAAACAAATAAGGGCTCAATGCTGACCCTTGATGTAGCCCTATTTTAATTAGAAAGTCACTGGTGTCGCCATCACATGTTCGTACACATGTCACCACATCCATGTACATATCCTTGATGTGAGTGATGTACTTAGTTGGGACTATGTGCTTTTCCAAGGCCCACCACACGACATTTCTCGGTAATTTGTCATATGCCTTCTCGAGGTCAATAAAGACCATGTGCAAGTCCTTCTTAGGCGATGCTCGATAACCCTCTCCCAGAGCTTCATCGTATGGCTCATCAACTTAATCCCACGGTAATTAGTACAACTTTGAACATCTCCCTTGTTCTTGAAGATCGGTACTAATATACTTCTCCTCCATTCTTCAGGCATCTTGTTTGACCGGAAAATGAGGTTAAAAAGCTTAGTTAACCATACTATCGCTCTGGCACCTAGGCATCTCCACACTTCAATGGGGATGCCATCAGGGCCCATCGCCTTACCTTCCTTCATCCTCTTCAAAGCCTGCTCGATCTATGCCTACTGAATTCTCCTCACGAAGCATCTGTTGGTATCGTCATATAAGTCATCCAAATCCAATGTAGGACCCTCATCATTCTCCCCATTAAACAACTTGTCAAAGTACTCTCTCCATCTGTCCTTAATCTCCTCATCCCTCACCAAAAGTCGATCTGTCCCATCCTTGATGCATTTGATTTGGTTGATGTCCCTAGTCTTCATTTCGCGGATCCTAACCATCCTATAAATGTCCTTCTCCACTTCCTTCGTGCCTAGCCGCTGGTAAAGGTCATCATACGCCTGACCTTTTGCTACACTCACAGCTCGTTTTGAAGCCCTCTTCGCTATTTTATAGCCCTCATTGTTGGCCGCACTCTTGTCATCGTGAAGGCGCTTGAACCACTCCTTGTCCCTAATAGCCCTTTGCACCTCATCATTCCACCAGCACGTGTCTTTCGCTTCCCGTTTGCCTCCCCTACTCACTCCAAACACATCTAAAGCCACCTTCCGAACACATGTCGCCATCTTTAGCCACATGTCATTTGCATCTTCTCCTTCCCACGGCGCCTCGCCTAGCACCCTTTCCTTAAAAGTTTGCGCTGCTTCCACTCTAAGCTTCCACCATTTTGTTCCCACAATCTTGGCCCGATTGTCCCGGTGAACACGTACCCGAAAGCGAAAATCCGCCACCATAAGCTTGTGTTGAGGGACAACACACTCCCAAGGTAACACCTTACAATCTAAGCAAGCACGTCTATCCCCCCTCCTTGTAAGGATAAAGTTGATCTGGCTCAGGTGTTGTCCACTACGAAAGGTCACTAGATGGAATTCCCTCTTCTTAAAGACAGTGTTCGCTATCAACAAATCGTAGGCCAACGCGAAGTTCAAAACATCCTCCCCCTCTTGATTTCTACTACCATACCTGAAACCCCCATGCACCCGCTCGAAACCTACATTAGTCGCACCCACATGGCCGTTGAGGTCTCCTACTATGAAGAGTTTCTCGCTGATAGGCACGGTACTAACCATGCTATCGAGATATTCCCAAAACTGTCTCTTGGTGCTCTCGCAAATACCTACCTGTGGGGCATAGGCACTGATCACATTCAGAGTCGAGTCTCCAACTACCAACCGGACTAGGATAATCCGGTCGCCTTTTCTCCGCACATCAACCACTCCATCCTTAAGGCTCGTATCGATCAAGATGCCTACACCATTACTACCCGAAGTTGTCTTCGTGTAACAAAGTTTGTAGCTAGTATCCTCCACCTCCTTCGCCTTCTGGCCCTTCCATTTAGTCTCCCGTGCGCATAGAATATTTACACACCTCTTAATTGCTGTATCGACTAGCTCTCTTAACCTACCCGTTAGAGACCCTAGATTCCAGCTACCTAGACGAATCCTAGTTGTTTCGGCTAGCTTCCTTACCCTTCGCACCCGTCGAGGGATGTGCGAAGACCCTTGCTCATTTATCACTACACCTGGGCGCAGATGTAGCGTGTCACAAAGGTTGCGACGACCCGACCCTTGCTCGTTTATCATCGTACCCGGATCACGATACGATGCGCCACTAAAGGGATGACGACCGGCCCTTGCCCATTTAACACTACACCCGGGTTCCGATGTAGCGCGTCGCTAAGAGGGTTACGCCCCAACGAAGCCCTTGCCCAATAGAAGGACCAGAATGATCAGTCAAAACTGTTTGCGTTAGTTAGGCATGCTTAAGCACGGAAAGCGTCTGGGCTCAAAGATGGTTAAACCTTTCAGAAGTTAGAACCTACTAAGAGAACCTGGACTGTCAACTTTCAGAAAGGGTAGATAAGGTAATCAAAGCCATATCACTATCAATGCCTTTGTCCAGTTGTGGCTTGTGACTAATAATTTTATATCCAGTTAACATGTACTTGTAAACTACAAACATTCAGAATCTTGTAACATGAAACTCAAACCTTTGTCCTGTCTGAAGCCATCTTCAATTGAACTGAGAACCAGTAATATGACCCATCAGAAGAAAATGCTTTGATATCAACATGCTCCTGAAGATGAATGGCATCGTATATAATTTACAATGCTCAAGAAGATAAGCAATTGATCAAACACATACATAACACATTGCATACCTTGTTCTCAAGCTCAAAAAGAGACACTCCTATATTGTACTGTGTGCAACCACCAACAGCCACACATATTGCAACTCGAGCTGGACTGAAACTATTGTTATCCCTAGACTCGGAGCGCACACCTGCAGATCGGTTCAAGTAATCTTGTGGTGATAGCATCACATAGTTTGTGCCACAATCTTCAATATCTTCCAGTATTTGCATATTTCTCTGCGACATTGTTCCTCTTCTGACAAGAGACTTTGAAGAATATTTAAGGGAAAATTTTGAAGACTTAGCCACTCTACTTAGCGAGTCTGGTCTGCTAAGTGAGTCTGATTCTGAGATCTCCGTGGGTTCCCCTTCTACAATGCGATAAGATAGTGGAATTGACGAGTGGTTTTTTATCCAGTAAGGGACAAATAATCTCAGCGTCTTTGGTGCAGCATCACTAGCACCTAGGTCATGCTCAACACTAACTCGTAGCCTCCTAATATTAACCAAAAAAGTGAAACTATCAGAAATAACAAAAGCAGAAAAGCTAATGTACAAAAAAAAATTAAATACAAGCTCAAGTGAGGCTGCTACATTTGGTTGAAGAGAGGAGTTTGGGCAGAACAGGGAAAACACGCCATGACCACACAGCTCAAAAATGAGAATCAACAGTTTAAAAAAGGAAACACCCAGATGATTGATGTGAAAGTACTGAACTTTTGATGATCTAAAAATGCAGATCAACAGTTAACAAGGGAAACACCCAGATGATTGATATGAAACTTTTCTGAAGTTTTGATGCATCCTAAGCTCAAAACACGATTCATAGTACATACAGATACTTGTGTTATTATTGTAAAAATAGTAAAATAATGAAACATAATAACATTAGGGTCCATGAAACTTAAAACTAATACTACTATTCATGCAAAACACTGGATCATTGCAAAAGCTTCCAAACCTCTGGCTTTGTTTCTGAACCATCCAGAAAGAAGAAACATGTTCCAAGGACAACAAGTCCATTATCAATACAGCATCCTGAGAAAACAGGAAACAAAAGATTAGAGTACTTTAATGTAAGCATGTCTAGACAAGCCAATATGTAAGTAACCCCTTTGGTCCATATATGCTTGTGGAATTAATTGTTCAGCAGATTCCTCAGATTCATTCAGGACAGAAGTCTAAGTAAACTATAATCGATGATCCATGAGTTTAACATCTGCTCCATAAAAGGATAAACAAAATACCTTTTCAAGAATCCAACCATTTTGGAGAAACAATGTAAGGTAAATTGGTTTCCGTATATCTGCTGAATAGATAAATACACTTCCACCCGAAGGGACAATACCATGCTGCTTTTCAACCATATTACTTTTAGTGGAAATCTCCCAAATAGCATACTCAGCTTCATAGGGAAGTTTATTTTCAAGTCTAAGAATTGAATTGAAAGAAATTCTCCAGTCATAGACAGGTACATTCAAATCTGTATGAACAACAGAAGCATCAATTCCAACACTAAACCAGAAATATCTTTCAGTGCCAACAGGAGAATGGCAATATGAGAGCACATCTTTTTTCTCGAGTTCAGAAAGCTTAAGAACAGAATTCCTTGATGGCACCACTGACTGTTTTACGGTGCTTTGCCTAGAAAGTGAAGACTGCTGCTGCTTAGGTATGGTCTCAGAACCTAGTGAACAAATCTGGCTCCAGCTGTATGATTCCTCTGATTTGTCAGAATACGGGCGAACTTGCAAGCATAAATCCATATCCCTAATCATCGATGTCCAAGGCAACGCAGTAGATGAATGAGGACTGACAGTAGCAAGTACTTTTCTAGGAATTTCTGCACTTTGTTCTTGCAACTGCTGTCTCGAACGTACCCAACGCCTTCTTCTCACAAAGTCATGCGGTGATTTGGAAGATCTCCAGGAAGATGATGGCCAATTTAAGTTTTGAAAATCCACAGCATATGCCCATCCATCATTATCTACAAAATTTGACCTTTCGATTTTCCATGGTGAGGTCCACCTCCAACCAGATGGAAGGCCAGGCTCAAAAATGCCTTCACAAAAGGATACATAAATTCTGTTAGGAGCTAACAGATTATGATTCATTAAGAAGATGTTTGCATTATATGAAGTACTGATTTTCTTAGTTGTAGCGAAAAACAGCTTGCATTAGTAATATTTCCAAAAAAAATACCTTAGATGAGTATGAGCAGTCCCTTGTGCTCCACTGCTTTAAGTCATTTCCATGATCAATTGAAGGGTTATGTCCCCACACTGTAATTGGTCGGTACCACTGATTCTCAAATACTTCATCAATAGCATTGGTGGAGCTTCCCGATCTAGTATTTAACATAGAGTTATTAAGCATGTTTACAGGACATACTGACACTTCAAGTTTTATGTCAGCATCATTGGTAATAACTGCAAGACCTCTCAAGGTTGCAAGTTTCTTCCCATTCCTCATAGTGACCTCAAATGCAAAATGGTTATTGTTAAGTGATTTTGGAAGGATTGTCACAGGCAAAGCCGCAGTAAAACTTTCCCATGGACCATCTGGGCTAAGTCCTATCCAAAAGTCACTATCCGCATTGTTTATACTGTCTTTCAATCTCTGGAAATATGAATGAGTAGAACGTTCCACATAACAGCTTGAGAGTACTAAAACACCACATTTTTTCCTGTCTTCAAAATTAGGTACCTGAACCTTCAAGTTGAAAATGTGCCTTTTGATCAGTATGGGCTGAATAGCAGAGTTAATAAGAATGCAACATGAATTCCATATATCTTCCAAACAGACGAGGAAGAACTTGTTACCTTCTTTGTAAGAGGACATGTTAGTACTCGTTTGACATCAGAAACTTGCTGAATCATCCTCATAGAAGGAGCTCGTTTCAACATTGTTGCTCCTCGTCCAATAGGAATAGACAGAGAACCAAGTACTTCACCTTCCAAAACAAAAAGAGAAAATGTTTACAAAACAGTTGCCACCATTCTTTTTCTCTTGGAAACAGAAGAGTTGTGTATCATTGTAATATGAGTTCAACCATCACTTTGACTTTGTCTTGAGTTAAACTTATTTACTTTGATTAATCTCATAGAAAAAAGCACCTACATCTACGACATAAATTAGTTTCACTGAATTCTTTGTAAAATATGTTTCGATAGTGCATTTATTTGAACTTGTAGATGTTAATAAGTATTTTCCTAGTAACTTTGTCAAGGTTAGATAAGTTAGAGTTAGGACAAAGCCAAAGTGCACTATAATTGTTTTTCTCATACAACGCAGGAGAGCGGAGAGCTGAGTGTAATTTCGTTAAGAGAGGAGGACATAGTTAAAATACTATACAAAAAAGAGGATGGCTAGAAACAACCTTCCCAACACACCCACCTCCACACAACACAACCGAAACTTAAATCATGAAATGTTCTATGTATGAGATCTTGTGCTTCCGAGTAAAAGATGGGGACCTTGTGTGGTCAGTGAGTGCCACCGAGTAAAACTATCTATTCAAGTAGCCTATACATTTTGGCCCTAAGTGGTAGAAACATACAGATATAAAGTATTACTAGCAAACGTGCTTGTCCTTGCACCTTCAAAAAAGTCAGTGAGTTCGCTAGGTTGCTAAAGTTCTGACAACAGAGAGTTCTCGAAACCATCAAGAATAACAATGCAATAAAATCAGTTATCCCTGAACATCAGGAAAGTTCTGGAGCCAATCGGAAATAGCATCATTTCAATGAAATCAGTTACCCCTATATGTTAGCAAAACGCTGGAACCGATCTGAGGTAGCATTTCAATAAAATCAGCTATCACAGAAATTTGGGAGAGCTTCCGAACCCATCATGAAAAGTACTCCAATGCGTGCGCAGTTGAGAATTTTCACCATATTGGCGCGAAGAAAACTTCCATTAAAGCGAATCATAGCGATTGCAGGCAACGGGCTGGATGTCGAGGGTGCCAGCCCCCGGAACATTGAGGCAATGGCCTGGATTCTCAAACACGAGGAGAGCTGTGCATCTTTGTATTAAGAAGAAAATGTTGGAGTATGAGTGTATTAGGCCCATGAGGCTAGGTCCATGAGGCCCATGTATGACATGCTATATTGCTACCCTTGTAGGGTTAGTCCAAGTAGGAAATCAGAAATTTCAACATGGTATCGAAGCTAGGGTTTCCTTCCCTCCCTCCTCCCCAGCCGCCAGCCGCCGCCGCCGCCATGGCTGGCCGCCCTCCTCCTCCTCCCTCCCCCACCTCTTTCCACTGCTTCTCTCCTCTCCCCACCGCATAGTGGGCGCAGGTGGCCCGGCCCTCTCCCGCCGCCGCCCCGGGTGCCGCCGCCACCGCCGCTCCTCTCCTCATGGCGGCGGGCGCGGGTGGCCCGGGTGCCGGCGCGAGTGGACCCGGCGCTGGTGGCCCTGGCGCGGGCGGGGGCGTAGGGCCCTCTCCCGCAGCCGCCCCGGCCGCTCCTAGCGCCGCCGCCGCCGCTCCTCTCCTCATGGCGGCGGACGCGGCTGGCGCCGACCCCCCGGATGCAGCCGCTGGCGCCCTGGTCGCGGCCGCAGGGGACGCGGACGCCCTGGCGGCCGCCGTCGCCGCAGCCGGCCTGGGCATGCTGCCGCGGGGCTCCACCGTGGCTCCTCTCATCCTGGCGGCGGGCGCAGGGGCCGGGGGCGCGGGTGTTACTCCTTTCCCCGCCTCACCTCCTCTGCCGCCCACTACGGATCGCCCCGACTCCGCCTTCGACGCTGCCCGGGCAGCTGCCGCGGACAGCCAGGCCCGTGTGCGTGCGGCCGCCCTCGCTTGGGACCGCGAACGCGATGCGGCCGATGCACTGGCCCGCCAGATCGCCGAGGCGGAGCTGCTCCTCCCGCGCCGGGCTCCTCGTCTTCCTCAACTGCCCTTGCCGCCACTCCTCCGCCGTGTCCGTCTGCTCCGCCGCCGTCGTCTCTTCTTGGTCCTCCTCCCCCCCGGCCAAGCGGGGGTGTTGGGGGGGGGCGTGGCGGCCGCCGTCACCGCGGAGGGGGTCATGGTGCGGGTGCGGGCCGTGGGAGCAATCCGGCAACGGCGCCTCCACGAGGTGCACCCTGGCGGTGAGACTCGCCCGCCGGCGGCCATGCTCGCTGGTGCTCCTACGGGGTTTCACTCCGCGTCTCCGTGGGCTACACCTCCCGGCGCCTCTCCCGGGCCATGGACGACACCTCCTAGCGCCTTGCCCGGGCCTGTTGGTTGGAACCCGGCGGCCTTGGCCAGCTCTTTCAGCACCATAGCCCTGACACCGCCTGTTGGTCCAGACTGGATCGCCAACTCGGGAGCCACTTACCACACCACTCCCGACTCTGGTACACTCTCTTCCGTTCACCCTCCTTCCTCTCACCCTTCGTCCATCATGGTCGCAAATGGTTCGTGTCTTCCTGTCACGTACGTGGGTGCTGCTGGCACTCATGACTCTTTTCGTCTTCCTGTTGCCCCTTCTATGGTTCACAACCTTCTTTCTATTCGTTGATTTACAGCTGACAATTCCTGTTCTGTTGAATTTGACTCTTCTGGTCTTACTGTGAAGGATTTGGCTTCCCGGTGTCCTCTTCTCCGATGTGACAGCACGGGGCCCCTTTACACCCTTCGGTTTCCGGCGTCTGCTTCGCCTTCTTCACCGTCCACTTTGTCAGCTGCTTTTGCCGCCACTACTTCCTCCACCATTTGGCACCGTCGTCTCGGCCATCCTGGACGTGATGCTCTGATGCAGCTTAGTCGTAGTTCCGACATTCGTTGTACTCGGGCTCACGATGAGCACTTGTGTCATGCGTGCCAGCTGGGCCGTCATGTTTGTCTTCCTTTTCATTCTTTTTCTTCACATGCTACTCATGTTTTTGATCTTGTACACTGCGACCTATGGACATCTTCTGTCATCAGCATTTCTGGCTATAAATACTATCTTGTGGTGGTTGATGATTTCTCTCATTATTCGTGAACGTTTCCCTTGCGTGCGAAGTTTGATGCTTTTCCCGCACTTCTCCACTTATTCGCCTGGGTGTCTACTCAGTTCGGCCTCACCATCAAGGCCGTCCAGTGTGACAATGGCCGCGAGTTCGATAACACCACCTCGCGCACCTTCTTCCTCTCTCACGGTGTCCAGTTGCGCATGTCTTGCCCGTACACCTCCTCCCAGAATGGCAAGGCTGAGCGCATGATTCGCACCACCAACGACACCATGCGCACCCTTCTGATCCAGGCGTCGCTCCCTGCTCGCTTCTGGGCTGAGAGTCTGCACACCGCCACCTATCTCCTTAGCCGCCTTCCTTTCGCTGCTTGCCCAGCTCCTACGTCACACCACGCTCTTGTCGGTACCACTCCTCGATATGACCACCTTCGTGTCTTCGGGTGTGCGTGTTACCCTAACACCACTGCCACCGCTCCCCACAAGCTGGCTGATGGATAAGTATTGTGTTGGCTGTGGGGCTGCTGCAGTACGCAGCACATGTTTCTCTGTGTGTCAAGGACATCATCTTTGACTGTAGGACAGCAGTTAGCGTCTGCTTTTAGGACAGCATCTAGGACAGCATCTAGTACAGCATCTAGGACATCAAAGACAGCATCTTAGTGTCAGCTTAGACTAGCATTTTAGACTAGCATCTTGGCATATGCCTGGCTACCTAGCAGCCCTATAAATATGTATCCCTAACCCCTCAGGTTGGCATCGCATTGTGTGAGAAATAAACCCAGAAAATTGCCCCAACTCCGAGTTCTCCAAGTGTGATTCTCTCGATGAGAGTAAGGATCCTGCTCACACCTAGAGCAAGGATCCAAAGACTGACAAGTGGTATCGGATCCGTACTATCCTATAGCCTCAGCATTTCCTGCGCAATCCCTTCTCCAGTTGAGCTCCCTGCCTCGCATCAGCCCCAGCAGCCAGCAGCAGCTGTTTTGGCAGCCTCTGCCCCTCGTGCAGCAGTGCGCCATGACCATAGGAGGGCAGTCTCAGCACTCGGCCGCTTCCAGCGCGCGGCGTCGGCAGGAGGCCGACCTCGCCGCGGCAGAGGAGCGCAGGCGAGCAGCGGCAGCAACCGCTGCAGCAGCAGCGAGGGCATCGAGGCTGGCCCACGCGGAGCTGGCAGCAGCCACAGCGGAGGTGGAGGCCTCTTCTCCATCGGCGCTCCACCATCGGTGGCCTCTTCTCCATCGGCGACGCCTACACCACCGGTGGCCTCTTCTCCACCGTGGACGCCTACACCACCGCCGCGGCCGCTGGCTGCCCGTGTCGTCCCGCCGGTGTACCACCCACCGCTCCTTCACCGACACCCGTGGCATGTTCACCCTATGGTGACGTGGCACGCGGCTGGTACCCTGCGGTCCCGGGCTCTTGCGGCGATGCCCAGCGACCCGCAGGTCTCTCCAGTACCCTCTTCCGTTCGCGACGCCTTGTCAGACCCTCACTGGCGCCGCGCGATGGAAGAGGAGTACGCGGCTTTCCTCACCAACCAGACATGGGATCTGGTGCCCCGTCCGCCCGGCTCCAACGTCGCTGTTGGCCCGTGCATCAGCTGGACGTCAAGAATGCCTTTCTGCACAGGACTCTCAGTGTGATAGTCTACTGCAGCCAGCCGGCGGGGTTTGTTGACTCTTCTCGTCCCGACATGGTCTGCCGGCTCAACAAGTCTCTTTATGGCCCCAAGCAGGCCCCTCGGACGTGGCACTCTCGGCTTGCTGCTTTCCTGTTGTCACTGGGATTTGTGGATGCCAAGTCAGATACGTCCCTGTTCATCTATCACCACGGAGCTTAGACTGCCTACCTGCTGCTCTATATTGATGATATTGTCCTCACAGCCTCCAGTCCGTCACTATTACGCCGCATCATCAGCTCTCTTCAGCAGGAGTTTCCTGTGAAGGATCTTGGTGTATTCCATCACTTCCTCGGGGTCACTGTTGAGCCTCGTCCAACCGGGTTACTTCTTCACCAGCGGCAGCACACTATCCTGGAGCGAGCTGGGATGACTAACTGCAAGCCCTGCTCCACTCCGGTTGACACACAGGGCAAGCTGTCAGAGGCTGAGGGCTACCCAGTGGCAGACCCCACTGCATACAGGAGTCTTGCCGGTGCACTTCAGTACCTCACCTTCACCAGGCCAGACATCACCTATGCAGTGCAGCAGATATGTCTTCACATGCATGATCCCAGAGAGCCCCACCTCACTGCTCTCAAGCGCCTCCTCCACTACCTCCGCGGCACTGTCGACTACGGCCTGTTCCTTCACCGGTCTTCCTCCGCCGAGCTCGTCGTCTACACTGACGCCGACTGGGCCGGGTGTCCGGACACTCGGCGCTCCACCTCCGGCTACGCTGTCTTTCTGGGCGGCAACCTGGTGTCCTAGTCATACAAGCGCCAGCCGGTGGTCTCCCGCTCTAGTGACGAGGCGGAGTACCATGCTGTCGCTAACGGCGTGGCTGAGGCCTCCTAGATCCGGCAGCTCCTTGCCGAGCTCCACAGCCCTCTGTCCCGGAGCACGCTGGTCTACTGCGACAACGTCAGTGCGGTATACCTCTCCACCAACCCTGTGCAGCACCAGCGGACCAAGCATGTGGAGATCGATCTACACTTTGACCGTGATCGAGTCGCCATCGGTGATGTTCGGGTCCTCCACGTCCCGACCACCTCCCAATTTGCCGACATCTTCACCAAGGGCCTCCCGTCCTCCACCTTCACCGAGTTTCGCTCCAGCCTCAACATCACCGGTGGCTAGTTGCGTCTGTGGGGGGCTAGTGTGTGTGCTTCTTTTCGTATTCAGTCTGTAACTCCGCTGCGCCGGTAGTTCAGACTGCGGGGGGTGTTGGAGTATGAGTGTATTAGGCCCATGAGGCTAGGCCTATGAGGCCCATGTATGACATGCTATATTACTACCCTTCTAGGGTTGGCCCAAGTAGGAAATCAGAAATTCCAACAGAAAAAAGGGAGCAAGAGCCCTTGTAGCACAACTGCGGGATCTAATATTGGTTGGTGGTGCAGCATCAAGGAGTTCCCGCAAAGGCCTCAATAGTCTAAGCATCCTAGTTGCTTGGGGATTATGGAAGGACCGAATGCGTGTGTTTTTTGAAGGTGCTAGGCCTAGCATAGAGGTGCTGCTTCAGTCTGCCAATGAGAGTATCTATGGTCAAGCGGGAGAATTGGCTTTACATGAGTTCCTTGGTAGACCGCTGGTCTTGGATCCCTAGGTCCTTAGTTGAGGCTGCTGGTCATGTTTCCCTAGTTTATTTTGTAGAGTGTCTTTTTGACTAAACCCTGTGTGTGTGTGTGTTGGGGTGGGCTCCCTTTTGCATATTTTTATTATTCTTCTTAACGAAATGACACATGGGTCTCCTGTGTAGTTGAAGACGAAAATATAGAAAAAAATATAAGGTATATGGTCCCTTAATAAGGCTTGGCCTAGAATGGTTAGTTAGGAGTAGATGACAACAAGACGCATTGCAAATCTTATACTAACTAGGATAAAAACTGTAAAGTTGAATAAGCATTTCATTTCATGTAGTAACAAACAGAAAAAAAATCAGTTCAAAGTGCATCAGGATTTGACAGGACATGTAAAGGAGCATAAATAACACTGAAATTTTGGGGAGACCCCATCCCATCAAAGACATTTCAGACAATCCTTACAGCACTGAGAAGGTGGCTATTTTCCACATGTCATTGAGAAAAAATTGGAGCCAGCATACACTGGCATGCAAGGAATTGCCCTAAAGAACAAACTCAAGATGACTGTGAAATACTAACTTTAATTATGGTTCCAGAATTTACCTTTCCCAGCTTTTGATGCAAGATTTGTTACTTCAATCTCTAAATTAGCTGATGCCTGCAAAGTATCTCATTAGGATTCGTACGATCTTATTAAGAATCAAGGTGACAACATATGTAGGGGAATATATCAGAAATCAGGTACACTGTGATTGCAAAAAGAAAAGTGAAAGAAACTAGTCACACTAAACCTCAGTTGCACTGATAAGAATCAGTTGAAGAAAAATAAAAACTGTATCAATATTCAGTAATTTTTTTATTACAAGACTTATCATGATATTACAAAATACGATGCAAAAGAAACAGAAAGGCAAATTGCATATTTTTGTTCAATATGTTTCAGAGCTGCATGTTATTTCACTAAAGAAGAAAGGTTAAATCATACAGCACTAGCCCACATGCTGGAAATTGTTTTTTTATGAATGAAATGATGCACTAGAACATTGAACATCTGCAGGGAGAGAAAAGAAACAAATGGAAAGGACATAGAGGACCAGTACATGTTCTGGAACTTCAAATATAAAATGTTCATTCCACTTAGCACAGTGGGTCAGTAAATCAGTAGTTTCCACAGGTTTTAAACATCTTGTCCTGGCACTCTGTGGGAACACTTTGTGCTGATCAGAAGCATGGCTTCCGATAAGTAAGCGTAAAGCACAGAAGTAGCTGTGACCACTGCCATCATCTATGATAGGCAAGCCCTGACATGGAGAAAAAGAAGAGCTGTAATATTCAGACAGAAAAAAAGTATGCATTTGCAGAATGTGATAAGTTAAAGTACAACCTTAGACTCAAAGATCTGTACAACAACATAATATCTTGATTCTGTTGAATTGGATAACACGTTTAGTTTATCCGAAAATCTGGGAGGTGGCAGTAACAACGAAACTTTGCTCTCATGCTGTAAAAGCTCAATAATGTTTTCACTGTCTTCCAATTTTTTCTTAAGATAAACATCACATCCTAATTTGTTGTCAAAAACCACTCTCTGGAAATCATCTTCATTCAATGCAGAGTACGACGAATCATCAACTTTTTTCATGTCTTCAACAGTCTCCTGTAACATGGATATGAACATAACCTATTATCAATATAAAAACATACGCAAAATCATAAACATCAAGGACAAGAAAGGATAAGGTTATACCTCGTTTTTTCTTGACGATTTGTTTTCCAGATCAATCTGTCTTCTCCATGAAACTAATGTTTCTATAAGAAGCTCAAGATTTGCAGAGCTCAGGTTAGCATTTAGAGGACTTGTTGCAGCAATACGAATCCTCTTACCAACTTTGGAAGGAGGGTGCTCACTGGTATCATATGTTTCAAACCTTCAATGATGGCAGAATAATGATAAGGTTGCAGAACTAAAATTCTAGAAGAGAACAGAACATGTTGCCAAATAGATACAAATAACTAAACAGGGCTCACTTGAATATCCCATCAAATGGCTCAACAAAGGGTTCCCATGCCTCCAAGTGTCTATTGAATGTGGATGAAGCAATTGAACAGATCAATACAGCATTCATTGTCTCAAATCTTCCATGTGTTGCAAGATTTATATTCGTGATTGTAGTGTCAAAAAGTGGTGTGACCTGGAAAGGGGTAATATTGGTTGATTAGTAATTCTATAAATACCGTGTATTCGAGAGAAAAAACAACATTAAACTTTCAATTAAAAAGGAGGTACATAATTTAGCAGGCCTACACACCATTCCACAAGAGCTGTCAAGAATGCCGACTGACAAACAACCCAGCTTCAGCTCAGCAGTAATGTTTTCACGTGTCTTGGGCTTCGCATGATCAGCAATACGGTATGCCAGTCGAGCTGATGGCTTCTTGACATCAGGTCTGGCCAGGAAAGTACATCCCTACAACACAGAATATTTTGATCCCTATATTCAGTCAATGCTTTGGTCGTCTTTTGCTTTGAGCAGGCGCGTTTTGTAGCAGTTTTAATCCCATGGCGTGTAGTGTGGTGTGAGTTTGTACTGGCTATTTGAGCCCTACTTTTCTCCTATCTTAATGCAATGATACGCAGCCCTCCTGCGTATTCCAGAAAAAAAATATTTACTATAAAAGGTCTAAGCATGATGGATTACCTGATTTTCAACTTTCCAAATGCTCCAGCAGTAAGGACCCTTTGCACTAGAAGACTTGGAGATAGGATCCTCTGAGATATTTGCTTGGCTAACAAGACTCAGCTTAGGGCAGCAAATGGAATCCTTGCTTGGCATTTCATCTGTTTTTGTTACAATACATCCAAGGGAAGCATAACCGGGAGGTGGCACTGGATACCAGAAGAATATTTCCTCAAGACCTTTTTTGTCAATTTGTGTCACTTTAGTAAACTGTACAGGCTTCTCAGAAACAACCGTGTCACACTTGAAAAGAATGCCAAGAGTGGGTGGTTCAAACCTGAAGTATGCACAGGGCCAACTCAACAACGTATACCAAACTAAGAACAGTATTTAGCATTTGTATGTGTACATAATGAAATCATTACCCTTCAGATATACAGTCACCAATCGAAGCAAAACCAAAACGAGGTAATGGCCTCCATATAGAAAATGGCCTCTTTGTATCGTTGCCTTTATCCCACCATATCCTTTCAAAATGTGGAGTAGACATACAATAGTTACTCGGTCTTGACACAGTGCGAAGTACATCCCATCCAGACATACTCTTGTGGTGAGTTAATTGATCAGAAGATTGGTCATTCTGAATAGATGAATCAGCATTTAGATCTTTAACGATATAGCAATTTGGATTCCGGAGAAGAACATGGTGCAAATCAAGAGCTTCTGTTCTAGTGGGTTGCTCTATAGAACTATGCGCACAGAATGAAGCAATCACATTGTCCACACGCCAGATGCTAAATTCAGAGATTATTCTGTGAACAAAATTAAAACAAGAAAATCGTTGACATGGTGTAGGTACTTCATTATAAACTCTATCTATGCATAAAAAAAGATCCACTGCACAAAACGGTAGGTTAGACAAAAAAAAAAGTAAATGATGTCATACCCAGCAGCAGGTCTGAGTGTGTGTATACAATCTGAAAATGTTGCAGAAGTCGCAAGATCAGAACGAAGGCAGTGCACTACATGGTTTGAAGGTGGTAACTTTCCAATATTTACCACACATCCTAGAGCTAAATATCCAGGTGGTGGCACAGGAATCCAGATAGAACATTCGTTTTCTTCAGTTGACTGACAGGAATCAGTGAGATCCAGAGAACCAGGTAATACATGAATAAGCCTAAATCCAAGAGGTTTCCGTACACGACCATAAGTATTACTAACAGCAACCACAACCTGAGAAGGTGGAACAGACCTGAGAAGGTGCAAGCCATCAGCTCCAGCAGAAGCAATATATAAAGGTCCAAAAATTGATTCAAACTATATATATATATATATGGTGTAAATAAAGGTAAGATGAATAAATTTTATGTCACTTCTTTCATGAAATAGTCCATTGAAGTTTGCATCTTTTCATGCATAACTTAGGAATAGGTTTCGCTATACTACATATAGATTGATCACAGAATAACAGATATAAGATTTTCTATAGTATTGTTTTAAAAAAAAGAATTTCCATAGTCAAATAAATATTAAATGTGTTGCATCACAAAGCTGTAGAAACTCTGAAATTACAACAACATATGGTGGATCAGACAAAATCTGTACTTTTGTCAGACACATCAAATGTGTACGTTTTTGATACATTGCCAAAGTTCCCTAAATATGTGGTTTTGTGATATAATGACACATTAGATAGTTAACAAAACAATGAAAGACTTCTTATGAACTTCACTCATAACTTGTTTATAATATAATAAAAGGTGATATCACAATTAGAGCCCCATAGGAATAAATTGTGCTGATCAGTTACTGTCAAAGTGCAACCATAGTGATCAATGCAGACAAAAAGGAAAAATGCATGCCATCAGCAGGACATTATTACACACTTTTTGCTTAATCCCCATGTTATATATAACCAGTATAAAAAGGTTCAAGTTTTCAGTCATATGCCAGCTCTAGCATGCATGCATCTTCAACAGGCGACGATGGATTAGACAGAACAATTACTATACCAAAACAAAACTCAACAAACACTTGGTCAAAGTAATAACTTCAGCAAAGTGATACATATGAAGGGGAAAAGACCACCTTGAGGACACACAATCACCCAAGATGACATAATTCGACGGAGCTTGTGGCCTCCAGAACGTCAGGTTATAGCCAGGTAGGTCACCTGCAGTATTGAATCAGTAAAATATAAACTAGCATGCGATGGCCCACTATAAGAACCAGAATAAGCAGAACTAAATAAATAAAAATAAGGTGCAGTAGGCCACAGACACACCTTTTGGTGAGCTCCAAATTCGCTTAAAGTTTGTGCAAGAAATTAGTGGGCTAATATTCCCAAACTGCAATGCTGCAAGAGTTTGGTTTCGCAGTTTAAGCATAAGAGACGCAACACTCAGAGAAAGATGGATGCAAACATCTGTCGACGTCAATACTATGTTTGTCTTTTCATTGACTGAAGTATATTTCCATGAAACATCTACGGGCTCAAGAACAAGAATACCAGAACCAGCTTCAATTGTAAGGTCTTTAATGACAGATCGAGCCCATATATCTTTTTCTTTTGAAGCATACCTGTTTTAATACAAAAAAGCATATTATTACACAAAGGAAATCCAGAGACATTCAATGGGTAAACAAAGTGAGGAAGACAAACATGAAACTGAAATCCATCTTCGCCCGAAGAAGCTTCTCAATGTGCAAGGAATCATCCATTGATAACTTTGAACTGTCATAGAAGGTAAATTCTGGAGATACAACCTGACCATTTTTTCAAAAGAGAACATGTAAAGCACACCAGCAAAATATTGGTGTAGGACAGGAACAAATATATATTCAAAATAATGTAACAGGGAAGTTACATACTTAAATAAACAAAGTGCATAAAATGTATGGTTGCATTTCATGTCACTGAACTTCATCTATAATCTACATCTATAATTCTTATAAAGCAAAACCTCACTAGCATTACCCTCAGCAGTCCACTATCACTTGCAATCAAAGCTCACTAGCACAAGAATTATGATGTCCATGTCTGCGAGACACATCATCCACTAACAAACATCTAGTTGTCCATATCAGCATGGCATGCTATCCACTAACATTAGTTTATAATAGTTAGACGGGAAGGAAATGAGTGAGTGCAGAGAAACGAGTGAAACGAGTGAGTGCAGAGGAAAAAAGAAAAGAAAGAGAAAAACAAGAAAAAGAGAGGTGTAGGCCATCGGTCGTCCTTGTTCCCCTTCTTCTCAGGGTGTTCGGTGAAGCTGTCAGCGTTTGTATGGGATGGTAGTCAAAATCCTGGCCTTGACATGCACTGGTGTGACCATGCTTTGACCTCTCTCACAGGAACCCGAGAGATGGGCTCCGTCTTGTGCCATGTTATCTACGGAGAGGAGGCAGAGTGGTTGATACGGTGAGTTAGGCAGCACAGTGGTGGCGAATGACCATGGCCACATCGGGTCATACCGGAGGCCATATCTTTGGTACAATGGCATGTTCCATCCCGTCCAGAGTAGGAGCGAGATCGGCCATGCCGGGCATACGATCGTGCCCGTGCCTCGCGGCTTGGGTACAAAGCGAGCATGGTGCTTGGGCACGTCCCCTTTGGTTGATGATGACGTAAGGGGTGACGCTAGGCCGCTCGGGTGAGGAGGAGAAGCACCTCGAGCGGGTTGGTGCTCGAGGTCCCACCAGTGTGGCCGGGTGAGGCGAAGTTCGTTCCGCCTACGCCCGAGCTCCACGCTTTGGGCCTAAATAGGAAGGATTTCTACTTAAATGGCCTGGGCCGTACCCAGGCCTCCTAAACACACTATGCTGGCGTATTTAGTTATTTGTTTCACTGTCATTTGGGGATTCCTGTTTGTTATATCCTCGATAGTTACATTTGGGGATACCTGTTTGTTATATCCTCGATAGTTACATTGAAGCAACTCCTGATCCAACATGCTAAACCTACATCTCTGCTCAGGAGGAGCAAAGCGGTAGCTTGGGGAAGCTTGTTGATAGTCACTAACACCTCATTCAACCATCCATATTCCACACAAATTCAAGGTAATTCAACATAGAAAGGTACATTTTATGTTTATAATTCGCCTAGTACATGGAGAAATTATTTGTATGCAAGTAAAATACTAAAAATTGTCACATATGACGCAATGGAGGCAAGTAGACGTGTCAGGGCATTGTGAGACCACCTCATCAACCACTTACCGAGCCAAAGAACCATACCGGGCCCACCTTTGCAGGCTGGTGGATGTACCTCACACGTACCGGTGTTTGATGAGTCTGTCTTCCCCTACTCCATCGGTACCGGTGTTTGATGAGTCTGTCTTCCCCTACTCCACCACCACCACACCACCCTCCGCCCCTGACCCTGACCTCGCCTCTTTGTTTCCCACTGACACGTGGTCCAGCCACTTTTGTCGTTTTCTCCTGCAGGTACCAGTGCTGCTCCTGACCCTGTGGCGTCACCCTCCGGTGCGGCCCTGGCTCCTCCGCCTGGCCCGGGGCCAGGGACGCCGGTTCCTGCACCCCCAGCGTGGTTCGCCCAACCGGTGCGTGTCTACCAGTGTCGTGCGAGGGCGGACCCGACGCCTGCTGCTCCTGGCCCTGTGCCCTGCACGGGTCCGGTAGCGTCGCCCTCCGGTGCGGCCCTGGCTCCTCCACCTGCCACGGGGCCGAGGACGCCGGTTCCTGCACCCCCGGCGCAGTTCGCTCAGCCGGTGCTTGTCTACCAGCGCCGTGCACGGGCGTACCCAACGCCTCCGTCGCCACCAGGGGCATCCTCTCCACCGGCCGCGCTGCCGCTGCCGGTGGCCTCTTCACCGCCGACGACGCCTACACCACCGCCGCCGCCTTCGGCAGCCCGTGTCATGCAGCCGGTGTACCACCCACCGCTCCTTCACCGCCACCCGCGGCATGTTCACCCTATGGTGACGGGGCACGCGGCGGGTACCCTGTGATCCTGGGCTCTTGCGGCGATGCCCGGCGACACGCAGGTCTCTCCTGTACCCTCTTCCGTTCGCGACGCCTTGTCGGACCCTCACTGGCACCGCACGATGGAAGAGGAGTACGCGGCTCTCCTCGCCAACCAGACATGGGATCTGGTTCCCCGTCCGCCCGGCTCCAATGTTGTCACTGGCAAGTGGATTTGGACGCACAAGCGTGGGCTGATGGTACCCTGGAGCGGTACAAGGCTCGCTGGGTTCTTCGGGGTTTCACTCAACACCCTGAAGTCGACTACGATGAGACTTTCAGCCCGATGGTGAAGCCGGCCACGGTCCGCACGGTGCTCTCACTGGCCCTTCCTCGCTCCTGGCCAGTGCATCAGCTGGATGTCAAGAATGCGTTTCTGCACAGGACTCTCACCGAGACAGTGTACTGTAGCCAGCCAGCGGGGTTTGTTGACTCTTCACGTCCAGACATGGTCTGTCGGCTCAACAGGTCTCTCTACGGCCTCAAGCAGGCCCCTCGGGCGTGGCACTCCCGGTTTGCAGCCTTCCTGGTGATAATGGGGTTTGTGGAGGACAAGTCAGATACGTCTCTGTTTATATATCACCGTGGAGCTGAGACTGCTTACCTGCTGCTCTACGTTGATGACATTGTCCTCACAGCCTCCAGTTCGTCACTACTCAGCCGCATCATCAGCTCTCTTCAGCAGGAGTTTCCTGTGAAGGATCTTGGTGTGCTCCACCATTTCCTCGGGGTGACTGTTGAGCCTCGTCCTGCCGGCCTTCTTCTTCACCAGCGGCAGTACACTCTTGATATCCTGGAGCGAGCTGGGATAACTAACTGCAAGCCTTGCTCCACTCCAGTTGACACTCAGGGCAAGCTGTCAGAGGCCGAGGGCCACTCAGTGGACGACCCCACGGCATACCGGAGTCTCGCAGGTGCACTTCAGTACCTTACCTTCACCAGGCCAGACATCACCTATGCAGTACAGCAGATTTGTCTTCACATGCATGATCCCCGAGAGCCCCACCTCACTGCTCTCGAGCGCCTCCTCCGCTACTCCACGGCACTGTCGACTACGGCTTGCTCCTTCACCGGTCTTCCTCCTCTGAGCTCGTCGTTTACACTGACGCTGACTGGGCCGGGTGCCCGGACACTCGGCGCTCCACCTCCGGCTACGCCGTCTTTCTGGGCGGCAACCTGGTGTCCTGGTCGTCCAAGCGCCAGCCGGTCGTCTCCCGCTCCAGTGCCGAGGCGGAGTACC
>CM041637.1:28137449-28183257 GCA_023333625.1 Bothriochloa decipiens | reverse complement strand
GGGGGGGTGTTGGAGTATATGAGGTTTAGGCCCATGAGGCCCATGTATGTCTATATAGCTACCTTCCCTAGGGTTAGCCCAATAATGAAAATTATTCACTCTAACAGTAATATATATGATAATGATAATGACATGATGTGAGATGGTATATTTTCCATATCAACAATAAAGAATTGCATATCTCCTATAAGAACAGTGGCACTAATTTTTAGGAATACACACAGCAAGCTCTGCCAGAGGTGACTCTGCATCTGGGCCATTGCGAAGTTCAAGCAACGCATACTGAACATCCACAGTCGTGACAAGAACTGTACGTGAAAGCAATGAATGGTTACTTAGGTTGACTTTATCTGCAAGCAGACGAATTGACTCCTTTGTCCGGTTCACATTTTCACGAAAACTTGGGGGCAGGTTAGGTGTCTCGGACAGATTTGTTGAAATACAGTTTGTAGTGACATTGTATTCCTTATCTGACATGACAGCATGAAGCAATCCTATCTGCAGAAGGAAACAAACATAGTAACAAAAACAGGGTAAAAGGGATCTTATCTATGTGTTAGCCATATAATCCACAACTGATTCTACACTAAAGCATCAAGTTCAATAAATAAACATTAGTAAAGTTTTAATCAAACAGCAATTTTCTAAAGTCAGACAGGATGTTGTATCCAGCCATTGTTTTCCAATAGTTCTGATACCAAAACAGGAACCATCATTAAATCAAATACTTCAATAGACACTTTTTACCTACAAATTCATAATATTATATGTTCATTTTCTTCAATCCTTGAGAGCATTTGCATTTTTTT
This sequence comes from Bothriochloa decipiens, assembly GCA_023333625.1. Classification (NCBI taxonomy): domain Eukaryota; kingdom Viridiplantae; phylum Streptophyta; class Magnoliopsida; order Poales; family Poaceae; genus Bothriochloa; species Bothriochloa decipiens. Next base: position 28,182,448 of record CM041637.1, on the reverse strand, counting down.
CTTAAAACTAGGCATAATCTCTGTTTCATCCTTTTTTAAAAAAGGTACGTAATGGTTTGCTGCTAAGTTGATTGCAATCAATTGATGGTCAGCGCCTGACAAGCAAATTGTAGTATAATCAATTAAACTAGAAACATAAATTATTCCACAATTGGAAAATCTAGATCTACCAGCCTGTCCAGCCATATGCCCAAACGTGACAACAGAACTTCAATGAAAGAAAATTAATAAATGCAAACCACATTTATAGCCATGCATACACAAATGAGCACTAGTCTGCTGAGTGTTATCATATTTAATTTCTGTTTATTGTTTGCCTACCCCAACTTGCTTGGGACAAAAGGCTATGTTGTTGTTGTTTGCCGGCAGATGCCTGGGAATCTCCCCGCTATCGCCTGGTTTCTTCACTCTTAATTACTAGACTAGCCACTATGAATGTCTGTAAACTCTGTTGCTCTACTGATCAATAACATACATTGACCAAAAAGGAAGTGTCAATCAGACAACACATACAAGTGAGACCATATTAAATTGTTAGACAGAAGGAAAAAAAATTAATCACCTGAACTTTCATACACAGTATCGGGACATTTTTGAAGACATCCCGCAGGCTACGTCGCACCTCTACATTGATGCCATGACCATCACGAATCATACACTTTCCTAGAGTTCCATTTACGCCAACCGCCATGTTGATTCCATTTATCTATTTGTGTGAATCAAAATATCATATAAGAGATATAATTAGAAGATTACTTCTACATCCCATTGCATACCTCTGCATGCAGAACATCAAGCCGTACAGCAGAAGGGTCAGTCTCTTCACCTCCATGCCAACTAAACTCATTCCTTACTTTCAATTGGCCAAGATCAAATTGTATATAACTGCAGCAACGTATCAGCGTCAATGTCATTTTTTATTTTTTACCATAACATCATTCTGTGCCACTTCATTTCAAACTATTGATGACAGCAAAACTACAAAATTCAAACTTAGTACAAACACATCAGTCTATCTGACAACAAATATATTTGTCATACCCTACCTGAACTACATGATTTGGAATTGGTGACTGGTAATATATGATGTCGTTATAAAATATAAAGTAGATTCATAACAAGATCCTAAGGAACTAAACTAAATTAATCAACAGGTTCTTTAACAAGCAATTGAGTTAGCTAATAACTGGAAATGTAGACATACTCTTCGCTCTGAGAATTCTTAGGAACAATGATTATGGGTGTCTCAAGTGAAAGATCCAGCTTTATAGCAGAAGAACCATCCATTTCGTATTTCTGAATTAACCACTCAAAACCTCCAACTTTATCAATAAATTTAATTGCCTCTTCAGTATGAGGGGTGGCAAGCTCCATAAAGTAAGAAGTGAACTGCAGAACAGAAGGCACATAAGAAAAATATCAACAACAACAACAATACCACCATAGCCTTTTGTCCCAAGAAAGTTGGGGCAGGCTAAAGATAAAACTCAAAAGAGGCATGGAAACAAATAACACATAAATGGTACAAGAACAAAGATTACGGTTCAGGCACGTTAATTGCTAGTCTCCATGCGCTACTATCCATAACTAAATCCTTAGGGATATTCCACTCTTTAAGGTCTCTCTTAACCGACTCATTCCAAGTCAGTTTAGGTCGACCTCTACCCCTATTTACATTATCGACCCGCTTTAGAACCCCACTACGCACCGGCGCCTCAGTAGGCCTCCGTTGGACATGGCCAAACCATCTCAACCGGTGTTGAATCAATTTTTGCTCAATTGGTGCCACCCCAACCCTATCCCGAATATCGTCGTTCCGGACTCTATCTCTCCTTGTGTGCCCACAACACCATCTTAACATACGCATCTCTGCTACACTCAATTGTTGGATATGTCGCCTTTTTGTAGGCCAACATTCAGCACCGTATAACATCGCCGGACGAATCGCTGTCCTATAAAACTTGCCTTTTAACTTCTGAGGCACCCTTCTGTCACAGAGGACGCATGAAGCTTGACGCCATTTCAACCAACCGGCTGAAATTCTATTCCTAACATCTTCATCAATGTCGCCATCCTTTTGTAGCATCGATTCTAAATACCGAAAAGTATCCTTCTTGGCCACCACTAGCCCATCGAGGCTAACGACTCCCTCCTTATTCCTAGTCGCGCTGAAATCGCACCTCATGTACTCGGTCTTGGTCCTACTAAGTCTAAACCCTTTCGACTCTAATGTGTACCTCCATATTTCTAACTTCCTATTAACCCCTGCCCTAGTCTTAGCCACTATCACCACATCATCAACAAAGAGCATACACCAAGTGATATCACCTTTCATGTCCCTTGTGACCTCATCCATCACCAGAGCAAATAAATAAGGGCTCAATGCTGACCCTTGATGTAGTCCTATTTTAATTGAAAAGTCACTGGTGTCGCCATCATATGTTCGAACACACGTCACCACATCCCTGTACATATCCTTGATGAGGGTGATGTACTTAGTTGGGACTTTGTGCTTTTCCGAGGCCCACCACATGACATTTCTCGGTACTTTGTCATATGCCTTCTCGAGGTCAATAAAGACCATGTGCAAGTCCTTCTTCTGCTCCCTATATCTCTCCATCAACTATCGTAATAAGAAAATCGCCTCCATGGTCGACCTATCAGGCATAAAGCCAAATTGGTTTTGGGTCACACTTGTCACTCTTCTTAGGCGATGCTCGATAACCCTCTCCCAGAGCTTAATCGTATGACTCATCAACTTAATCCCACGGTAATTAGTACAACTTTGAACATCTCCCTTGTTGTTGAAGATCGGTACTAATATACTTCTTCTACATTCTTCAGACATCTTGTTTGACCGAAAAATGAGGTTAAAAAGCTTAGTTAACCATACTATCGTTCTAGCACCTAGACATCTCCACACCTCAACGGGGATACCGTCAGGGCCCATCGCTTTACCTCCCATTATCCTCTTCAAAGCATCCCCGATCTTTGCCTTCTGAAATCTCCTCACGAAACATCTGTTGGTATCGTCAAATGAGTCATCCAACTATAAGGTAGGACCCTCATTCTCCTCATTAAACAACTTGTCAAAGTACTCTCTCCACCTGTCCTTGATCTTTTCATCACTCATCAAAAGTCGATCCGTCCCATCCTTGATGCATTTGATTTGGTTGATGTCCCTCGTCTTCCTCTCTCGGATCCTAACCATACTATAAATGTCATTTTCCCCTTCCTTCGTGCCTAGCCGCTGATAACGGTCATCATACGCCTGACCTTTTGCTACACTCAATGCTCGTTTTGCAGCCCTCTTCGCTATTTTATAGCTCTCGATGTTGGCTGCACTCTTGTCATGATAGAGGCGCTTGAACCACTCCTTCTCCCTAGTAGCCCTTTGCACCTCGTCATTCCACCACCAGGTGTCTTTCGCTTCCCGTTTGCCTCCCCTACTCACTCCAAACACATCCGAAGCCACCTTCCGAACACATGTGGCCATCTTTAGCCACATGCCCTCTGCATCTTCTTCTTCTTCCCACGGCCCCTCATCTAGCATCCTATAGTTAAAAGTTTGCACTGCTTCCCCCCTAAGCTTCCACCATTTTGTTATTGCAATCTTGGCCCGATTGTCCCGGTGGACACGTACCCGAAAGCGAAAATCCGCCACCACAAGCTTGTGTTGGGGGACAACACACTCCCCAGGTAACACCTTACAGTCTAAGCAAGCACATAAGAAAAATATATCATTGGAAATCCGATAGAACAATTTGCAATGTCAATACACACCTCTTGAACAAAACGGTAGAGAAAGACAATTTGGACAGCAGAAAGCTGACCAGTCAAGCTGTAATTATGACCCTCGAAGTCTTCATCATCGATATTGTATGACTGGAATGTGAACTGCAGGAGTGAAAAAAGCCATTATTCATTGTAGTGCTTCAACCGAGCAATTAGGAAATGGAAAATAAATAGTCTTGCATTGTTGCAGATTTGAGATAATTCTGCTTCTCCAATATTCAAAGAAGTTAAACCAAAGTAGCCCAATTATCTAGAACTCGAATAAGCATTGAGATGGGCACTTAATCCCAGATATTCCAGTACCCAAAGCTTCAAATACTAACAAGCAATGAAATGCACTTCCTCCCAGAAAATCTAGTGTCTAAAGCAAGTTACAAACCAATTGAAATGCGTACCCTTAAAAACTGGCTGAGACCAAACACCACAGGCAATGTTAACCAGGCGGCGGACTATGGAAATTTTGTATAATGATGCAGAATAGTCAGGAGTATATTAGTGTAATCTCCTAGTCTAGGATTTCCCTCCTATATCTATTTGATAAACAAAAAAAAGAACCTCACTCTTGTACAACAATGCCTATAATCCACAGTTAGCACAGCAAATATAATTGCATGTAAATGAACATATAATACCTAAGATTGTGACATGGTAAGAACAAATATATACCATTAGCATATAAGTGACAGCAAACAGTCTGAGAATACCTTTATAAGCGACTCGACACCAGGCTTTCGTATATCGCAAAGCCAACCCCAACGATGATCTGGGCCAAGGGACATGTCACAAAATCTCATATTCCCTAGCATACCATCAATTGAAAAAGAACCTGGATGAACCTGATAAATATTAAAAAAGTTAAGATAAATGGAAAAGTTTAAGGTATAGCTGATGAAGATGCACAAACACAGGTATTAAGACAAAAAAAATTTGCAAATAAAAGCGGTATCAAGCACATTCCTTATCCTGTACTAATGAATGATTCAATCAAGGAAATTTAATGAGTTCTGTACAAATCATTAGACAACTTCCTGGCATAATGCTAGTGGTATTTGAAATGCACGTAGTAACAATCTAATCAGACAATTTCAAATATGATATTAGGAAAAAAAAAACATGTAGTGTTCAGCACTAGACCAAAAAGTTTAAACAAAAGAATTTCAAACCAATGGACAACACTCTCAAGACAGCTAATCTATAATGCAGGCAATCGACAACAGCACATTTACCACTCAAATATCCATAAATCACATGCAATGATGTATGCACCACCAAAAGTGCTCAGGAAATGTAAATGGCACCATCTTACATCCTTTTAATCGACCAGAACACACTATCCTCATACGAAAAAGCTAGAGCAGTAATGCTTATAACTTTGTGATCATTGGTGGCATAAATGTTGATATTATTAATATAATACATTTTGCTATATTACAATAAGTGGGCACTCTAATGCCAAAAACAGAGTTAATATCCACTATAGTACTTTTGGAGCTCCAAAAATGGCACTGCATAGGGGATGCTTTAATTCTTTAACCCTCCATTAAAAAAATACAAGGCACGTTTTAATTAGAAAGAGCCAAAATCGTATACTTAACCAACATTGAGTCAAATTATAATTATAAGTATGTTTTGTATATTATATATAACACATAATTTCTTCATCCATTGCAAATATCTCACCTTCAAACCAAACAAAAATTTCTCTTGCACAAACATTGCAAGCTGAGAACCATCTTCCTTATTAAGAAACATTGATACCCGGTCCACATCCATTTTCATGTTGAAAATGGTTCGACGTTTCCCATAACCTAACAATCCTTTTACAATTGTAGGAGCAGCTTCTTCCTTCCCTGTGGGTTTCACAGTTTGGACTGCAGGTGCATCAGGACTACTTTTCGGCACAGAATTAACCATGCTAAGATCAAATCCAAACTCGATGAGAGCAACAAGAGTGGGTCTGTTACAGTAGAATTCCAGTGCGGACATACGAATACTCATCTGAAACAAGCAGATAACAATGAAATTACGAGAAGAGGTATACAGCGCACGAGATATTAAAGAAAGATAAATAAATTTCTGATGCTTTGTTCAAAATGATCATTAATATGAACAATACTAGGTGACTAATTTTCAATGTCAAGTACCTGTGAGTCTATACCATCATAAAGACAAGAATCAGGACTCCTTCTCAAGAATGTAAGAACAACAAAATCTGTCACATTATTATCTTGTGCCTCGTAAAATATTTCAGTAGGTTTCACGTTCTGTTCATCCCCATCAAACTATAAACCATCCTTTGAACCTGTTTCACTGTACTCATTTGCATCAGAAATGAAGTTGGGGATTTGACTGTCATGCAGATTAAAATTTTGGTCCGGAGTAAAATCTGTTAATGCATCCATGAAAGATTCCTCATCCATAGCAAAGGTGCTTAGGTCACCCCCCTTATCAAGAATATCGGAACAGGTAGCTTCCACACTTTCATTGATGACAGAGCATGCTAAATACTTCGAAGACATTGAAAGACGACCTTGTAGCTCATCCATTATTTTCAATGAATGCAATTTGGTTTTCACACTAAGACCACGGGAAGATTGAACAACATTAACCTACAATATACATACCAACAAACAATGGAGTCAGCAGAAAATGATATGGAATATTCAACAACAACAACAACATAGCCTTTTGTTCCAAGCAAGTTGGGGTACGCTATAGATGAAACCCAAAATAGGCATGAAAACAAAGAACACATAAATGGTACAAGAAAAAGATTACGGTTAAGATACGTTAATTGCTAGTCTCCAAGCGCTCCTATCCCTAGCTAAATCCTTATGGATATTCCACTCCTTAAGGTCTCTCTTAACCGACTCGTCCCTAGTCAGTTTAGGTCGACCTCTACCTCTCTTTACATTATCGACCCGCTTTAAAACCCCACTACGCACCGGTGCCTCGGGTGGCCTCCGTTGGACATGGCCAAACCATCTCAACCGGTGTTTAATCAATTTTTCCTCAATTGGTGCCACCCCAACCCTATCCCGAATATTGTCGTTCCGGACTCTATCCCTTCTTGTGTGCCCACAACACCATCGTAACATACGCATCTCTGCTACACTCAATTGCTGGATATGTCGCCTTTTTGTAGGCCAACATTCAGCAATGTATAACATCGCCGGACGAATCGCTGTCCTATAAAACTTACCTTTTAACTTCTAAGGCACCCTTCTGTCACAGAGGACGCCTGAAGCTTGACGCCATTTCAACCAACCGGCTGAAATTCTATGCCTAACATTTTCATCAATGTCACCATCCTTTTGTAGCATCGATCCTAAATACCGAAAAGTATCATTTTTGGCCACCACATGCCCATCGAGCCTAACGTCTCCCTCCTCATTCCCAGTCGCGCTGAAATCGCACCTCGGTCTTGGTCCTACTAAGTCTAAACTCTTTCGACTCTAACGTGTGCCTCCATAGTTCTAACTTTCTATTAACCCCTGCCCTAGTCTCATCCACTAGCACCACATTATCAGCAAAGAGCATACACCAAGGGATATCACCTTGTATGTCCCTTGTGACCTCATCCATCACCAAAGCAAATAAATAAGGGCTCAATGCCGACCCTTGATATAGTCCTATTATAATTATAAAGTCACTGGTGTCGCCATCACATGTTCGGACACACGTCACCACATCCCTGTACATATCCTTGATGTGAGTGATGTACTTAGTTGGGACTTTATGCTTTTCCAAGGCCCACCATATGACATTTCTCGGTACTTTGTCATATGCCTTCTCGAGATCAATAAAGACCATGTGCAAGTCCTTCTTCTGCTCCCTATACCTCTCCATCAACTGTCGTAATAAGAAAATTGCCTCCATGGTCGACCTACCAGGTATAAACCCAAATTGGTTTTGGGTCACACTTGTCACTCTTCTTATGCGATGCTTGATAACCCTCACCCAGAGCTTTATCGTATGGCTCATCAACTTAATCACACGGTAATTAGTACAACTTTAAACATCTCCCTTGTTCTTGAAGATTGGTACTAATATACTTCTCCTACATTCTTCAGGCATCTTGTTTGACCAGAAAATGAGGTTAAAAAGCTTAGTTAACTATACTATCGCTCTGACACCTAGGCATCTCCACATCTCAATGGGGATACCGTTAGGGCCCATCGCTTTACCTCCCTTCATACTCTTCAAAGCCTCCCCGATCTCTGCCTGCTGAAATCTTCTCACGAAACGTCTATTGGTATCGTCAAATGAGTCATCCAACTCCAAGGTAGGACCCTTATTCTCCCCATTAAACAACATGTCAAAGTACTCTCTTCACCTGTCCTTGATCTCCTCATCCCTCACCAAAAGTTGATCTGTCCCATCCTTGATGCATTTGATTTGATTGATGTCCCTCGTCTTCCTCTATCGGATCCTAACCATCCTATAAATGTCCTTCTCCCCTTCCTTCGTGCCTAGCCGCTGATAACGGTCATCATACGCCTGACCTTTTGCTACACTCACCGCTCGTTTTGCAGCACTCTTTGCTATTTTATAGCTCTCAATGTTGGCTGCACTCTTGTCATGATGGAGGCGCTTGAACCACTCCTTCTTCTCCCTAATAGCCCTTTGCACCTCGTCATTGCACCACCAGGTGTCTTTCGCTTCCCGTTTGCCTCCCCTACTCACTCCAAACACATCCGAAGCCACATTTCGAACACATGTTGCCATCTTTAGCCACATGTCATCTGCATCTTCTCCTTCTTCCCACGGCCCCTCATCTAGCATCCTCTTATTAAATGTTTGCGCTGCTTCCCCCCAAGCTTCCACCATTTTGTTCTCGCAATCTTGGCCCGATTGTACCGATGGACACGTACCCGAAAGCGAAAATCCGCCAGCACAAGCTTGTGTTGAGGGATAACACACTCCCCAGGTGATACCTTACAATCTAAGCAAGCACGTCTATCCCCCCTCCTTGCAAGGATAAAGTCGATCTGATTCAGGTGTTGTCCGCTACGAAAGGTCACTAGATGGGATTCCCTCTTCTTAAAGACGGTATTCGCTATCAACAAATCGTAGGCCAACGCGAAGCTCAAAACATCCTCCCGCTCTTGATTTGTACTACCATACCCGAAACCCCCATGCACCCGCTCGAAACCTACATTAGTCGCACCCACATGGCCGTTGAAGTCTCCTCCTATGAAGAGTTTCTCGCTGATAGGCACAGTACTAACCATGCTATCGAGATATTCCCAAAACTGCCTGTTGGTTCTCTCGTAAAGACCTACCTGTGGGGCATAGGCACTGATCACATTCAGAGCCAAATCTCCAACTACCAACCGGACTAGGATAATCCGGTCGCCTTGCCTCCGCACCTCAACTACTCCATCCTTAAGGCTCCTATCGATCAAGATGCCTACACCATTCCTACCCGATGTTGTCCCCGTGTACCAAAGTTTGTAGCCAGTATCCTCCACCTTCTTCGCATTCTGGCCCTTCCATTTAGTCTCCTGAACGCATAGAATATTTACACGCCTTCTAATTGCTGTATCGACTAGCTCTTTTAACTTACCCGTTAAGGACCCTACATTACAGCTACCTAGACGAATCATAGTTGGCTCGGCTAGCTTTCTTACCCTTCGCACCCGTCGAGGGAAGTGCGAAGACCCTTGCTCATTTTTCACTACACCCGGGTGCAGATGTAACATGTCACAAAGGTTGCGACGACCCACCCTTGCTCATTTATCATCGCACCCGGATCACGATACGACGCGCCACTAAGGGGATGACGACCCGGCCCTTGCACATTTGACACTACGCCCGGGTTCCGATGTAGCACGTCGCTAATAGGGTTACGTCCCAACGAATCTCTTGTGGGTTTCATATCTATGAGAGTGGCTAGTTTTGAAATGTTGGCTAGCCACACCTAACACACCCTTCTCCTTTATCTGGGCTTCGGACCGGCTATGTTGAAATAACTCAAGAAAGTCTTCCAATCAAAATAGGCGAAGTTAATAACATGAAAATGATATGGAATATAATAAACCATAATCTACAATTGCCGAACTTAATAACATGAATTACAAAACTGATAAGAAAATCCATTGATGGACGAAGGAGAGAACAATGGATACAAGTATAAGCAATACACCTAGATGTAATCACTGCAAGGGCCTCAATGTCACAATACAACCCAGTTGAGAAGCTGAAAGAACAGCAAGGGAAACGACGAGAACAAAATTACCCATGCAACAATTCAATTTTGAATACGCATAACAATTAAGTTAGATAGAAGGAATTTACTGAGTAAAAGATGCAAGGATCCTAAATTATGTCTGCTGAGGATCTTGACAGCCTTTTCATGTTGCCGTTATCACAAGAGGCATTTGAAGAGCTCCAAAAGATATTCTGCTGTCCAAAACCTTTGATGAGCAAAGTACAGATGTCTGGACATACCAATGGGGCAGGACGACATATTCATTGAGAAAATTTTACGGGCTAGTATTTCAGAATGTGCCTACACATCCAGTCTTCTCTTGGCTCTGGAAATCCAAGTGCATACTGAGAGTCAAATTCTTTTCATGGCCAGTGTGCGTGGACAGATTGAATACCATGGTGATGCTGAGAAGAAGGAACTTGTATGATGAGGAAGACACACACTGTGTTTTGTGCACAGCAGGAATAGACGAGGATTTCTTGGGATCCACTTTTTTGGGCCCATATGAGAGAATCTGGAAATCTTGGGCTCCACCCAAATGACGTTTTTTCATGTGGCTGGTCACAGATGACAGGTGCTGGACGGCTGATCGGCTTGCAAGACGGGGACTGCCACACCCGGCTCAGCGCCCCCTCAGTGACCAAGAGAGAGGAAACTATTAACCATCTGCTAGTATCTTGTGTATTCACCTGTCAGTTTTGGTTCTATCTGCTCCAGCACTTTGGGATCCAACAACTCAGTCCACAACCTTCAGAATGTTCTTTTGATCAGTGGTGGGAAAATTCAAGCAATGCTACTATTGGGTTTACAAGGAGGGGATTCAACTCTCTTGTGATCTTAGGAGCTTGGACCCTATGGAACCACCGCAATCGACGTGTTTTTGACGGAGATACTCCCAGCTTGAGTGGTGTTTTGAGTCTTGCTTTAGAGAAGAGTTGGCTGTGGGCTATGGCGGGGGCGCGAGGCCTTCCCATCCTCCCCCTCCACCCTTAACCTTGTAGTCTGCAGGTTGTCTAGTCTTGGTCGTCTCCTTGTCATAGGCACTGTAATTCTACATGGGGTTGTGTGGTGTGTGTTGTACTTGGGGTCTTTCCCCCTTTTTTATCTTCTTAATATAATGAGGCGCAGTTCTCCTGCGTTTTCGAGAAAAAGGAATAGACTAGGATTTGGACCATCTCTTCTTCGACTGTCCATTCTCCAAGAGACATTAGGAGAAAATAGGCATTCAGTGGAACAATGACCTCAGCTTATACCCGCGGGTGGCACACGCGAGACAGCGCATAATACTCATTTCTACATGGAGGCCATGCTCATTGCAGCTTAGGAGATATGGAAGCTCCGGAATGACCGAGTGTTCAATAACGGTGGTGTCCATGTCAACATCTGGTTTAGTAAAGTCCATCACCGGTCCCTAAACTTGTCCGGCTGTGTCATCCCGGTCCTAAACTCGCAAACCGACCGTTTAGACCTTCAAACTTGTTCGGTTGTGTCATCCCAGTCCCTAAACTTAAAAATCACCTCTTTAGATCCTCAAACTTGTTCAGTTGGATCATCCCGATCCCTAAACTTGGTTTTGAGTCTCATTTGACCGATCTGAAAACTCTAAATAACAAAATAATTTACAACTTTTTTTTCATATGAACTCAAATAAAGACAAACTTTATGTCAAAATTGTAGCCCTCGACACGATCTACAACTTTATAGTCGAAAAGTTTTTATTTGAAGTCGTTATTTCAATAAACTTTTTTTCATATGAACTCAAATAAAGACAAACTTTATGTCAATGTAGTCCTTGACGCAATCTACAACTTTATATCCAAAATTTAATTTTAAATTTAAACACATGTAAACTTACAACAATATTTTGGGACCATATACAGTTTTAATTCAAAAACTTTTCAACTACAAGGTTATCGAGGGCTACAATCTCTACTCCTAATAAAACAGAAAAGGAATCGTTGACACAGGCTTCTAGGCCGTCGCTCGCTCGCATGCCCCACCCGGCTTCCCTGCTCCCGGCGATCTTTTACCGCGCCAACAGGTGGGGCCACACCCGCACCATTTGATGCCACTCGTCTCGGGCCATCACCGCCCGGCACCTCACCCGGCGTGCCCTCCGCCACCCCGCCTATCGAATCCCTCCTCCATTCTGTATCCCACATCCCGTCGCAGCTCCTTCGCGCCGCCACTACCGCAAGCAAGGTCTCAGATATTTGTTGGTCTCCTCACCAGATCTTCGTCGCAGATTCGTTGAGAGGTGGCCCTAGAGGTGTGGAGCATAGGTGCACAAGTCCGGTAAGGAGGCAGCCCGACTGTGGTGGAGGTGCTCAGCAAGGCAAGGGCGGTCTCCTCTACGCCGCCATGTGCGGAATCGGACAGCTGCTTGCATGGCAAACGGGCGGGCGCGCTTGTGCAGGACGCGGACGCGCCGAGCGGCTGGGGAGTGGGGGCTCATGCGGCGGCGGCTTGCAATCGGGCGATCTCACGCCTACCTCGTCATTGGTCCCACCGACGACAAGATCAATGGCCGGTACCTCGACACCAGCGCAACCCACCAAATGACCGGGCGGCGGATTCTTCTCTGAGCTCGACTCCAGCGTGCGAGGCTTCGTCAAGTTCGGGAACGCCTACGCTATGGAGATCAAGGGCGTCGGCTCCATCATCTTCATCGCCGAGACCGGCGAGCACAGGATGCTCACCGGCGTCTACTACATCCCTGTGCTGAGGAACTCGATCATCAGCTTGGGGCAGCTGGATGAGAACGGTTCGCGAGTGGAGATCGAGGACTGTTTACTTCGCATCTGGGATCCCTGTCGCCGACTTCTTGCCAAAGTGAACAGGGGGACCAGCACCCTCTACATCCTTCACGTGCAGGTGGCGCAACCTTTTCTGTCTTAGAGCCCGTCACGACGACGCCGCCTAGCAGTGGCATAGTGGCACGAGCGCTTTTGGCACCTCGACTTCGAGGCCCTCAAGTAGCTCAGCAACAAGATGGTACAGGGCATGCCGTGCATTGACCACGTGGAGCAGTTCTACGACACATGCGTCTACACCAAGCAATAACGGCTCTCCTTTCCCCGCCAGGCGAGCTTGTGCACCAAGGAGAAGCTCGAGCTCGTGCATAGCGACCTCTGCGACCCCATGACACCTGCTACACTTGGAGGACGGCGCTACTTCCTCCTCGACGACGACGTGACTTGCTACATGTGGGTAATCCTCCTCGACACCAAGGCAACCACGGACGCCATCAAGCACCATCAAACTGTTGCTGAGGAGTGCGGCCGCAAGCTTCGAGTGCTGCGCATGGACAATAGTGACGAGTTCACGGCAGCGTACTACGCGGACGAGCAGATCTAGTGCCACTTCACCGCATCGTACACCCCGCGGCAGAACGATGTCGTCGAGCGCCGCAACCAGACGGTGGTCGCCACCGCCCGCGCCCTCCTCAAGCAAAGATGGATGCTGGTGATCTACTGGGGAGCCGATGATGACAACCGTCCATCTCAACCACTGACTGACCAAGGCACTTGACGCAAGACGCCGAACGAGGCCTGGCACGAGCGCAACCTGGTGGTGAGCCAGCTCTGCGTCTTCGACTGTCTGGCGCTCGCCAAGGAGTTCACTCACGTCAGCAAGCTCGACGACCGGAGCACACTAGGAGTGTTCATCGGCTAAGTGGAGGGTGCCAAGGCCTACCGCATCCTCGACCTGGTGACAAAGGGCGAGGCTGGACCTAGGACAAGGCAGTGGATGACGGCTTGGCTTCGACCCTCAGGGACTTCGTTATCGACTACGTCCACTTCGAGGAGCCAAGGGAGTTAGCAGCTCATCTTCACTGAGCTCGTCATCCTCGCCACCCGAGTCCTCCACCGCCTCCACCACCAGCGAGTCCTCCACCACCTCAAGGGCCCGATACGCCATGCTCTGCTACACCAGCTCCTCGCTCTCCTGCAACGTTCGGTGCAGTTCGCCACTCGGCCGTCCGACGATGAGGACCGCGTCGACGCATACCACGACGACGAGCCTGGGATGGCGATGCATGACTTCGAGGCGGTGCTGCACCTGGCACACGAGGACAGTGAGCCTCACTCCTTCACTGTGGCAGAGGGAGACACGGTATGGCATGCCGCGATGCAGCAGGAGATGGACGCCATCAAGCGGAACCAGACGTGAGAGCTGGCAGATCCCCTTGCCGGCCACCACGCCATCATCCTTAAGTGGGTGTACAAGCTCAAGAAGGATGAAGCTGGAGCAGTGATCAAGCACAAGGCCCGCCTCGTGACACGCGACTTCGAGTTCAGCAGGAGGGAGTCGACTTCGACGACGTCTTCTGGCCTGTTGCACGGATGGAGTCAGTTTGCCTCCTCGCGCTGGCTGCCTAGGAGCGCTTGCGTGTGCACCACATGGACGTCAAGTCTGCCTTCCTCAACGATGATCTGATGGAGGAGGTCGACAGCCGCCATCCGTAGGGATTTGTCATCACTGGAAAGTAGAACAAGGTTCTCCGCCTGCGCAAGGCCCTCTACGGCTTGCGGCAAGCACCACGAGCATGGAACGACAAGCTGGACTCTACTCTCAAGAAGATGGGGTTTCAACAGAGCCCTCAGCCCTCACGAAGCTGTTGTCTACTGGCAGGACAAGGGAGGCAACGCCCTCTGCTGGTGGGCGTCTACGCTGACGACTTGGTGATCATCGGCAACAAGGAAGAAGAGGTGGAAGCATTCAAGGCAGAGATGAAGGCCACCTTCTAGATGAGCGACTTGGGCCTCCTGTCCTTCTATATGGAGATTGAGGTCCACCAGGATAGCTTTGGCACCTCTCTTGGCCAAATCGCCTACGCCAAGCGCATCGTCGAGATGGGCGGCCTCACCGGCTGCAACCCAGCCCACAATCCCATGGAGAGGATGAAGCTTGAGTTGTGACAGCACGGCGAAGGAGATTGACACCACGGCACGCCTTGTGGGGAGCCATCGCTACCTCGTCCACACGCGACCATACCTAGCATTCGCCATGGTCTATGTTAGTCGGTTCATGCAGCGACCAACGACGGAGCATCAGCAGGCTATCAAGAGGATCCTACGCTATGTTGAGGGCACCTCCGACTATGACTTACACTACCCAAGGTGTCACAGCGTGGAGCACTTCATCGGGTAAAATGACAGCGACCTCATTGGCGACATTGACGTCAGCAAGAGCATCACCGGGACGCTCTTCTTCCTCGGCAAGTGCCTGATAAGCTGCAGTCGGTGAAGCAGCAAGTGGTGGCCTTGTCCAGCTGTGAGGCGGAGTACATCGCTGCTACGACCGCTTCGACTCAAGCTCTGTGGCTGGCTCGGCTACTGGGTGATCTCCTAGGCAGAGAAGCTCAAGCAGTGGAGCTCAGGGTGGATAGCAAGTTCGCCTTGGCCTTGGCGAAGAACCTCGCCTTCCATGAGCGCAGCAAGCATATCCACATCAAGTACCACTTCATCCGGAGTTGCTTGGACGATGGGAGCATCAAGGCCAGCTACATCAACACCCAGGATCAGCTAGCGGACTTCCTCACTAAGTCCCTTGGGCGGATCAAGTTAATGGAGATGCACACCCGGATTGGGATGGCTCAGATTCCCAGAAGGCGCCGCAAGACTTACGGTGAGATTGACAAGGCTTCTATAAGTCTCATGCTTATCTTAGGAGTAGTTGGCCTGTTGTGTCAACACCCTTATCATCTATCTTATCCTTTAAGCATCTTTACTTTGGAATACGCCTACCTTCCTTCAACTGTAAGCAAAGTACTCTAAGTACCCAAACCTGCCATGGTTGTGGCAAGGCTAATAGAAATGAAAACTTGACCTCAAATCCTGCCACACAATGCCACACTGGCCTGGGGTACAGCAAGCGGTGTGCACGGGCGCTCATGGCCGGCGTGCAAAGTAGCCAAACATGCATGGAGCCAACGGGAGAAGCAGAGGAGGAGGTAGCCAAACATACATGGAGCCAGCGGGAGGAGCAGAGGAGAAGGTCTCATACGAGAATAGTGTTATCAGATCGCACGACTAATCTAGTGTTTAGATTGAGGGCTGGACTGGGTTGAAGCGGGTTCGACCCAGATCAACCCATATTTGGATGGAAAATGAAGCGGGTTGGGTTTTAACCTAGTAGAGAATCAACAACAACAACATAGCATTTTGTCCCAAGCAAGTTGGGGTAGACTAGAGGTGAAACCCAGAACATAAAAGTCAAGGTTTAGACACGTAGATGGCTAGTCTCCAAACACTCCTATCCTAGTAGAGAATATGCTCTTCAAATGCGGGTCGAGGGGATTCCTCCGAAACAAGCGTACCACGCGAACCTGTCTCGGTGAGGCGGCAGCCAAAGTAGGGCAAACTAGAGGAGAGGCTCGGCACAGGGCAACGCAGTGGTAGGGCGCGGTGGCTGGCGAAGGCAATGTAGTGGCGGGGCGCGGCAGATGGATGGGCGAGGCGAGGCCATCAGGGGAAGGGCCGAGCTCAAGCTCGAGTAGATGGACGCGAAGCTCCACAAGCAGCGAGGAGGGTACGGATCGCCGGCGCGAGGCTGGCTGCCATGGCCGCCGAGGCGGGTCGCCGTCTAGACTGAAGCATGACGAGGAGGCGGTGGCCGGCGAGGACTGCACGGGGCAGGGCAGGAAGGGGAGGTGGCGGCCGCCATGGTCTCCGATGCATGCGCTGGGCGTGGCGAGGAGGTGCTGGCCCAGGGGAGTTGTGCCACGCTAGGCCATGGAGCTCCGCCGCCACTGACCTCCGGGAGCTCCGTCATGGCAGCGAGGATGGGTGCCGAGCTCCGACGAGCGGCGGGAGGGGGAGGAGCGCCGGCGGGCGAAGGAGATGGGGGCCAGGGAGGGAGCAGAGCACCAACAGGCGGTGGAGATCGAGCGAGCTGCGAGGACGAAGCCGAGCTCTAGATGTGTCTCAAGGAGGAAAACGTGAGAAAAAAGACTGAATGATAGGTGGGCCCCATTGATGATTGTTGCTAACACTGTTAAATTGTCATCCAACCCAGTTCTCCCCACTCTAACCAAACAAAAAACTAGGTCAAACCAACCCTCACATTCAAAAACGATATGGGTCCAATCCAACCAGAAAAATGGGCTGAACCCAACCCAACCTACCTCAACCCCAAACCAAACACATGCTAAATGGAACTCAATAACAGTCCTCGGACGACTAATCATGATAAGTCGTCCAATAAGAGCATCTAGATGACTACTTGGGCTAGCTCAAAAAAATTGTATGGTGGGATTAGGAAGAATTTGGACCACCTTTACATGGCCCATTAGGTTTATAGTATATATATGTAAGTAGTGAAGAGGAGCGGATGAGCAGTGGACATTTTCATCAAGCACGCGTCTTGTTTTCGTTCTCCCGCTTCAGTTGCCTCTCCACTCTCCCTCGTTAGCGCAGCTCTTGCCTCAGCACGTGTCTCCTCTTCCTGCGCCTCCACCTCCACCTCTTCCTCACCTGCACCTACAACTCATGGTGCTGCCTTTGTCTGCGGCACAACTTCCGCTGTGCCTGGCCAGAAACCTCTCCCTTGAGCGTCTATGGCTGCAGCTCCACCCGCCTCTCCCCTGTCTAGGCCTTTGTGCCTCTGCCGGCAGTGCTGCACCGGCCTCTCCCTTCAGGCATTAAAAGCTTAAGCTAGTCGACCCCAATTGACGACAAATCGCAATTAGGAATCTAATCGGTGGTTATACGACTAGCCTCGAATATAAAATCTAATAACACTAGACAAGATCCACGAAAACTTTTAAGGACCCACAGTGAAATACTCTTTATTATTCATGTTAGTTCAAGTAAGATTGGAACAATTACCGTGCCTCCATTCCCAAGGAGCTCTAGCATTAGAAGCTCTTGTGAATCATTGCTCTTTCTGTCCAGCTATATAGTGAGATAAATGAGGAAACAAAGTAATCAATATGACAGTCAAGTTGCTTCTTGAATATATGCAAACCTGGTGTATAATGCATCCAGGTCTCATTTGAGAAAAAATACCAAAATTTCATGTAACACTTTTACCTTTCCATACAGTGAAAGTTTAGTTGCAATAACAGAGCCATTCACAACAAGATCCACTGATCCCAAGCTATTAAGCCGTGGTGTACGTGATTCTGGGGGATGGCTGACAGGGTCTCCTAATATGTTCACATCAGGAGGGGCCTAAAAAAACAAGGCACAAAACATAAGACGAACCATTACAAGCTAGACATCAAGTATTTATAAGTAAAGAAAGGCATACAGAAGCTCGATATGTTGCCTGGACAAGTGCTTTCATCCACATAGCCTTCTCAATTTCATTATGAAATTCAATTACCAGTGTGCTGGTCAGTTCTAGTGCCTGCATATGGAATAATGCTTAGGCAAAACGAGAACCAAATGGGGGAACAAATCTTGTAGGTTAATCTCTAAGATTAACATGAAAGTTGTGATTTCTTTGAAACGGTGGCGGAAAGTTACATAGATTGACTATGTCAAAGTGTGAGGCATATATGGTTGATGTTACTAGATCCATCAGGGAAAAATAATTTCATAATATCAATTTTATCTATTTATAATAGCAATACATTACAAAACTTACATGTCAAAGTGTATTAACACATTTGCATTGTATACCATCAATATCCTACACAACTTACATTTTTTGTCAAACTATGCAGGAAAGCTGTGTCATTTCATCATAAAAGGGAGTAAAAATGTACAAAACAAGACACCACACAACACATACCAAACCCAACCTTGCACTGATCACAATGAGCAAGCCTGCCACTTTCACACAAAGAAAACGACCACCAAGAAACGGAAAATAACCAACAAAACATCCAGGAGGCCCTGAACCCCAGCCAAACACTATAGGGTTCTCTTTTACTGTCCTCACCACCAAGGAAACAGTCAGGGCAGCAGT
Source organism: Bothriochloa decipiens (assembly GCA_023333625.1). Taxonomy (NCBI): domain Eukaryota; kingdom Viridiplantae; phylum Streptophyta; class Magnoliopsida; order Poales; family Poaceae; genus Bothriochloa; species Bothriochloa decipiens. The sequence goes on along the minus strand of CM041637.1, from coordinate 28,163,520 downwards.
GTCGAAGATGCAATCATTGCATTTGGAATCAGATGAATTTCAACATTATGCCAAGAATCTATGAACATTTAGGTCCTCCTGCTTATTCAGGTAAAATATAAACACATCTAGTTTCTATGCCTAATCAGCTCTCCAAGTGGGCTCTAGATTGGAAACATTGCTTGCGTCCACAAACAGTTAGCGAATCAGATTATGAACTTTTGATTTCAGATTTTCCAGTAGAGAACTTAAATATCACCATAAAGTGCAAATAGGACCCAATCACATACCTTATGTGTGTCTCCACCTCTAGAACACAGGCCAATACTGTAAAGAGATCCGCCAACACTAGTTGGTGGCACCTCAAGTACTTGGCGACTAGCCACGCTGCAAAACCAAATATCAAAAGCATAAATGACATACATAAAACTGAACAAACCTATAGATAATCATAATTTCCATCTATTTCTTTAACTGAACATATTCTTTAAAATCTCTACTCAACTAGTAAACTAAAACTAATACATAAGTGTTATTGGAGAATACAAAGTTTATTTAAAGCCAATGAAACTCACATATGAACTGCTACACTCTCCATGAAAAATGGGTTGCTTTAGAAAATTCAGAGATGTTAAACTAAAGAAGGAAATTGAGTTTTTTAACTATTGTATGCTATTTCACTTTGCCCAGATTAAATATATTTTATTTATTCCAAGGAGAATTAGGAAACTATTGTACATACCTGCAACACCTTTGGTAATTAGGGGAGAACTCTGACTCCAAAATATATAGATACATCCCAGATAATACAACATAGCAAATATGCCATTCAGCTTGTGAATAGCCAATGCCCTTGAACCGAAAATAAAACATACAAACAAGGTATTAGCAAATTGAACAGATGCATCACATGGTACAATATGGCTGAATACAACATTCAATCAGAACAAACGTGTAACTTCATACCCTGCAAACCAATGTTCTAGCATCACCGGCTAGATCAGCAGGATACCAAGGCGCCAAGCTACGACTTTCATGGTTATTTGAATCTTCGTTATTGCTTCCCTTCATATGGGAAAGCACACCAAGCAGTTCAACTATCTTGCAGTACCTTTTTGGCGAGAAGTGAATGTCCAGATTGGGTACTTGAAAAGAAACACGAGTTGATGGATAGTTCGGATGTGGAACTTTGATCTTCATGCCATCACACACAAAAAGTCAATATTTTCATGCAATTCAATGGAAAAAATAGTGTAGAGTAATTTCTATTTGTTATATTAGACGGATTCTCTCCCCAATGTACAGAATTAGTATGAACAACCAAGGATGTTTAACATTTGTAAATAAGAACAAACAAAAAGAAGGCACATAAAAATAAAAGAGCAATTCAAGATAACAATGCAAAAATTGCTTATACTTATATCATATAAGCTCAATAGTAGTGGTCCTTTGTACATGCAAATTTTGCAACAAATGCAAAACTGGCAAATTCCCCATGTATATCTCCTATAAGGCCAACTATGTCGGCTAACTCATACATGCAAATCAAAAGTAAACAGGGCACTTATGAAGATGTATTTTGTCAAGATATTTTCAGACAATAAAAGGAGAGTGTTGATGCATAATAAGCAATATAATATGCGCAATATTAAGTTGCAATGGCATGGGCATCTCGGTTTCAGTTATCTGAGACAAATTACCACTACTTTAAATCTTTATTTGTTGGATGGGGCTCATCTAAACATATGAGGCTGACAAACTCCAGTAGCACAGTTGAATCAGGCAGCAAGCAGTTCTACTAAACAGCAGTTCAGCATTGCTGAATAATACAATACCCAGTCTGTTTAACAAGTTGAGCTCAAAAATATCAGTCAATAATAGCTGCCATATTTTCATTAAGCCAAAAAGGTAATTTGGTAAGAAAACCAACTTCATAGATTTGTATATTTCAACAGTTAAAATATGTTACGCAAAAGGATCGCCTTAATTGTTAGGTTTCATGCACCAACCAAGTGAATCCAAAAACTTAAGCGATTGGTAAAGAGGTAGCCAATCCACTAATACTTCAAAACACTCCCACTCACGTGCAGCCACAACAAGGCGCAAACGTGGAAATAAAGAAGAGAGTGGAGGACTTAAAAGATGCCTCTACTAGGACTCGAACTCGAGACCTCTGGCTTCGATACCATGTTAGGTTTCGTGTACCAACCAAGTGAACCCAAAAGCTTAAGCGATTAGGAAGATGAGGGCAATCCACTAATACTTCACAACATTAATAACGTTCAAAAAAAAGGACCACCTTATTTACCTGCTCAATTATCACTGACAATCCACAGCGATCAAGAAGAGAACGGAACTGATTATCATCAGAGATATGACCTAGGAGGGTATCTTGATCTAAATTTCCAGGTATTGAGTATATGTCCTGAGTTAAATCACTAATAAGGAAAGCAGCCATATCCCTCCCAGTAATATAAAAACCTGAATACAGACTCTGTCTTTCTTCATCATGCCTACCATCCTGTAGATAAACAGTTAGTAACAACTAGCTCAACAGCTATGTTCTTACGGCGTAAAGGCGAGGCACGGCGATGGGTGGGGGGGTGCGCCTGGACGCCTAGGCGCCCACCTAGGAGCGACGCCTAGGCGACGCCGTGAGAACATAGCTCAACAGTATGACATACTCTGGGGCCAAGAACTTACTCTTGTATGCAATGTAAAATGGCCAAAATCAAGAACGAAATACTCATTGCCTAGCAAAGGTTGATTAGCCGTCAAGGGAATCCTAACTTTTGGTGCATCCAGATCAATATCAAGTCCAAATCTGAAAAAGAACATCAAATTGTGAGAGCCAAAACAAACACATAATGGCAACAGATTTGAAGCATACAATAGGAAATGTTGACATGAAAACATATCAGATGCAAGAAAAATAGTCTTGAATAATATGAAGAACCTAGACAAAAAAAAATAAAAACAAAAACAAAAACAAAAACAAGGATTGACGAGTGGTTGTATACGGTGCTATCGTCTAGTGATGCCCCCATCGTCTAGTGGTTCAGGACATCTCTCTTTCAAGGAGGCAGCGGGGATTCGACTTCCCCTGGGGGTAGGGAGTATTATAAAAATAGGTTAATCATAGATTATCAAAAAGCCTAGAATAAATTCTTCCTGGGTCGATGCCCGAGCGGTTAATGGGGATGGATGATTGGAGGACAAAAACCACACTAATCAAAGACTCATCTGTGAAATAATGACACTTATGATAAGAATGCAATGCAAATTCTCCATACTTCCTGCTTTAACAAAAGGTCATGGATTAGAGTAAAAGTACTCGAACCCTGGAGCACATATACCTGCTTTGTTCCTCTAACACCAGCTGAAGCTGCTCCTGAGCCCTACGTGTGACCTGCTCCAGCTTCAACTGCAGTTCAGAAGATCAGATAAATTATTAAAGCTCCAGCTCAGTATGGACAACAAATAGAATGAGTGAGAATAAATTCAAAGTAGATACCACATACATGGGTTATATGATATGATCCAAAAAAGATGTACCTGTAGAGCAGTTGCAGTTTCCATAGTTACTGTTGGACTAACAGCGTTGCTTCGCTTAATGAACTCCATAAATCGTTCATAACTCTCCTTCAGAACCTAATGATGAGTACAAAACCAATGAGTGAGCTTTAGAAAAATGACAACAAAGAAAGTTTCCATATTGTGCTAAGTTATAATAAGCTACACATAAATAGATACACAGATTGTTTGGATACTTTCTTGATTTCTTGTTTCTAGACTTCATTATTGTTGCTAGACACACAAAAAAAAATGAGAAATCTTGAGATGCTTGGCACGTTCGTTATAATACATGAATGAAGCAAGAATCGTTCTTCCATGAATGAAACAAGCATATCGACATTCGGTATCAACATCTGTGAGTACTCAGGACTCGGGAGAATGGTAGCATCTTTGCTGATTTCGTCAGCACCAATTGCAGACATTCTAACGAAGGCTTTAGGGCGAGTTTGTTTCCATGGGCTTAGCGCAAGGATTCGAATGGTCAAGATCAACCTCAAAAACAAGGATTAGGGTATTGTCTTAGCTATTTTGGTATTAGGCCCTATTTGCACTTTGGATCAACTTCTCCCAACCAAGCTTTGAATCAAAGCTGGCTTTCTAGCACAGCTAGGGTTCATAAGAATCATGGGAATGAAAAGGTTATTGTATATTATGCCCATTCTAGGGGAGAAAAACTGTGGAGATGGGGCATTCCACCACCCCCCCCACCCCCCCCAACACCCACACCCCGCCTTATTGGTCAAGTACAGCAAGGCAACCACGCCTCTAGTGCCACCGCCTCCGCCCTCTGGTGCCCCCTTTCCCAATCCTCAGCTGCACTTCAAATCTCGGTCGTTGCAGCCTCCTTGCTCAGGCGACGAGGAGCCAGATGGAGGAGACGGACGGGGCAATGAAGGACCATGGGGAGGACCTCGACAGTGCAGGAGGACGAGATGACGGAGGAATGGTAGGACAGTGAAGGAGGACGAGACGACGGAGGAAGGAGCAGTCAGGAAGCAGAACCGGCGAAAAAACGGACTAGCGACAAGAACAGGCCGCAGACAGGGTAGGGGGTGCGGTGCTGTGATGAGAATCTCCTTTCAAATGTAGATGGGCTGTGAAGAGGATCAGCAGGTTACAAAGCACTCAGTTTGGAAGCCTCAGTCCGTTATTTTTTACCAGAATCGGCCAAGAATCTATTCCAAACAGGCCCTCAGTAATGATAATTAAGCTAATAGGCGACATATACGCCAGTTTCTCTTTCTTGTAAGTAGGCAACGTCAGCTGTCTTGTTTCCTCCCTAAGTCAAGGCAGCTATCTGAACCTGACAGGAAGTAGTCAAGTTGAATTTTGCTAGTAGCTGGGACAGCAGCAGCAGCACTCTGCGTCCGCATCCCCGGCGCCCGCGCCCGGGCCACCCGGGCCACCCGCACCCACGCCCGCCGCCTGGAGAGCAGCTGCGGTGGCGCTGGGAGCACCCGGGGCGGCTGCGGTAGGAGGACGGGCAACCTGCGCCCACGTGTAGTTGGGGAGAGGGGTGAAGCAGTGGAAGTAGGTGGGAGAGGGAGGAGGAGGAGGAGTGCCAGCCATGGCTGCAGCGGCGGTGGCAGGCCGGCCGGCGGCGGCTGGGGAGGAGGGGAGGGAGAAAAAGGAGAAACCCTAGCTTGATAACATGCTAGAAATTATAATTGGATTACTTGGGCTAGCCCTATAAAGGTAGCTATATAGCATGTCATATATGGGCCTTATGGGCCTAATACACACATATTCCAACAATAAGCTCGGTTCTACAAACCGACAATAAATATGTATGACTATATGCAGCGAAAACTGAGCTAGTTGCTTCAGAACTGGACCAGGTTTCAGAATTCCCTCTCCAGCTCCTATCTCTTTCTCTGGTTGCAACCCAACCCAGTAAATATTAGGATTGACTAATGGAGCATTTTGAATTGTGTTCCCAGTTTTGGGCATAAATTCACAAACTTTATTTGTTTGCCAAGTGATCTCCAGTCACAAATAAGTGTTGTTATAGGATCTATTCAGTTGACAAGTTTAAACTTTGATAATTCTTATCTCTTTGAATATTCCAAAAGAAATAAAAATAGATTCGCTAGATTCATCATCTTCAAAAACAGTTCCAAAATATATTTTGCATATGAGTTACACTATTAATTAACTGACAAAACAGTGTCATAGTGTCTGCATTGCTGTCCAAAATGATATTTATATGTGAATGGAGGGAGTAGTGCAGGGCCACTAACTAATGCTTTTGCTTGTGTTCTCGCATCCATAAAACTTAAATAAAAATAGCTTGATATTTTTCTCAATAGATATTTTCTGGGGTAATTACTAGCACTTTGATATTGTCAACAGAAAACGTTGGCGGGGAGATTAAAAAATAAACTTCAAGAATAAACCACTCAAAGATCAAAAAATAACAAACAGTAATTGCCTCCACATAATAAACTCAAGTTTAGATAAGTACCGTAACATGGCATGGTGATATCTTTGCCATGAGCTGCCAACCAAGGTCCATACCAATTGGCGCCCGTACAAAACTAATATCAAGAGCATTACTCTTCCCCTCACTAACGACACTCTGCAAATAAGGGCCAAAAGGATATTGATTAAAAAAAAGAAAGCCACAAGAAAAGTATAGAATGGCATGCAAACTAACATTTTCCATGATCTAGTAAGCTGCATGTGCTTAAGGTTAATCGTGGTAAAGGTGGCCATGAATCAAACGATCCCTTGCATCTAACACAACCACCACCAGTAGAATGGTAACATGGAGTGGTTTGGACCTTGGAACCTCAATATGGGGGCATAGTAACTCATTTTCATAAAAAATATAAACAATTTTGGTTTCGGGCCCTGACTCTTTTTAAGTGGTTTATTAGAAACTAACTGGTTCAACTACAGTTTCCCAGATTAGAATTGTCTACTTACTCAATGCTACAATGTGAAACAGTATTACCACCTCTGGTTTTCGCATAAAAAACTGGTAGTCATGTTTTGAAATAACATATATACACAACCAATACAGATTTTAATTAGGTGACATGATTGCAATTAGGAAACATTGGTGGTATTAGTGATATTAATTGTTATAGGAATGAGGAAGGCAGGAAAAAAGACCAACATGGTCTACTAAATGCAGTTTATCAGATAAGGTTAGCCTGAGCATACTAACTTCTTGTTTTCATATTGTAGTACAGAAAAAGATGGCTCAGATGGACCAGCATGTTTCAGATCAAAGCACAGAGTGGCATACAACCTCAAATCCATAATTAATAAATTCCATCATATTCACTTACCTGAGCAAGAGAACCTTCTGGAGAAGATAGACCACAACATTTCAAAGTTACATCACAGTGTGTGCTCCTGGGATACAACTTAGTGGCAACCTGAAGCTGCTCAAATCTACCACATAAAACCTCAGTGCCATCAATATTGATGATCCTTGCACCAGCCTGGCCAATGGATACATCCATCATAAATTGAATTGTATTCGGGGAAACCTTCTCAAGGGGGAAAGACAGATCTTCATCTGGTTGGTAACTCAACAGCTTATTAATAGCCTGCCACTCTTCTTTAGTCAGTTGGTCCTCTTCATCTAACTGTGGTTCTGGGTGTGCAGCTTCTTCAGAAGGTAAACCAGTCGTGTTCCTTCAACCAAAGAAAAGAAAGGGACTTATGTAGGATAGAAAGAAGCATAAATGGAGCTCCGAAAAGTTCATTCATTTGATAAAGTAAATTCAACATATCAGTATCCTCCAATCAACAAACTTTTGGCTTGTGAAATTACCATCCAACCAATTAACAAATGCAATATTGATTCTAGTTTTCAATAATATCAGTATCTAGAAATTAGAAGCACTCCATAAAACAAATTAGCATCATTTGTGATTGTGATCAATAAGTTTACAAACCATCCAAAAGGCCACCATCTTTTCTTCAGGGCCCCTTTTCTATATAGTGTCTCCTTTGATTTCACTGTTTCAACCTTAGCATGAGCCAGCAACCTGGAAGTATGGAATAATACAATAAAAGATGAAGAGCAGCCCAGATAAAGACAAAAGAAAACAATGCAACCTTAAGATATATTGCAGTAACGCACCTCCAAAGTATTATGACCTTCATGTCTAGAATTTTCTCTATCTCTCGAATTTCAGAAATATCAACTTTTGGTGCTTGTTGCAAAAGGGTGGCATATAATTGAACATATCGGCGTCGAAGCTGGCAGAGGTGCCTAGTTCTCTCCCATGAGAACCAATAGCTGAAAAGAAAATGGTAAATAAACATCTCTAAATTTGAAATGATAAACAAAGCTAAGAAATATCTAAATAGTAAACATCAAAGCATAGCTTGAGTAAGCAGTTGCGCAATACTGAACATATATATCGATCAAATCATGCAGAACAAGGATTAAGAGTAGGGATGCAGTTTTTGTTGGTTTGACCCAACTACCCTATACCCAAATAATAGAAAATAGTGTAAGTAGCATGTAGAGCAGACCCATTAATTTTTTGGGTCAGTTTGGGTTCTACTTGTGGGTAAGTGGGTAACCCATTCTGAGTCAGCTGCACATATCATAGGAGATGGCAGCAATGGCTGCAACTACTCGACCCACTGGGCGCAAATGCAGCTAAGGCAGCGGAGGGTGGAGGGTACCAACAGGAGGCTGCGAAGATTCGTTTTGCAGGGCTAGCAGTGGCTACAAGCGGTGCAAAAAGCAGCAGCGGCGGCGATTTAAGTATTGCGGCAATAGAGCTGAAGGTGTAGCATCAAATCAATACACCCAACATAAAATGCCTAAAGCTGACTCAAATAAGTCTTAAGATTGCTCATCTGGGTCTAAACCTGACTCAGCAAAGCAGCTACGGACTCCATAACACAAAGAGGGTTAGCAAGGTAGCAGCAACAAAATGGTGAGGCTGGATAAAGATACTGTTTGAAACATGATATGCTCATTGTACATTCTCTTGTGATAGAACAGACAACATGAAGATGGAGAAAATCACCACTAAAAAAGATTAACAAAGTCAAGATTAACTATACCACTCATAACAATGAAAAAACAAAAGAGAATTAAGAAGGATACTCCATCCCAAATTAGTCATTCCAACTTTCTTAGACAGTCAAAACATCTCAAGTTTGACCAAATTTATCTATATCTATATCTATACGTAATAATAAAGAGGCAAAATTTTCAGTGCATTTTTTAGTCCAGCCCTCTCTAATGACCAGCTCAATCTGTGTCCCATACGAACTCACGGTTGCCAACGACAAAAAAAAAATATAAATTTTCAGTTGACCCAAACTCTATATATAAATGCATGACAACGTTCTTCTTCTCGCAGTCATCGCAGAAGTACAACTCGTTTCCTCAACTGTCCCTTCGTTTGCCCTATATCTAAAGCCGAATTTCCACCGGTGAACTTTTCCGGCGAAGGTTCAGCGAGCCTTTCTGGCCGAGTCCAGCGTTCGTCTCAAATTTCGAGACTATGAATAGGTTCGTCTAGATCTCCTCTACATCGTTATGCAATTTGTTTTGCGAATCCGTCACCTCTGACCGCCGTCCCCTTCTTCTTGCTATGTTTCCCAGTGAGGTCTTCATGGATGGCTAGCGTCTTTCATTCCCTATCGCGGGCATGGCTCGGCGCGCCGCCGCTGTGAGCCCCCACACCGGTTAGGCCCGGCCATCATCCGTCCCTGAACGATTCCCCGCTCCGCCCCTGCATAGGAAGGCCACAGTTGGTGATGGATGCCGTAGCCCTAAGGAAGAAGAAGGACCTGTTCATGATTATTAGTTTTCGGAAATTGCAGATTGGTCCCTAATCTTCTGCAGTCCATATCTTCTCAGTCAGATCTCCATTTCAACCGGTTCTCACGCTCGCGTGATCATAGAAATAAGGCCGTGAACATTATCACAAGTTGTTTATCATGTTTGCTGTACTTCTTTTATTTATTTGTATTCTTCTTAGGTTGCCTTTGAAACACCAAAGAATTCGGACCAAACAAAAGAAAAAGCTCACACGCATGTCATAGTAATAATACATGTATGTACATCAATTAAATTAAGGATTCCTTTTGACATAGGTGAGACCGAGTTAAGGTTTTAATTTTGTTAGAAATTCTAACCAGAAAGATATGCAACTTGTTTCATCTTGAATTCGAGTGAGCTCAAATTAAACCAGATTTTATTTTTCCTAAAAAATGATTTTATGTGTAAATACCTTTTATCATGATGTTGACTTGATTAACTCCATGACACGTTGTTCATTGCAAAAAGTTGTGAAGTTTTGAATTTTAAATTTGGTATAGGAAGGGAAAATATTTGACTTAAGTTTGTCCTAACAACCACATGAGAATTTTTTTTGAAATGTTAGTATTTTTATATAGGGAATTTGGTGAATCTACCCTTATTTTGAACTCTAATTGTGTTTTTACCCTCGTTTTTTAAACTTTGTGTTTTTACCCTCGGTTTTTTCGAACGAACCCTCCATCTACCCTCATTCTGTAACACCGTTTGGACTTGCCATATTAAATGTCAACAAAAAAAATGAAAAGATAGAAGGCCGAATGGACAAAAATGCCCCTAAGGCCTTTTCTACTCTTCGTGAAGCGGTCGTGCCTTTTCTACCGTACCCAGAAAAGCGTTGGGCGACTCCTTCCTGTCTGTCGCGGCTCGTGCGGCGGCGCTGCTCCGACTCTCCTCGTCGCCGGCGGAAGGAACAAGGCGGCTCCTCCCCTTCGCCCTCCCCCTTCTCTCCTTCGGCCTCCTCCCTCTCCACGTCTCCCTCGGCTCAGGCTCGTGGACGAGGGGTGATGGGATGAGTTAGGGTTTCGGAGACTAGGCGGCGCTGCTGCTCCAGGCGGCCGGCGGCGCTGCTCCTGGCGCGCCGTCCCCCTCTCCCCGTCATCCTCACTCCGGGGTCCTGTCTCCGGCCTCATTCGGGACAGCCACCATGGAAGAGCCAAGGTATTTCCCCAATTCTTGAGATGTGTGTTTTATTGTAATCGAAAATAGCAGAGATTGGTTGATGCGTTGACTTGTTATTCTCTGCTATGATTTGTAGGCTAAATCGCAGTAGATTGGAAATTCTTTTCATAGTACGCTCGTTTTTCAGCTTGCCAGACAATGGTCCAAAAACATGGTTTCAAGGTAGATCTTTGCCAACCAAGGTTGTGGACATAAATAGCTTTAAGGTGCTGCATCTAATTAATTTCATTGGTGAGCACTGCTTGTGGGGTTCTAAACAGTACATTACCTTGTGGCATGATTTGGAGGAAAATAATTGTATGGAAATTAAATCTGATGAGAATCTGTTAGAGTGGCGTCTAATGAATGTAGAGAGCGGATTAGTTTGTATCAATGCTTAGATAAATGATTTTGAGGGGCCACTACAATTTTCTCCAACAAAAAGAAGGTTTCACCCTACAGTGAGGGCTAGCATGCTCCAAATTGAGGAAGGCACTAGTGAGAGAGCCACAAATGCTGCATCCATAAATGAAACAGCCACAGCCCATCCAAAAAAAAGACAATGGCCACCAGAAAAAAGAGAGCTGCCACCAAAGAGAGTGCTTCTGAGGGTGATGTAGAGGTACTTAGTGATAGCAGCTATGACACTGACTTGGCAGCATCATCTGACTCTGACTCTGACACTGAGTTTAATCCTGATGGTGAAATTGTTAATGAGGAAGATGAGTATGATCCTCCTATGTTTTCATATGATGCTGATGATCCATGTATTGATGTAAATGTGTGGTTCCCAGATGTGGATCAGTGCAAGTTAGCTGTCACACATCATGCTATCTTACATAATCATGCTTTCCAAACTTTGCAAAAAGACACAACAAGATTTAAGGCCATTTGCAAGAGAGCTGAACATGGTTGCCAGTGGAAATTTTATGCATCTACAAGCAAGAAATCCACTGGATGCAAGTTAAATGCCGACTACTTGGTCTATTTTATGATCTACAAGGTTGCAAGAGTGCCTATTTTGATAACTTATTGAGCAAGGGTCTTCGCACTTCCCTCGACGGGTGCAAAGGGTAAGGAAGCTAGCCGAGCCAACTAGGATTCGTCTAGGTAGCTGGAATGTAGGGTCCCTAACGGGTAAGTTAAGAGAGTTAGTCGATACAACAATTAGGAGGCGTGTAAATATTCTATGCGTTCAGGAGACTAAATGGAAGGGCCAGAAGGCGAAGGAGGTGGAGGATACTGGCTACAAACTTTGGTACACGGGGACAACATCGGGTAGGAATGGTGTAGGCACCTTGATCGATAGGAGCCTTAAGGATGGAGTAGTTGAGGTGAGGAGGCAAGGCGACCGGATTATCCTAGTCCGGTTGGTAGTTGGAGATTTGGCTCTGAATGTGATCAGTGCCTATGCCTCACAGGTAGGTCTTTGCCAGAGCACCAAGAGCCCCTTCCCGCGCCCTTTTCATGGTTGGCGGCGCGGCCGGCGGGGCGGCCGCGGGCAGCCTGGCCCCCGGCGCGGGAGGGGCCCCTGGCGGCCCAGGCAGCGCGACCGGCGCGGGCGGTCTGCCACCGGCCGGTGCGAGCGGCCTGGACCCCCTGGCAGCCGACATCGTCGCCCCACCGGCTCTTTTCCTCGCCCCACCCTACGCGGCGCGCTCGAACTCCGCCCTCGCCGCAGCCCTCGTCGCTGCGTTGGCAGCTGCTGCGAAGGGCCAAGCCCGTGTCCGTGCCGCCACCCTCGCTTGGGAGCACGAGCGCAAGGCGGCCGACGCCCTGGCCCGTCAGATCGCTGAGGCGGAGCAGCTCCTCACCCCTCCTGCCTCATACGATGCTGGGGCCACTTTCACCGGCACACCGGGCCACCACGTGTCCCACACCGCGGTACTCTGGCATGACCCGGCTGACCTGCTCGTGGCGCAGCTCCACTACCAGGCCGGGGGTGTCCAGAACATTCGTCTCCTCGTCCCGGTCGTCCTCGAGCCGGAGTCACCTGCCTACGCGCGTTGGCGGGACCTGGTCCTCCTCACCCTCCGCCGCTACGCCCTCGACGACCACGTCCTCGCCGATGCCTCAATCGTGGTCCAGACCCCAGCGTGGTACCGTCTCGACAGTATCGTGCTCTCCTGGATCATCGGGACGATCTCCCTCGACCTACATGACCTCGTCCGCAACTTCGTCGACGCTCGCCGGGCCTGGCTCGCCCTCGAGGGCCAGTTTCTGGGCAACGCCGAGGCACGGGCTCTGCGTCTCGATGCGAGCTTCCGTACCTTTGTCCAGGGCGACCTCTCTGTCAGCGAGTTCTACCGCCGGATGAAGGGCATGGCAGACTCCCTCGGTGACCTCAGCTGTCCCGTGGAGGACCGCATCCTGGTCCTCAACGTCCTCCGCGGGCTCAGTGACTGCTACGCCTACCTCCGCATGTGGATCACCCGGCAGCGGCCCTTCCCCACCTTCCTGCAGGTCCGTGACGACCTTGTCATGAAGGAGCTCACTCAAGGCATCCAGCCCGGGTCCCCCTCTGCACCGGGATCCTCGTCTTCCTCGGCTGCCTTTGCGGCTACTCCTCCGGCACACTCGTCTGCTCCGCCGCAGTCATCTCGTCTTGGTCCTCCTCCCCCCAGGCTGAGCGGGGGTTTGGGGGCCGTGGTGGCCACCGTCGTCGCGCGGGTGGGCGTGGTGCGGGTGCCGGCCGTGGGAGCAACCCAGTGCCTGTGCCTCCTCGGGGTACACCCTGGCCCTCCTTCAACAACCCGTGGGCAGGGCGCATCTCCATGTGGCCCTTCCAGGCTCCTGGCGGTGAGTCTCGCCCGCTAGCGGGCATGCTCGCTGGTGCTCCTCCGGGGTTTCCCTCAGCGGCTCCGTGGGCCCCACCTCTTGGCACTTCGCCTGGACCGTCGCTGACAGCTCCCGGCACCTCGCCCGGGCCTGTCGTTGGGATCCAGCGACCTTGGCGTCCACGTTCAGCACCATGGCCCTGTCTCCCCCTGCTGGCCTAACTTGAATTGCTGACTCGGGTGCTACCTACCACACTACTCCCGACCCTGGTATACTCTCCTCTGTGCACCCTCCTTCTCCTTCTCATCCTTCGTCCATCATGGTCGCAAATGGGTCGTGTCTTCCTGTCACATCCGTGGGTGCCACCGGCACTCATGGTTCTTTTCGTCTTCCTGACGTTCTTGTTGCACCTTCTATGGTTCACAACCTTCTTTCTATTCATCGTTTTACAGCTGACAATTCCTGTTCTGTTCAATTTGACTCTTCTGGTCTTACTATGAAGGATTTGGCTTCCCGGCATCTGCTCCTCCGATGTGACAGCTCGGGGCCCCTTTACACTCTTCGTTTTTCGGCTTCCGCTTCGCCTTCTTCACCGTCGCCGTTGTCAGCTGCCTTCGCTACCTCTACTTCCTCCACCACTTGGCACCGTCGTCTTGGCCATCCTGGACGTGATGCTCTGATACAGTTTAGTCGTAGCTCCAACATACATTGTACTCGGGCTCACGATGAGCACTTGTGTCATGCGTGCCAGCTGGGCCGTCATGTTCGTCTTCCTTTTCAGTCTTCTACTTCACATGCGACTCATGTATTTGATCTTGTACATTGTGACCTATGGACATCTCCTGTCATCAGCATTTCTGGTTACAAATATAATCTTGTGGTGGTTGATGATTTTAATCATTATTCATGGACTTTTCCCTTGCGTGCAAAGTCCGAGGCATTCCCCACTATTCTCCACTTTTTCGCTTGGGTGTCCACTCAGTTCGGCCTTACCATCAAGGTCGTACAGTGTGACAATGGCCGTGAGTTTGATAACTCCACCTCCCGCGCCTTCTTCCTCTCTCACGGTGTCCAGTTGCGCATGTCCTGTTCGTATACCTCCTCCCAAAACGGCAAGGCGGAGAGCATGATTTGGACCACGAATAACACCATGCGCACCCTTCTGCTCCAGGCGGCGCTTCCTGCTCATTTCTGGGCAGAGTTTGCACACCTCCACCAATCTCCTCAACCGTCTTCCTTCCGCTGCTTGCCCAGCTCCTACACCGCACCATGCTCTCTTCGGTACCCCGGTATGACCACCTTCGTGTCTTCGGGTGTGCATGTTACCCTAACACCACTGCTACCACTCCCCATAAGCTGGCTCGCCGTTTGACTTTGCGTGTTTTCCTTGGGTATTCCCCAGATCATAAGGGTTACCGGTGTTTTGACCTCACTTCTCGTCGGGTCCTCATCTCTCGTCATGTGGTGTTTGATGAGTCTGTCTTCCCCTACTCCACCACCACCACACCACCCTCCACCCCTGACCCTGACCTCACCTCTCTGTTTCCCACTGACACGGTGGTCCAGTCACTTTTGCCGTTTTCTCCTGCAGGTACCAGTGCTGCTCCTGACCCTGTGCCCTGCACGGGTCCGGTAGCGTCACCCTCCGGTGCGGCCCCGGCTCCTCCGCCTGGCCCGGGGACGAGGACGCCGGTTCCTGCACCCGCAGCGCGGTTCGCCCAGCCGGTGCTTGACTACCAGCGCCGTGTGAGGGCAGACCCGACGCCTGCTGCTCCTAGCCCTGTGCCCTGCATGGGTCCGGTAGCGTCGCCCTTCGGTGCGGCCCTGGCTCTCCGCCTGACACGGGGCCGGGGACGCCAGTTCCCGCACCCCCGGCGTGGTTCGCTCAGCCGGTGCTTATCTACCAGCGCCGTGCGCGGGTGGACCCGGCGCCTCCGTCACCACCGATGGCATCTTCTCCGCCGGCGAAGCCGCTGCTGGCGATGGCCTCTTCACCGCCGGCGACGCCTACACCACCGCCGTCGCCTCCGGCAGCCCGTGTCCTGCAGCCGGTGTACCACCCACCGCTCCTTTACGGCCCCCCGCGACATGTTCACCCTATGGTGACGCGGCACGCGGCTGGTACCCCGCGGTCCCGGGCTCTTGCAACGATGCCCGGTGACACGCAGGTCTCTCCTGTACCCTCTTCCATTCACAACGCCTTGCCGGACCCTCACTGGCGCCGCGTGATGGAAGTGGAGTATGCGACTCTCCTCGCCAACCAGACATGGGATCTGGTGCCCCGTCCGCCCGGCTCCAATGTTGTCACCGGCAAGTGGATCTGGACGCACAAGCGGCGGGCTGATGGTACCCTAGAGCGGTACAAGGCTCGCTGGGTTCTTCAGGGCTTCACTCAGCGCCCTGGGGTCGACTATGATGAGACTTTCAGCCCGGTGGTGAAGCCAGCCACCGTCCGCACGGTGCTCTCACTGGCCCTTGCTCGTTCCTGGCCAGTGCATCAGCTGGATGTCAAGAATGCTTTTTTGCACGGGACTCTTACTGAGACAGTTTGCTGTAGCCAGCCAGCTGGGTTTGTTGACTCTTCACGTCCAGACATGGTCTGTCGGCTCAACCGGTCTCTCTACGGCCTCAAGCAGGCCCCTCGGGCGTGGCACTCTCGGTTTGTTGCCTTCCTGGTGACAATGGGCTTTGTGGAGGCCAAGTCAGATACGTCTCTGTTTGTCTATCACCGTGGAGCTAAGACTGCCTACCTGCTGCTCTACATTGATGACATTGTCCTCACAGCCTCCAGTTCGTCACTACTCAGCCGCATCATCAGCTCTCTTCAGCAGGAGTTTCCTGTGAAGGATCTTGGTGTGCTCCACCATTTCCTCAGGGTGACCGTTGAGCCTCGTCCCGCTGGCCTTCTTCTTCACCAGCGGCAGTACACTCTTGATATCCTGAAGCGAGCTAGGATAACTAACTGCAAGCCCTGCTCCACTCTAGTTGACACTCAGGGCAAGCTGTCAGAGGCCGAGGGCCACTCAGTGGCCGACCCCATGGCATACCGGAGTCTTGCAGGTGCCCTTCAGTACCTTACCTTCACCAGGCCAGATATCACCTATGCAGTGCAGCAGATTTGTCTTCACATGCATGATCCCCAAGAGCCCCACCTCACTGCTCTCAAGCGCCTCCTCCGCTACCTCCGCGGCACTGTCGACTACGGCTTGCTCCTTCACCGGTCTTCCTCCTAAGAGCTCATCGTTTACACTGACGCTGACTGGGCCGGGTGCCTGGACACTCGGTGCTTCACCTCCGGCTACGCCGTCTTCCTGGGCGGCAACCTAGTGTCCTGGTCGTCCAAGCGCCAGCCGGTCGTCTCCCGCTCCAGTGCTGAGGCGGAGTACCGCGCTGTCGCTAACGGCGTGGCTGAGGCTTCCTGGATCCGGCAGCTTCTCATCGAGCTTCACAGCACTCTCTCCCGGAGCACGTTGGTCTATTGCGACAACGTCAGTGCGGTGTACCTCTCTACAAACCCTGTGCAGCACCAGGGGACCAAGCATGTGGAGATCGATCTCCACTTCGTCCGGGATCGGGTCGGCATCGGCGATGTTCGGGTTCTCCACGTCCCGACCACCTCCCAGTTCGCCGACATCTTCACCAAGGGTCTCCCGTCCTCGACCTTCGCTGAGTTTCGCTCCAGCCTCAACATCACCGGTGGCTAGTTGCGACTGTGGGGGGCTCGTGGGTTGTGCTTGCTTCTCTTCGTGTCCAGTCTGTAAACTCCGCTGCGCCGGTAGTTTAGATTGCGGGGGGTGTTAAGAGTATATGAGGTTTAGGCCCATGAGGCCCATGTATGTATTGCTATATAGCTACCCTCCCTAGGGTTAGCTCAATAATGGAAATTATTCACTCTAACAGAGGATCCTAAAGCCATTGAGTGGTTGGATCATAACCATCCATATGTGTGGAGTAGAAGCAAATTCAATGAAGAGTGCAAGGTAGATTACATCAATAACAACCTCTCTGAATCTTTTAATAGTTGGGTGTCACAAACTAAGAACTTTCAGATTGTAAAAATGCTTGACCATATTAGACAAATGATCATTGTCAAGTTTGTTTTGAGGTCCAAGATTGGTAGAAATATGTCAGGCATTATAATCCCAGCTATTATCAAAGATTTGAATGCTAAATCAAAGACTATCAAAGAACATGAGGTTCTAATATGTGGGGCAGCGAAGGCTGAAGTAATTGTTAATAGATTCAAGTATGCAGTTAATTTGGAGGAAAAGACTTGTAGCTGTCGAGCTTGGCAAGTGACTGGAAAACCATGCAGCCATGCTTTGGCTTTCATTGGAAAGATTAGTAGAGAGGTACAAATGGATGAATTTGTCCATGAATACTTCTCTATTGATAGGTACAGAAAGACATATGCAAGTACATTTAATCCAATGACATCCAAAGTGTTGAAATATAAGTGAATTTCCCACCTCTCCCCATCAGCTTAAGCTTTTGGATCGAATTGGTTGGTGCATGCAACTTAATATGGTATCAAAGTCACAGGTCTCAAGGTTCCAATTCTGGTTAGCACAATTAAAATAAATTAATTGTTGCTCGCTCCTATTCCACGTCTGAGCCTTGCCCGTCGCTGAGATCTCTCGCCGGAGCCTCGACGTGAGGGGGAGTGTTGAAATAAGTGAATTGCCCACCTCTCCCCATCAGCTTAAGCTTTTGGATCGAATTGGTTGGTGCATGCAACTTAATACAAAGATCAATGGTCCTATGTTGACTTAGGCTACAAAATCAAGAAACCCAAGTTAAGAAGGAAACCTAGGAGGCCAAGAAAATTTAGGATCAAGCCATATGATGAAGTTAGCAATAGCAAGAAAAGAAAGAGGTGTCCTGAATGTGGTGAACTAGGCCATACAGATAAGACTTGCCAAGGAGGTCCTACAGCTAGTCAAAAGAAAAGACAATCAACACAAGAAGCTGGACTAGAACAAGGAAGCAATGACCCAGTGTGGGTCATATATGCTTTGCTGCCCAATTCCTTTTATTTAGCCCAATTATTCTTATTAACATGTACTAATACTTCTTTGAAAATAGTGCAAGTGCAAGTGGTAGTGCTAGTGCAAGTGGTCCTGCAAAAGGAAGGGGAAGGGGAAGAGGAAGTGGTTCAGGAGAGGCCAACAATGAGACAAAGTAGGTGATTCATGGCTGCTGTTCATTACTATTTTTCTAGCAAATTTTAGCATTGCCACCTATATTAACTTGCTTTTACTCCATTCTTGTGAAGTGCAAGTGGTACAGGAAGAGGAAGGGGAACAAGAGGAAGGGGAAAGGGAGCAACTTTCGGTAGGCTTGCTACTTTGTTGGATTTCAATGCTTGATATGTAGCTCACTTCTAGTTGTTTAGGAAACTTAGTAGTAGTTCCTACTTTTGTTGGACATGTTATTTGGACCTCTATGTTGACATCTCAAATGGTACTATGATGGAATGTTATATGAAAATGGTTGGTTGCTATGGATTTGGTTGGTTGCTGTCCATTTCTCTATGTGTGCAATTTATATATTGTGATATTAATTCTAATTAAATAGAAGTCAGTTGAAATGCTGCTGAAATTTTCTAAAAAGGTATATATACTTGCTGATCTAAAACAGGGGTAAAAACACAAATATTATAATAAAACGAGGGTAAAAACACATGGGCAAAATTGTCCTTTTTAACACCGTTACAGAGAGTTAACAGACCAAGGGTAGACTTAACCTTCGTTTTAAAAAAGTAAGGGTAAAATCACAAAGTTAAAAAAATGAAGGGTAAAACCACCATTTCGCTTAAAACCGAGAGTAGAAACACCAAAGCCTCTTTTATATATTACAAAAAACACGGAATGTTACATTCATCATGTTGTCTATTGTATTCCGAAACTACACATACTTCATACCGAATATTAAGCCCTACTCAATGTACACTAAATATGGGTAAAGCCAAGATCAAGGACACTCGCCATCTCCTCAAAATTACGTGTACATTCCTATACAAGGTGTCAACTATGAGATATGGAATTTTTTTCACCCATTGCAACGGACAGGCAAATTTGTTAGTATAATTTATTTAATAAAATAATAAATTTCTCACACCAAATAAGTATCATTAAATTCTTCATTAATTACATTTTCATAGTATATGCGTTTGATTTGATAAAATCCTTATAATTCTCTATAATTTTGGTCAAACTTAGACATGGTTTGAATCTACAAAAAAGTTGGAATGACTTTATAATTTGGAACTCAGGGAATAAGTATTACCATAGTTTCTTTTGTCGCAGACCAGCCAGCACAGCATAACGCCACCAAGCACGACGATCCTCCTTTACTGGTACAACAGGCCGTAAATGAGACACATCAACACGTGTTCTAAACCTCGAAAATGTTTCCAACAGTTTGATGCCATCATAATACTGTGCCTGGCATATAGAATTGCAAAGAGAAGTAAGTGTGTGTGGTTTGAACATAATAATTGAACATACTAAAGAAGTAGAGCAATGGCCTACCTCAGTTACAGTCAAAGAAACATCACTAAGGACAAGTGAGGCTTTCTCCAATGGGGTATCTGGATCCCCTCTTTCATTCTTCCCAAGTCGTTTATATTTAAGGGTTCCATTTATAGGCGAGACCAGGTAGTTCCGGTTTACTGCCCAGATGGAATTTCCAGAGCGATCATCAATGCCACCTTGAAATATCTGTTACAGATCATCCAAGAATAAGTACCAAACAGGTACAGAAACAAAGGTGCTGTGACTGATGGGAGAATAACCTCACTCCATTCAGTAGGATTTAGAGCTTCCCATTTTTTATCAAGCTTCCAAGGATTACTGTCCGAGTCATGGTAGATGGCCAGCCTTTGCAGTTCAACAGACTAAACAATGACAACAACAAGAATGAAAAAATGAAAAATAGTTAACATACAGAATATTCTCATCTGATTATATAACAGTAATAAAACAAAAGCAGATCACCAAAGAGGAATGTTACAGGTTATAATCAAAACTGATCAATGCTGTGATACAGTACGTCAAAACCATCTAAGAAAAATAATAGTACTGCTTGTTAGCCTCAAGTATTGAAGTAACAAACCATCCAGGGAAAAAACAAATGGTTAAGGAGCATAAAACCAAATGATAGTGAAAACCAACTAGATCTTGTTCCAACATTCACCAGAGTGATAATTTGAATATGTATATAAGGATATATAGAAGAATTTCAGACATCATAGAGATCAACCTACACTCCTTATAATGTTGCATTGTCACTATGTTCAGTATAAAACGTAGGCAGTAGATACTATAAAACGTACCATTGTCGAGCAGATGGGAAACTGATTACTAGTTCCATAACTACTTCTATGCTATGTAGCTAGGATACAGACATGGATTTCAATGTCAAATCCCGTCAATACGACAATGCCCAAAAAAGAAGTGATGCTTCTGACATCAAAGGTTAATAGTAACGGAGCATGAAAATATTCTAACCTTCCGTAGCTTATCTAGGGCTACACCTGCATCAAATGTTTCATTACCATCCTCATCCACTGTAACGGCTGCAAGTTTTGATAATGTGAAACCAGATGCGAACGGGTGCCCAGAATTGCTAGCAAAAAAAAAAAAAAATCAAAGAAAATGTTACGGAATGAATACAGGAAAAGAGAGAAATTAAAATAGACATGCAAGTGATTTAACAAACCTGACAGAATCTTCATATCTGATGTGTACATTACTGATGGTGACTTTAAGATTACCAATAATTGTAGATATTAAATTGTATAACCATGAATTTCCACCTGGTACCTAAAACATGCAGGGAATAACAGGAATAGATTATATGGGGTAACACAGTTGATATGGAATAGAATCTATGATAAATTAATACACCCAGTTGAGATTTTATGTTCACAATCTGCAAACCATAATGTTGTATGGTTAGAAATGAAACTATATTTTAGTGTGGATGTTTACCACCCTCACTTTCTAATTAGAAAAAATAATGAAGCCCGCCACTTTGCAAACAATTACATGTCCCACCAAGGATCATATGCTTCAATAGAATTCAAATGTTAATAGTGTTAGAGTGAATAATTTTTCATTATTGGGCTAACCCTAGGGAGGGTAGCTATATAGACATACATGGGCCTCATGGGCCTAAACCTCATATACTCCAACACCCCCCCGCAGTTTGAACTACCGGCGCAGCGGAGTTTACAGGCTGGACATGAATGAAGAGAAACAAGAACAACACACGAGCCCCCCCCACAGTCACAACTAGCCACCGGTGATGTTGAGGCTAGAGCGAAACTCGGCGAAGGTCGAGGACGGGAGACCTTTGGTGAAGATGTCGGCGAACTGGGAGGTGGTCGGGACGTGGAGAACCCGAACATCGCCAATGGCGACCCGATCCCGGACGAAATGGAGATCGATCTCCACATGCTTGGTCCGCTGGTGCTGCACAGGGTTGGTGGAGAGGTACACAGCACTGACATTGTCGCAGTAGACCAGCGTGCTCCGAGAGAGAGGGCTGCGAAGCTCAACGAGAAGCTGCCGGAGCCAGGAAGCCTCAGCCACGCCGTTAGCGACAGCGTGGTACTCCGCCTCGGCACTGGAGCGGGAGACGACCGGCTGGCGCTTGGACGACCAGGACACCAGGTTGCCGCCCAGGAAGACGGCGTAGCCGGAGGTGGAGCGCCGAGTGTCCGGGCACCCTGCCCAGTCAGCGTCAGTGTAAACGACGAGCTCGGAGGAGGAAGACCGGTGAAGGAGCAAGCCGTAGTTGATAGTGCCGCAGAGGTAGCGGAGGAGGCACTTGAGAGCAGTGAGGTGGGGCTCTCGGGGATCATGCATGTGAAGACAAATCTGTTGCACTGCATAGGTGATGTCTGGCTTGGTGAAGGTAAGGTACTGAAGTGCACCTGCGAGACTCCGGTATGCCGTGGGGTCGTCCACTGAGGGGCCCTCGGCCTCTGACAGCTTGCCCTGAGTGTCAACTGGAGTGGAGCAGGGCTTGCAGTTAGTCATCCCAGCCCGTTCCAGGATATCAAGAGTGTACTGCCGCTGGTGAAGAAGAAGGCCGGCAGGACGAGGCTCAACAGTCACCCCGAGAAAATGGTGGAGCACACTGAGATCCTTCACAGGGAACTCCTGCTGAAGAGAGCTGATGATGCGGCGGAGGAGTGACGAGCTGGAGGCTGTGAGGACAATGTCATTAATGTAGAGCAGCAGGTAAGCAGTCTCAGCTCCACGGTGATATATAAACAGAGACGTATGTGACTTGGCCTCCACAAACCCCATTGTCACCAGGGAGGCAGCAAACCGGGAGTACCACACTCGAGGGGCCTGCTTGAGGCCGTAGAGAGACCTGTTGAGCCAACAGACCATATTTGGACGGGAAAAGTCAACAAACCCACTGGCTGGTTGCAGTACACTGTCTCAGTGAGAGTCCCATGCAGAAACGTATTCTTGACATCCAGCTGATGCACTGGCCAGGAGCGAGCAAGTGCCAGTGAGAGCACGGTGCAGACGGTGGCCGGCTTCACCACCGGGCTGAAAGTCTCATCGTAGTCGACTCCAGGACGCTGAGTGAAACCCCGAAGAACCCAGCGAGCCTTGTACCGCTCCAGGGTACCATCAGCCCACCACTTGTGCATCTAGATCCACTTGCCAGTAACAACATTGGAGCCAGGCGGACGGGGCACCGGATCCCACGTCTGGTTGGCGAGGAGAGCTGCGTACTCCTCTTCCATCGCGTGGCGCCAGTGAGGGTCCGATAAGGCGTCGCAAACGGAAGAGGGTATAGGAGAGACCTGTGTGTCGCCGGACATCGCCGCAAGAGCCCGGGATCGCAGGGTACCCGCCTCGTGCCGCGTCACCATAGGGTGAACATGCCGCGGGTGGCGGTGAAGGAGCGGTGGGTGATACACCGCCTGCACGATACGGGCTGCCGATGGCAGCGGCGGTGTAGGCGTCATCGGCGGTGAAGAGGCCACTGGCAGCGGCCGCGCCGCCGGTGGAGAGGATGCCCCTGGTGGCGATGGAGGCTTCAGGACCGCCCGTGCACGACGCTGGTAGACAAGCACCGGCTGAGCGAACCGCGCCGGGAGCGCAGGAACCGGCGTCCTCGGCCCCGTGGCAGGTGGATGAGCCGGGGCCGCACCGGAGAGCGGCGCCACCGGATCCGCGCAGGGCACAGGGCCAGGAGCAGCAGGGGCCGGGTCCACCGGCACCTGGCGCTGGTAGACAAGCGCCGGCTGGGCAAACCGCGCCGGGACCGTAGGAACAGACGTCCCCGACCCCGTGTCAGGCGGAGGAGCCGGGGCCGGACCAGAGGGTGATGCTACTGGACTCATGCAGGGCACAGGGGCAGGAGCAGCACTGGTGCGCGACGGAGGAGCAGTACCTGCAGGAGAAAACGGCAAAGGTGGCTGGACCACCATGTCAGTGGGAAACAGAGAGGCAAGGTTCGGGTCAGGGGTGGAGGATGGTGTGGCGGTGGTGGAGTAGGGGAAGACAGACTCATCAAACACCACATGGCGAGAGATGAGGACCCGACGAGAAGTGAGGTCAAAACACCGGTAACCCTTGTGATCTGGGGAGTACCCAAGGAAAACACATAGAGTGGAGCGGGGAGCCAGCTTATGGGGAGTGGTGGCAGTGGTGTTAGGGTAACACGCACACCCGAAGACATGAAGGTGGTCATACCGAGGAGGGGTACCGAAGAGAGCATGATGTAGTGTGGGAGCTGGGCAGGCAGCGGAAGGAAGACGGTTAAGAAGATAGGTGGAGGTGTGCAGACTCTCTGCCCAGAAACGAGCAGGAAGCGACGCCTGGAGCAGAAGGGTGCGCATGGTGTCATTCATGGTCCGAATCATGCGCTCCACCTTGCCATTTTGGGAGGAGGTATACGGACTAGACATGCGTAACTGAACACCGTGAGAGAGGAAGAAAGTGCGGGAGGTAGAGTTATCAAACTCACAGCCATTGTCACACTGTACGGCCTTGATGGTAAGGCCGAACTGAGTGGACACCCAAGCGAAAAAGTGAGAATTAGTAGAGAATGCCTCAGATTTTGCACGCAAGGGAAAAGTCCACGAATAATGAGAGAAATCATCAACCACCACCAAATAGTATTTATACCCAGAAATACTCATGACAGGAGACGTCCAGAGGTTGCAATGTACAAGGTCAAAAATATGAGCCGCATGTGACGAAGAAGTGTAAAAAGGAAGGCAAACATGGCGGCCCAGCTGGCACGCATGGCACAAGTGCTCATCATGAGCTCGAGTACAACGAATGTCAGAGCTATGACTAAGCTGCATCAGAGCATCACATCCAGGATGGCCGAGTCGGCGGTGCCAAGTAGTGGAGGAAGGCGTGGCGGCGAAAGCAGCTGACAAAAGAGCCGGCGAAGAAGAGGCCGGAAACTGAAGGGTGTAAAGGGGCCCCGAGCTGTCACATCGGAGGAGCGGACGCCGGGAAGCCAAATCCTTCACAGTAAGACCAGAAGAGTCAAATTCAACAGAACAGGAATTGTCAACTGTAAAACGATGAATGGAAAGAAGGTTGTGAACCATAGAAGGTGCAACAAAAATGTCAGGAAGACGAAAAGAGACAGAAACGCCGGCGGCACCCACTGATGTGACAGGAAGACACGACCCATTTGCGACCATAATGGACGAAGGATGGGAAGGAGAAATAGGGTACACAGAGGAGAGTATACCCGAGTCGGAAGTAGTGTGGTAGGTAGCACCCGAGTCAGCAACCCAAGTTGGGCCAGCAGGGGGAGTCAGGGCCATGGTGCTAAACGTGGACGCCAAGCTGCCGGGTCCCAACTGACGGGCCCAGGTGAGGCGCCGGGAGGTGTCAGCGACGGTCCGGGCGACGTGCCGAGAGGTGGGGCCCATGGAGCCGCGGAGTGAAACCCTGGAGCAGTGAGCATGGCCGTAGGCGGGTGGGACGCACCACCGGGAGCCTGAAAGGGCCACATGGAGATACGTCCTGCCCACGGGTTGTTGAAGGAGGGCCAGGATGTACCCCGTGGAGGCACGGGCGCCGGGTTGCTCCCACGGCCGGCACCCGCACCACGCCCCCCCGCGCGCCGATGGCGGCCACCACGGCCCCCCACCCTCGCTCGGCCCAGGGGAAGGAGGACCAAGATGAGACGAATGCGGTGGAGCAGACGGGCGCGATGGAGGAGTGGCCACAAGGGCAGTCGAGGGCCCCGGCGCAGAGGTAGACTCGGGCTGGATGCCCTGAGTAAGCTCCTCCATGACAAGGTCATCATGGACCTGCAGGAAGGTGGGGAAGGGCCACTGCCGGGTGATCCACGTGCGGAGGTGGGCGTAGCAGTCGCTGAGCCCGCGGAGGACGTTGAGGACCAGGATGCGGTCCTCCACAGGCCAGCCAAGGTCGCCGAGGGAGTCGGCCATCCCCTTCATTCGGCGATAGAACTCGCTGATGGAGAGGTCGCCTTGGACGATGGTACAGAAGCTCGTGTCGAGACGCAGGGCCCGTGCCTCGGCGTTGCCTAGAAACTGGCCCTCGAGGGTGAGCTAGGCCCGGCGAGCGTCGACGGAGTTGCGGACGAGGTCGTGTAGGTCGATGGAGATCGTCCCGATGATCCAGGAGAGCACGATACTGTCGAGACGGTACCACGCTGGGGTCTGGACCGCGACCGAGGCGTCGGTGAGGACGTGGTCGTCGAGGGCGTAGCGGCGGAGAGTGAGGAGGACCAGGTCCCGCCAACGGG
>CM041637.1:28121347-28137049 GCA_023333625.1 Bothriochloa decipiens | reverse complement strand
TATACATATCTCTAATAAAACCGTAACTCAACAGGAGACTATAAAACTGCTGGGAAAAAGAATCACCATGCCACTGATTATCTTCAGCAGGTCGTAACCAAAGGAGAAAGCTAGCTCAATGATAAGGTCATAAAAGTGGAGCTGAAGTAAATTTGGCGGCAAAATGGGAATCAACAAGTTCAGACAGAACAGAAGGAAACTTGGAGTAAATGTTAGATTACATAGTGCTAAGGTATCCCTCAAAAAAGATCATTTTATGAAGGGTATCTCAATCCTATGCTAACTCAAAAGGAATCTTAATAGAATGCACAATGCTAAAAAGAAAATACAGTAGAACATGAAAAATATCGAGTACAGATGCCTACTTATGCATAAAACAATGCAAAAGTAATACAAGGTCAAATGTGAAGTCATTTTGAATTGGCTTTTTCACATCATAATGGGATCAAAAACTTGACTCATGACTGTCAAAGAAGAGAATAAGCAACGATAAGATAGCAGGAAAGCAAACCTCAATCTGCTGAAGCTTGGCTTCAAAAAGTTTTTCTCTATCTTCTTCCTGAAATTGAAAAAGAATGGTGAGATACAAAAATATAATCAGCAACCAAAAGAAAGAGTGTCATTCATAGAAATATTGTTTCCACTTCAATTTAAATACTAATAATAAATAAATACCTTGAGAGTCTGTCCATCAGGAGCAGGATGAGCAAGAACAAATAGACGATCAATAAGGACAATAACAGGTTCTTTACCGAGGCCCTTCCATGGGACCTATCAGAGATCAAATATTAGCATTTAAAATCCACAAACAAAACTTGACTATAAAGGCCAACAACAAGAAGTGTTGAACTGAGAAAATAAGATAAATGGTGACTGATGGTGGTATGCATATTAGAGGAATGCATATTTAAGGGATACTGATCAAGATTGACATTGTGCATACATTACATGGCATGAAGAATATGATAGTAGTGTTCCTCGTGATAATATATTGGCATGCTGAAAGAAGTAAACTACCCTTTCAAAATGCAACTCAGAAACAAGCTACATTATAACAGCTTTAGTAAGCAACTATTTAAACAATGGTAGATACTACGATGTAAGAATGCAACCACAGAACTGAAAACAGAAACAATCATACACGGTACAATAAGAAATGTACCTTTAATGTTATGGTGCCAACAAACCCCGCTTTGACTGTCACTGGAAGTCGGAGAGAATTTAGGGCTTCAGCCTTAAGTTTTAAGTCTTTTAGAACAACGTCACCTTTACAGAGGGAAAATGAAAGCTGGGTAATTATTTTCTAAAGCCAGATAATTAAGTAGTACACAAAATGCAAAATCTACATGAGCATTACTGTTAACTGCTGAAATTTTCAGGAGGTAAATGTTAGGGTAAATTTTCTGTAGGACATCTACATGAACAATGCTGTTAACTACTGAAATTTTCAAGTGGTAAATGTCAGGGTAAATTTGCTGTAGGACATTGTTCAATGTTGGTATTTGCTCATGGACATTACTCAATGTTGTCTTTGCTAGAGGATCAATCATAACAATCAACTCTTCAACACTATTGGCTGTTAAAATGATAATTTCTCGGAGTGGATGAGAGTTAGAACATAAAGTTAACCATTATGTGCATGACTATATACCACAACCCTTGATTGTTATTATCTAAAAAGATTCATAACTTCTGCATGAAGTCAGATAAAGATGAGCTTCATATCAAATTGTAGAGCTCAATGAAATCTACAACTTCGTAGTTAAGTTTTTATTTCAAATTAATTACAGTGCCGAAAAATTTCTTTTAAAAATCCCAGATATTGATATTCAAAATTTAGAATTTTCAAACAATCTCATATGTGGTCTATACAAGTTAGTATAGTTATGAAGTTGCTAATTTTTTTATCTGAAGTCATTTATAGAGTTCTAAATATTCATCTTGTTTCTAAGATTTTGATTCTAAATCCTTTGTTTTGTTTTCTTAGATTTCAAAATTTAGAATTTAGAATCTTTACAACTTCAAACGTTGGCACGATCTATAGTAAAGTCATTTGAAATTTCTAAATTTTGAATTTCCAAATCTAAGGAAACAAAAAAACATATTTAGGACTCTATATGACTTCAGGTAAAACATTTATCAATTAGAAAGTTAAAGATCGTTGATAACTGCAACTTTTGTATGGACCATATCATCATTCATGGTCATTTGAAAATTCTAAATTTTGAATTTAAAAATCAAGAATCTAAAAATAATTTTTGGCACTCTAAATAATTCCAAATCAAAAAACTTGCCAACTACAAATTTGTAGATCTGAGTAAGCTCTAAAGTTTGAGACAAAATTTGTCTTCAGCCAACTTCATATACAAAAGTTATGAACTTTTACATGGGCATAATGATCACTTTCAACTTTTCTCTCCTATCCATTTTTTTCCAAGAGCTAATTGCCACAATTGAAGAGTGCTAGCAAGGACAACATTGACTAGTGTTTATCAGCATATACCAAAATTGAAAGATGTCCTACAGTAAATTTACCGTAAATGTTAGGGGGGTTGGAACATGTTAGTGATTGCTCAAAATTATGGTTAAAAAAAGCAAGATGGAGATAGAACATCATTGGGTATTTCATCTTTAGAAACAGAATCCATGAGCGTACATACAAGAGTGACAGGGACACTGCATGGCCAGATCAGGCCTGAGCATCTATTATATGACTCGGCTTAGAGCCAAGCAAGGGATGTACATGAGCAAAACATAGGAGGCAATTTTTGAGGAAAAGAATAAGACTGTTCATGTGTATACACGGAACCGGCAAGCTTTATAACACCGATCCCACTTCATACAGCAAAGATCAAGTTTTAACTTGTTCCACATCATCTAACTTCAAGTTAGTATCAAATAAAGCTGAGATTTGATCTTTTTGTCTAAATAAGGAAAGAACATGCTTCATCAAACCACAACAGAATAGAAAGCATACATAAGAACATGAAATAATCAGAATCAGATTGCATACATAACTTCACCTATGTTGATTGGAAGACTTTCTTAAGTCATTTCAACATAGCCGGTCCCAAGCCCGGATAAAGGAGGAGGGTGTGTTAGGCGGCTAGCCAACATTTCAAAACCAGCCACTCTCATGGATATAAAACCCACAAGAGATTCGTTGGGGCGTAACCCTCTTAGCAACACGCTACATCGGAACCCGGGTGTAGTGTCAAATGTGCAAAGGCTAGGTCATCATCCCCTTAGTGGCGCGTCGTATCGTGATCTGGGTACGATGATAAATGAGCAAGGGTCGGGTCGTCGCAACCTTTGTGACGCGCTACATTTGTGCCCGGGTGTAGTGAAAAATGAGCAAGGGTCTTTGCACTTCCCTCGACGGGTGCGAAGGGTAAGGAAGCTAGCCGAGCCAACTAGGATTCGTCTAGGTAGCTGGAATGTAGGGTCCCTAACGGGTAAGTTAAGAGAGCTAGTCGATACAGCAATTAGGAGGCGTGTAAATATTCTATGCGTTCAGGAGACTAAATGGAAGGGCCAGAATGCGAAGAAGGTGGAGGATACTGGCTACAAACTTTGGTACACGGGGACAACATCGGGTAGGAATGGTGTAGGCATCTTGATCGATAGGAGCCTTAAGGATGGAGTAGTTGAGGTGCAGAGGCAAGGCGACCAGATTATTCTAGTCTGGTTGGTAGTTGGAGATTTGGCTCTGAATGTGATCAATGCCTATGCCCCACAGGTAGGTCTTTGCGAGAGCACCAAAAGGCAGTTTTGGGAAGATCTCGATAGCATGGTTAGTACTGTGCCTATCAGCGAGAAACACTTCATAGAAGGATACCTCAACGGCCATTTGGGTGCGACTAATGTAGGTTTCGAGCGGGTGCATGGGGGTTTCGGGTATGGTAGTAGAAATCAAAAGGGGGAGGATGTTTTGAACTTCGTGTTGGCCTACGATTTGTTGATAGCGAACACCGTCTTTAAGAAGAGGAAAACCCATCTAGTGACCTTTTGTAGCGGACAACACCTGAGTCAGATCGACTTTATCCTTGCAAGAAGGGGGGATAGACGTGCTTGCTTAGATTGTAAGGTGTTACCTGGGGAGTGTGTTGTCCCTCAACACATTGTGGTGGCGGATTTTCGCTTTTGGGTACGTGTCCATCGGGACAATCGGGCCAAGATTGCGAGAACAAAATGGTGAAAGCTTAGGGGGGAAGTAGCGCAAACATTTAAGGAGAGGATGCTAGATGAGGGGCTGTGGGAAGAAAGAGAAGATGCAGATGACATGTGGCTAAAGATGGCAACATGTGTTCGGAAGGTGGCTTCGGATGTGTTTGCAGTGAGTAGGGGAGGCAAACGGGAAGCGAAAGACACCTAGTGGTGGAATGACGAGGTGCAAAGGGCTATTAGGGAGAAGAAGGAGTGGTTCAAGCGCCTCCATCATGACAAGAGTGCAGCCAACATTGAGGGCTATAAAATAGCGAAGAGGGCTGCAAAACGAGCGGTGAGTGTAGCATAAGGTCAGGCGTATGATGACCTTTATCAGCGACTAGGCACGAAGGAAGGGGAGAAGGATATTTATAGGATGGCTAGGATCCGCGAGAGGAAGACGAGGGACATCAACCAAATCAAATGCATCAAGGATGGGACGGATCAACTTTTGGTGAGGGATGAGGAGATCAAGGACAGGTGGAGAGAGTAATTTGACGAGTTGTTTAATGGGAAGAATGAGGGTCCTACCTTGGAGTTGGATGACTCATTTGACGGTACCAACAGACGTTTCTTGAGGAGATTTCAGGAGGCAGAGATCGGGGAGGCTTTGAAGAGGATGAAGGGAGGTAAAGCGATGGGCCCTGACGGTATCCCCATTGAGATGTGGAGATGCCTAGGTGCCAGAGCGATAGTATGGTTAACTAAGCTTTTTAACCTCATTTTCCGGTCAAACAAGATGCCTGAAGAATAGAGGAGAAGTATATTAGTACCGATCTTCAAGAACAAGGGAGATGTTCAAAGTTGTACTAATTACCGTGGGATTAAGTTGATGAGCCATACGATGAAGCTCTGGGAGAGGGTTATCGAGCATCGCCTAAAAAGAGTGACAAGTGTGACCCAAAACTAATTTGGGTTTATGCCTGGTAGGTCAACCATGTAGGCAATTGCACATGGTCTTTATTGACCTCGAGAAGGCATATGAAAAAGTACCGAGAAATGTCATGTTGTGGGCCTTGGAAAAGCACAAAGTCCCAACTAAGTACATCACCCTCATCAAGGATATGTACAGGGATGTGGTGACGTGTGTTCGAACATGTGATGGTGACACCAGTGACTTTCCAATTAAAATAGGACTATATCAAGGGTCGGCATTGAGCCCTTATTTATTTGCTTTGGTGATGGATGAGGTAAAAAGGGACATACAAGGTGATATCCCTTGGTGTATGCTCTTTGCTGATGATGTGGTGCTAGTGGATGAGACTAGGGCAGGGGTTAATAGGAAGTTAGAACTATATAGGCACATGTTATATCCGAAAGGGTTTAGACTTAGTAGGACCAAGACCGAGTATATGAGGTGTGATTTCAGCGCGACTAGGAATGAGGAGGGAGATGTTAGCCTCGATGGGCAAGTGGTGGCCAAGAAGGATACTTTTTGGTATTTAGGATCAATGCTACAAAAGGATGGTGACATTGATGAAGATGTTAGGCTCCAGGGGATGAAGCTTTAAATCTTGGAGTTTTCATGCCTCTTATCCCTGCTCATTTCACGAATTTCCTTAGGGAGAGCTTTCGCACCTGTGTTAGCAATATCTTAGGGTATGTTCAGGTTCTTGCTCCAGAAGCCCCCTTAGATAGGATTGCTGAAACTTCTCATGCGGAGTTCGCGGAGTTCATAGAGAAAGTTGACGATGCCTGGTTGAGTTGGCAGAGCTGACTGAAAAGATTGTAGATCAAACTGTTGGTGTTGATGCACTATTGGTGGTCATTATCGATAAAATCCGACCATCAATTTAATCATAAAAAGAGGAGAAATTAGCAATCTTGTTCACATATGCATTTATTATTAACCAAGTTCCACGTGTATTTGGAGGATATTATTTTGCGGAACTTATAGCCAAATACATGGAAATTCCAAAGAAAAGACGCTTTCTAGCACACAGAAATATGCAAAGGAGAAGGAGACGTGCACCAAAATTCCTCAAACGGATGAGCACATGATGACAAAGCGGTGTAGGGACAACATGGCGACCACCTATCGAAGGTGGAGCCAAAAGGGCTCAACCAGGTGGCGTCTACCCCTAGGGGCGGCCGCGCCCCATGTGGCCCCATTCACAACCGTCCTTCCATGACGGATGCATGGCGACACCCTGAGGCGGTTCCCGTCCTGTTCTCAGAGTGTTGCTGTTGGTATTTCTTAGTGTAAACAGATAAATCCGCAAGCGCACAGAGTACCGTTGTAGCTTTTACCTGAAAGTATTCAGGGTATCGTATTTTTCACAGGAAACAGAAGTGTACTAGAGAGAAGCAAGAACATCTAGAAGAAGAAGGTATAAAGATATTTTTATAGGGCGAGAGGGTTTTCTAAGCTCAGCCCAAGGTCACCGGATAACTAAAGTCACTCACGCACTTTAGAGCAGCGGTACCTTTTCGACCCTCGAAAAGACCGGGAAAAGGTGATCGGGAAAAGGTTGCCAAAAGCTCTACAAAAACATCAGCTCGAACGAGGTGGAATACAAAGGCCTTGTCGGGTCTGTCACCCCCGGGGCTACCACAACTATCCGTAGGGCTGGGCGCAAACTCAGGTAACACCCTAGCCTAGATACCATGTCTATGCTAGCGGTTACTACTCCAATCCAATATCTTAGGTGGATTAGAGCACTCGGTCGAGCGGAGATCCCATAAGCAAGTGAGTAAGCACTAAACTTTAATTAAGTAGATCACTAGGGAATTGCAAAGAAAAAATATGGATATTACTCACGAAGGAGTCGGCTCCATAGAGGTACAAATTGGAGGAGAACCAGACAAGCCGTCTCTACCTCCGCTCTTCCCTCCTCTCTCTTCCTCTTTTCTTTAATACAACTAGGCACTAGCACCTAGAGGGACACTACTACTAACACTCAAAACATATGAAAGTGGAAGCTCAAGAGGTAGAATATAAATTGTAGAGCTCAAAATTATAGTGTAGAGTGTTTTTACAATGGGGGAATGGCCCTCTATTTATAGTAGAGAGGAGAAGGACACTTTTGCACATCACCCCCTGCCTAATGATAGTGCTAGGCGCTAAACCGACCTTCCCCAGATCGGTACATTAATTAGCAACCGACCTGTGGTGAAAACCGGAAGAGAACCGGTTATTAAGGTCTTGAACCGGAGCTAAACCACGAGATTAGTGGGCTGACTGCGTTTCTGGGCGAGAAATCCGGTGCCTGGCCGGCTGAACCGGGCCAAACCGGCCATAAACCACGGCCCAACCATGCATCGGGTAGGCGGACCAGCAACCGCCTTTGCCGCGCCAACCATCGTGCTCCACATGTCCTGGCCCGACCCCGCGCCACGGCTCGGCCAACACCCACCCGCGCATCCGCGTTCAAAACGCGTGACCGCGCTCGGATTCGTCCATTTGAATCCTGGTTGCTGACTTTGGTGCACGAGGGCGCGCGTTCGTGTAACGCGGATGGGGCAACATGGCTCCTCGGGGTAGGCTGGCCCGTCACGGGTCTCCTGCTTGCCGACAGCAGCAGCGCCGTGGGCCCGACATGGCGGGCCCTGTTGGTACTGGCTGTTGGGCAGCACCTGCTGCGCTCTACGGGTGTTGACACCGGTTGTAGGGCCTAGACTGCCACGTGGCCAGCTCTGGTTGGCCGCTGGCGTTGACCATGGTTTGCTGACGTCAGTGATGATGTCAGCACTCCTTTTAATTTGCATAATTCATATCTATTAATTGGGAGCTCCAAAAATAGCAAATAATATATCCGTTTTCATCAGCTCGACGAGCCCGTCGCAATGGTGTGCTCTGTTTCATTGTTTGGGATACTTTTATTTCATGAAATATTACATATTCCTGTAACACAAGTGAAAATTACAAAACTCATGGAACTTATTAGATAAATAATAATTTTGTTATGATGTACCATAGAAGTTTGTCATTTTAAATTAGTTTGGTGGTCAAATTATACGCAATAAGGAGCGGCAACAAGTTGCCCCACACTTAGTCCTTTTCTCGTCCTCGAGTAAAGGTTTGATGGACTAAGCGAGTTTATTATCTCCTTGATTGGAAAATCTGCATACAAGTTATTCGATGCTTCACATGAATTGTGAACTTCCAAGTGTGTACCAAATCATCTTGGGTAATTGAAAAATGGAATAGCTTAGATTCAAATCTTCTCACTCTTATCCTTACTCAGAAACTTGGACTTTTTGTAACGTTTTAAAAATATAAAGATAGCTTTTGTTTCTTGAATGATTCTCTCAGGTCGCTCATATTTGTAAGTGGTTCCTTACCAAGGCATAAAGAGGGATTGCCTTCACTTGATCATGTCGATGTTTTATCACCGATAGCCCACCATTGGGGTAACCGGGAGGGTGTTTTCATTCGGAAGAGCTTGGTAGACTGCGGAACTCGGTGGTTGTGGCAACAAGCTTGACGAGACAGATGATTTTATACTAGTTTGGGCCCTCGACTTGCGTCGAGTAAAGACCTTTACGTCCAGTCGGTGTGAGCCTGTTGCGTTGTATTGATGAGTATGAGGGATTGTGTTGTGTTGTGTACTTCGTTCTTTACAAGGGGTACCCTCAGCAGCCTTATATGGGGTGAGGCTAGCTGTGGGTTCTGTGTTTCCTAGTCGAATTCTAGGAACGAGTCCTAAACTAAGAGTTTTGTACTCTTTCCTATTACAATGCGCCTAAAATATGGTAACTACACATCGTGTTGCTCCGCGTTTAACTCGAATCAGGCGACGGGTTCTTCGATCCTCCACTCGTATTTTCTCTTCTTGGGGAACCTCCGGTGTCCCCCATCAATAAGCCCCCAAGGGTTCTAGGATTTGGAACTCGGAAGCTGGGTTTTTTCATGGTGAAATCTTGGGATGATCTTCTTTCTTGCTACCGTTATCCTGGTCGTTCAGAAAAATTGCACTCACTGAGTGTAGCTCCCGAGCCTCTTGCTTATTGGCACAAAAAGCTAGGGGGTCTATTGTAGCCTCCATCTCCTGGTCATCGTCTTTTGCTTTTTTTTAAGTGAGTGTAGCCCCCGAGCCTCTTGTTTTTTGGAACAAAAAGCTGGAGGGTCTTGATGAAAAATTGAGATGTGTCTTTGGTGGAGAGGTACTCCTGCAGCCCTCGAGCCTTTCCCAGGTGAATTTCAGTATGAAAGAACTTGAGGAAGGGTTCTGAAGTTCTTTTGCTGATGTACCATTGGTTGTTGGGTGGCTTCAATGCTTTTATACTTTTCTTGAAATGTGCTCCCGAATATGCCTCCTTTGTCTTGTAGTGACTTTTGCTGCTTGCTCATGACTTCACAGGCGCTCTTGATGGCTTCAGAGTGCATGCCTGTCCTCCTGTTGACCTTGTATGGTCACTTCAGAGCTTTGTCATCTTCACATGGTTGTCCCTACTTTCCCTGCTCTTTTCTTTTGTGGACTTGGTCTTCATACACCCATTCTGGCCTATAAATATGGCCTCCTGGTGCCATTTTTTCTTCATTCACTTGTAGTCTCCTTGAGCTGTTACTTCCTTCTTGGTGCCCGTTCTTCTTCATCCACTTGTACACTTCTTGGGCCGTTGCTTCCTTTCTCTATAGTCATGAAGTTGTTTGTGAGCGAGCTTGACGAGCCGCTAGGCTTATTTTGTGATCTCTTTTAGCGAATGGTGTAGATCTTGTGGTAGGGGTTAGTAGCAGGCTAATCCCTGGGTGGAATCTTCTCTTGAAGGGCATCGAGGCAAATGGAGTATGTCTTGTGGGATTGGTGGTTGTTGCTACCCTACCTGAACTTCTAGGGCCTTTTCCCGATCAGCTTCTTGGTCTTCGCAGGGTTGATTAGCGTGTAGTCGGCCGATTACTTTGATACTTTGGTGTGTCGGCACAAATCAGCACGTGTTGAGGGCTTCATCCAAGCTGCTTTGAGGCGGCAAAGCGGTATCTCGCTACTGTCTTGATGAACTTGGTGCTACCCCTGCTGCCCGTTGTAGCAATCCTAACTGCAAGTTCTCTTCGATGAATATGCTGTCCGGGTTGTTTCCTGCTTGATTGCATCAAACCTTGGTGTAGTTCTGTTAACCTCAAATTCCACTGAGTTCCTTGTAATCCAATTGAAATGTTTTCTTTTGCTTTCCTATTTAAATTCATTAGATCCTGTAGCCACCTGTACCCTATTGTAATCCCAGTATCTTCTTGATTAGTGAAGTGAAAAAGATATTTGTTTTGTTTCTGTCTCCAATGATTGTGTGAGTTGTTTGCTCACTAAGTTGATGTTGTATGGATGTGATTCTACGATTCTAACTGTGTCGGGTTCTCTGAAGATGTGCCATAAGTTGTATAATATGTCCTGCCTGTCTGTGGGTTCTTCTGATATGTCTTCTAATGCTTCCAGGTTCTTTTAGTGTCTCAACGGTTGGTCTTTGAGAACTGTTGAGTTGCCAAGTTGTTGAGGTTGCCGAGTTCTTTCGTATCTTGTTGTCTTCATGGTAAGAAATTTGTCCAAGATACTCTGTTTTCTACTCGTTGGAAATATCACCGTTGTAGCTTTTATCCGTTGTAGTAAATATCCGTTGTAGCCTTTGCCATCCGTACGCGCAAAGAATCCCCAATCCTCTGCTTTTCTTGTCGTCTCCGCCGCTTCGCAAAAACCCTAGTTTGCTCTCCTCTTTGTCTTGAATATGTGAATCTGCCTGCTTTCTCAATGTGCTCTGATGGTCGGAACAAGTTCGCAGAGCAAGAGCAAAGATCCTTCCTTCTGCTGATGATCGAGCTGTTCTTGATTGTGCGTTCTGGTGGAGCAAACTTGGCCGATGCCGATGACGACTGAGGCAGATCTCGAGGTGTTGGTTGAGTGTGGTTTGCTGCGGGAGCAGGCACTCTCCGGGTACATCCTTTTGGGTTAACATCTTGTCCCCACTCCTCCTGATCAGACCATTCTATTTGTCGTGTTTGTCGCCACAGGACTCTATTTTCTGCCTTTGAATTTTCTGATGGATTTCCTTTAGTTCTTCGGTCTTCAGCTCTTCCACCTTTCCCCTAATGGGGTTCTTTATTTGTCTACCTTTACGGATCTGTGTGAGGCATATCTTGGAGTTCCTCCCAATCTTCTTCTTCTTCGGCACTTCTTCTGCTTGAAGCAAGATTAGAAGACAGTGCCTTTTGGTTGTACGATCCAGCTCTGTCAAGGGATGGGTGCTGCTCTTTTTACCCTTGATTTCTTCGATAAGAAGGTTTGGGCAGACAAGTGGTTTTATGTCCCTAAGCCTACCATTTATTTTTCTTCTCTCTGTCTTCCCCAATGATACTAGTCTTTGGTCCAAAAGGCTCTCCGATGCTAAGCTTTCGGCCATTGACCCTCTTCTTGTACGCCTTCTTTATGTGAAAGTGCAAGGCCTCACCGATCTTGGTGTCGTTGCTGGGTTCTTCCGATGCTTTGTGCAACCTCTTATGCAAAGGGAGCACCTTGGCTTTGAATACACCAGGGTTGATGATTCTTACCAGATCAAGGCTGGGGTAAATCTGAATGACGAGGAGCTGACAGTGCATTTGAAGGTTGTTCTTGGTTTGGTTCCTTGTATTCCTCCTCGGGTTGAGGACTGTCACTCTGAGAACCCAGCACCTGTTGTAAGTGCTTGGCTAATTGTTTCCTATTCATGCAAGTTCTTTTCTTCATGGTTGCTGATGTCTTGACGCTATTTCTTTTCAGGGTTTTGGCCGAAGCTTTGTTATCCAAGTTCCTGCTGCTGAGGAGGTTGATCCTGCTGAAGACGCTGCCCAAGCGGGTTCTGCTTCTTCTCGAAAACGGTTTGTCCTTTCTGATTTTCCTTATAGCATCCGTGAGGGTGGTTTTGAGGCTGTTCCTTATCAAT
Organism: Bothriochloa decipiens; assembly: GCA_023333625.1. NCBI lineage: Eukaryota > Viridiplantae > Streptophyta > Magnoliopsida > Poales > Poaceae > Bothriochloa > Bothriochloa decipiens. The sequence goes on along the minus strand of CM041637.1, from coordinate 28,124,995 downwards.
TGCATCCCAAAATTGTTGAGATGTATTTTGGTTCTAGGTGAGGGGCGTTGTCTCGTCCTTCGATGACTACTACCTACAGGTCGAGCTCTGCTACTTCAAGTTCTCTTTAGGTCACAGGTAATATCATCATAGGTGAGGTTGAATCTGAGTTCTTTTCCTTGAGTTTCCTTTCTATTGCTTATCCTTTCTCCTTTGTTTCTTTGTAAAGGGTGCTAATGTGCTTCTGCTTGAGCCTGAGGATGAGGAGGTGCAGACTCCCCTTATCCGTAAGCTGTAAGTGCCTCACGACTTCCTTTCTTGATCTTTTTGATTCTTTTCCTTACTGGTGTTGCTGATTTTTCTCCTGCTTTTCTATTTATAGGTGGACGGAGGGTTTCAGGACCTCCTCTTCTCTTTCTCCTTCTACTGTTTCTTATGTGTCCTCTATGGCACAATCTTTTGCTTATGTTTCTCTTTTGGTTGTCCCTTTTAGGATGGGCATGGGTGGCTTTAAGTGTCCTCCAAGGTGATTTGCTTATCAATATCTAGGTTCTTCTTTCTGCTACTTGTCTTTTGCTTGATGTAATTTGTATTTGTAGACCTAGTGCCGTTGACTCTTCTGGTGGTTCGGGTTCTTCTAGTGGGCGCGGCTCTGACTGAGCCCCCGAGGATGAGCCAAGGGCTCATGATTCTTCTGTTGGTGAGTTTGTGAGTTCTTTTTTGAGCTTTTGTCTTGAATGAGCTAGTCTGTGATGTCTCTGACTTCTTGGATCATCTTTGTAGGCCTTGAGTTGCCGGCTGGCCAAACGACCACTATTGACTTGGGGTCTGTCCCTAAGTTAGTTGTGTCGCAGGCGATTCCTATGGAGGAACCTGCTGTGGCTATTTCCGAGCTCCCCTTTGCTGAGCTGGTGACTCCTAGAGTTGCTGGTGCTGGTGGGGGTGGTGGAAGTGGCGGTGGCGTGGTTGCTGATATGCCTTTGTTCTCTTTGCCGCCCTCCACTTTTTCTGGTCCAGTGGATCCAGAGATGAGCCGTCTTCGCCATCTGGAGGCGTTGAAGGCTTGTTTTGATGAGTTTGCCACCAGGTTTGGTGGCATGGTACATGTAAGGGTTCTTCCTTGGTCATGAAAATATTCTGCTGTTTGACTTGTCATCTTTTCTAATTCTTGGTTCTTTGTCTTCTAGTCTCTTTGGCAGGATTAGGACCTTCTCTTTGGTTCTGCTGAGGCTGCAGCTACTGCATCTAGCTTCACCAATCTTGAGTGGGTTCAGAAAGAACTCGCCTAGGTGTAGGCGGAGTTGGAGCGTGAGCGTGGGCAGTGTCAAGCTGCAGAGGCGACCCATCAGGCTCAATTGGATGATGAATTGCATCGTCGAGAGGAGGCAGTGAAAGTCACCGTTGATCAGGCCTCGAGGGTCTAGGTTGCAGGTATATTTTCCTCTTAGCAAGTTGTTTTCTTCTTCGAATTTTTGATACCTGACTTCTTCTTGACTGGCTGTCTTGATTGTCACTTGTAGAATTTGATCGTGAGCGGTCCAAGTGGTTCTAGGATTTAAAGGCCATGAAAGAAACCCTCAAGTCCTCCAAAAATAATGCTGAGGCGGTAAGAGAGATGCACTCTCATTGTGAATATGCTGAACAAAAGCTTGTCTTGGCTCGCCAGTTTCGACGTGATGTTGATAGAGATGTTTTTTAGGCCTTGAAGACTGTTGAGGAGTTGAAGGGCCAATTGGATGTGGCCAATGCCCGGTTTCAGGTGCTGTGGAAGGCTGTTTGCACCAAAATTTTGACTGATAAGCGTGCAGGTGAAGCTTCTCGAAGCAGACTCTACTAGGAATCGACTAAGTGCTGGTAACAGCCATTTATTGAAGAATCGGCTAATTTAGTACAGAATCGACTAACTGGGATCGACTATCTGTAGAGCACGTGGACCATGTCGACTCCGATCCAGTTTGGTGAAGGATGGCGCACTAACGACATGGGACTCTACAGGACCAAATAGTAGGGCCCAAGTTATCGAGTTTTAGTAGTTTTCTAGTTTATTTCCTTATTTTGCATGTCGTATCAGGTTAGGACTTGGTCAAAGCCCAGGGTATAAATATGTAAGCCCCAGCATTTGTAATCTCTCTCAACAATCAATACAACAATCTTTCGGCTCCGGCCAAACCCTTAGGAGTAGGAGTAACATAGATCTCAACGATTTCTTCATCAAGCTAGGCTGCATTGGGTCGTCCGACCTCTAGTTTGTTGTAAGTATCATCATGGCTTATGTTTTCATTTGATAAGGCTTCATCGAGTCGTTTGACCTCTTGTTATGCGTTGACATGGCAAATGTCACATCCTGGTTTCGAAGGAATAAAACCAAGGCAAAAGCTCATGTGCGCCCGGATCAAATTACACACAGGAATGACAAATTACATGGTCTAATAAGCACAGTGTTCAAAATAAACAATAGTATAACGTTTACTTCGTACCATTATTACATAACTGTCATCGGAGTAAAGCGGAATAAAAATAACATCGTCCAAAATGAATAGCAACTAAACAACGTAGATGTAGTGACTCCACCTTGCCACAGGAAGGTCGATGGCAGCATCACAACGCCTAACATCCCGGATAGTTCTTAGGGAAGTCACCATCCGAGTCATCACTTGAGAATCCTTTATTTGGGAATTAGAAAGGGTGAGTTCCATGTCAAAACTCAGCAAGTACAGGCGGAAAGTAATGACATGCAAGGCTAAAACAAGGTACAGCTGAAAGGTAGACTGCGGTAGCACTTTAATGTAACACTTAAGATTTACTTTTGTAACCTATTCTCTATTCAACTTTGTTAAAACACCCAACCCTTTATTAAGGTTCAAGTAGTAATTAATGAATCATTTAACATCACAGATATAAGCATATGTCATTAAACATGAGATAGCCATATCAAAGGGAACACAGGATAGCCATCCCAATAAAACCCGAGGTAGCAACCTCAAACAACATCACCATGATTTAACAGCTTAAACCATTTGGCTAAGTCATGTGAGGATCTGGGCTGCTCATGACCATGAGCACGGACGATATATTGATTTTATCTCTACGCAGAGGTGTACACTTTCACTCCAGATTGTGATTACTCTTTATGCCCGAGGGGATCAGCCTCTTAGCCCATTACCAAGATAGGCTGGTAGAGGTCACACGAGGCTCTTCACAGGGTCATAGGCAGTGACAACCCGCTAGAAATGAGTGCAAGCATATGAGTGACTTCACCGTGAGGCTGCCTCCTACACGGATCCCTAGCACCTCCCATACTAAATACTTGAAAACACCCTAGTCACCATGGCTATGGCACCCATCAGTAAGTTATCCAAACTGCCCATGATGGTCCTGCTAATAGACCAAGCTAGTGCCCATTAGCTTGGAGATGTACGGAAGTCCTAGTTTGCCGCTCCATGAACAGGACCACAAGGGGGAGGAAATACGGATACCCTCGACAATATGAGTCCCACTAGCATCCGTTTCCCCCGTCATTCACCGCCAACCAACGATGCAGAACAACATCAACTTCTTCAATGGCCAAGCCAAGAGCCCATAGCTCTAACGTGTTAAGAAGCAAGTTTTATCTTCATTAAGCAGGTGAAAGGTAAGGTAGAGCACTAGCAACCTAATAACCTATCAACT
>CM041637.1:28077033-28121337 GCA_023333625.1 Bothriochloa decipiens | reverse complement strand
TTGCCGATTTAGAACACATGCAATGTATTTAATTAACATGAATAGGCATAACATGATCAAAGATGCCTGCACTTGCCTTGACTGATGTCCTGCTACACGTAGTCCTCCGGATCTTGCTGCTCCTCCTTCACCCACGTCTCGTCCTCTATGCGCCACAATCATCACACACGAGTAATACATGCAAACAAATGTACTTAAATTAGAACAGTACACCAAATCAAGATAACAACAACAAACAATAGCATAGAACTATTCTACTCATCGAGATGATTACAAAAAGTATAAGTTCACTAAAAAGGAGTTAAAACATGAAAGTTATGGCCTATACGAGATGTAACATCCTAGATGTTAATAAGAAATTAAAATATTAATCAAGTGTATTATCAAGCATAATAATTGAGCATCATGGCATAAATGTATTCATGTTTCTTTAATGTCTTTTTGTAGTGTTTGTTTAATACATGAAATAATGATGCTTAGGGTGTTTGTTTAATTTTAAAATCCTTTGAATTAAAATATCCCTTTTATCCCCTTTTCTGTATTTCAAAATATACAAGAATTTGGGGTTGGTTCAAAAAGCATTATTGTAGATCTTGTTGAGACCTACAATAGTGGTATTCAAAGATTTTTAAGTTTCAATAAAGAATTTTAAATAAATTTGAAAATACAGATTTTCAACCTTTATCTCTTTTTTATTTTAAATCCATATTTCAAAATTTATGCATAATTTGGGAAAATTTTGTATAAGAAAAACGTTTGGTTTGAAAAGTTGAGAATTCCATACATTGGAATATTTTCAAGTTATTTAGCAAATCAAAAGATATTTAAAATATTTGTTTATAGGGTTTTGTGCCTTTTTGTCCCCTTTTCAAATTTGCATTCAAAACTCAATTTTACTTGCTGATTTTGAAAAACTTCATTTTGAGAAAAGTATAGAGCATGAAATTATGATCATTCCATAGATTGTGAGTTTTCAAGTTTTATTCAAAATCTGGGAGTAATTTGCAATTATCAATGAGTGGCAGTTCTGTAATTGTTATGAACAGTACTTCACGAGCTGCTGCTAGTGCCACGTCGACGCCGTGCATCGTTTGGCCACGCCGTCGCGGTGCTTCTCGCGCGGACATCTACGTGGCCAAGCCCAGAAGCTTCGCCCGTGTCTTCTTAAGCCGCGCGCCCTGTCCTTAAAGCTGGAGTCGTCGTCGTTTTTTCCTTTTCTTGTCCTTACTGCCGTCATGGCCGCCGACCTTGCACCTCCGCCTCGTCCCTGTCCAAACCGAGGTGAGCATCACCCTAGCCATGATCTCCTGGTGCCAACCGTGCCGTCCCTTTTCATTTATCTTGCACCCAAGCCGCCGTACCACCACGTGCCGTGCCTTCGCGCCGCCCTCGCCGTTGGCGGACCTGTGCTGCTGCTCCGCCGTCGCCAAAACCACCCCACTCGAGTTGCTAGGTCCTGCCGAGATTCAATGTGTCCTTTCCTCCACCCAAAACTTCACCAATGTCAAGTTCCCAGGTCACCGAGCATCCTCTGTACATAAATCGCGACCAGGGACCTTGAGCTTGAATTCGACTCCAGGCAGGGGCCTCAGTGCGAAGTCAATGACTCAGGTGAATACTGCCCCAAGGGCCTGTTTGTAGATACTTTTCTGATCTTTAAAAATTTATATCTGGAGTTTGTTAACTCCGTTTTTGGTGAACCAAATTTTGTTGTTCTCCTTGTAATGTCTAGTTTTTATTAAATATTTCATGTTTCATAGAAAAATAATTAGTTATGTTTTATGTCTTTATTTTATGATACAAAAGAAGGAAAATCCATGTATCATGTTGTGTAGCTTCTTTTCTCTTGAAATTTTTATGACATGTTTTTGATGCCATGTTTGTGTTAAATATTGTGGTCATTGGATGCCGTATGCTTTATCTTTTGAATTATCTTGTTTGTTGCTAATTAAATAGTTTATAATTGTAATAAAAATGTATAAATAGAAAATGTTGTTCCTTTACCTTCGTATGATGCTTATTTGTCGTATGTAATGCTTTTAAAATAGTTTATAATTAGTTAGTTAACTAATCTTATTATGCTTTCACCAATGAATTATCATGCATCATGCCATGAGCTCATCTTTCTAAAACATACATCATTAATTACGTGTAGTTTTTCGAAAGTGAGTTGAATCGTGTTGATCAAGTTTGAAGAAGGTGTCATCTACCAATAATGTTGAAGTCATCCATCAATGGTGTTAGTGCCGTCCATCCCTGGTGTTGATGCCAAGTCTAACACCTGTGATCCCGACGAGAACTAACCACTGCCGTAACAAAGGCAAGCCCCGGATGCATTTAAACCCTATCCTTGTTTTATAAAGTTTTTATTACTTCAGTTATATTTTGTTGCATTAAGTAATAGGAGTTGAGTGATAACGTACCAGTTGCATTACCTGTCTTATCTCCATATTCCTTGTTACCTGTTATTTGGAAAATGCTTAGTAATGCTTAGCCCTACTTAACTAGTTAGGTTTTCAAAAAGTAAAAGAATGAAAAAGATGAGGTTGTCTTCACCTGTTGGAATCATGATGATAATTAATAAATTGAGTCCAGACGGGTAACTTGCATTGGGAAAGGAGTCCCTCTGTAGTGTTTCCGTCTATTGATGCCCTAGGTCCCGTCCGTTGGTGATCTGCTTGTATCGAGACTAGAAAATCCACATACAATGGTGTGGTATACCGTGGGGTTGCTTCCCACGTATATCGATACACTGTGGGTCAGAGGTCCCATGTGTATTGTTTGGTCGATATACTTTTGGGTTGGTGCCCACATATATCATATGATCTATTATTCATGTTGGTTGGAGCCTCATGTATATCAAGATCTAGGTCCTAGCTGGCTACAATCGATTTGAATTGCCGTTGCTTCTTGGAGAAGAAGACTCGATCTCTATTCGTCATCGTAGTAACAACTTGAACAATGGTTAAGGATTAAGAATGAAGTTGGTTGGTGATTTTGAGCTAGAGCAAGATTACTTTACTTTTTGTTGTAATCAATGATAAGTTAAAACTTGTTCTACAAGAGCTTTCCTGCAAAAATCTTTATTTCTTGCGAGCCTTACCTTGTCCCTCTGGCCTGCATTCCTGAGTCTTCACCCCTCTTTTTTCGTCGGGTCAGTCTTGTTGAGTACTTTTGTACTCAGGGTTTGTTGAACCCCTGTTGTAGGTTCTAATGGGTGTTCGAACCAAGGTTATGTCAGTGGGCTCGATGTGATCTGGTTGTCCTCTCTTAGCTTAGGCGCTCTACCTAAGTTGTCTTCTGTAGTTCTACTCTGCTTTCGCAATTGATGATAAGTTTATAGAAGATAACTTATTTATAATTTGTAAATTTACTTTTATCTTTTCTTTGCACTCTAACTCTTATTTTGTAACAAATGTTGTAATGTTGCAGCTACTCGTTTGTTGATCCTGGTATGAGTTGTTAAATGTGGTTTAATCGGGGTCTTTTGAGGGCACCCGACAGGGCTTTCTAAGTTATCTGAAACACATGCATGGCCGTCAGAGGTCTTTGAGACAATGATGGATGCATGTGGGCCATATAATTTAGGAGGTTCTACCACACAAGACTAGGGTCTAATCTGCAAAAAATAGGACTAAAATCTGAATACTTTGAACTATGAAGGACTATATAGTAAATAAGTAAAATGACAGGGGCTTTTCTACAAAACTGCCGGTGATGACGGCGTTGACCGCGCTGACAGCACGCGGCAGCGCGGCGGCGGCCGGGTCTTGTGGACCGGCCGTGGACCAACCCCATGGACCGAGTCCACGGGTCCACGATGGACCGGCGGTGGACGGGGTCATCCCCGACGACCTCAGCCATGGTCGCCGGTGGCGACCTCACGACGGCGGGGCTGCGGGACACGCAGGGCCATTGTGAGGCCACACGCGTGTTGCGCGTGCGCTTGCGCACTCGATGGGCGGCACAGCCGCGGCGGGGCGAGGTGGAGCGGCGGGACACCGCGACGGCGGCGGCGCTCCTACGGCAATGCATAGCGGCGCGCAGAGCGGGCGAAGGCTGCCGCAGAGGGCATCTCCATGACCTTCGTGGTCACGCGGAGCACGTGCACGTTCTCACCTTGGCCCCGGACAGCGGCGAAGGTGATGACGGCAGCGAGCTCGGTGAGATAGGGTTTAGTGAACTCGCGAAACCGGACGGTGGCGGGCTAGGGTTGCAAAAGGGCGGCTCGAGAGACGGCACGATATGTTTTATAGCGCGCGGGTGGCCTGCGAACCTCGGTGCATGTGCGACGTGCGACACGGCGTGAAACCTGAGTCCGGCTCGGTGCTCGTCTCCATGAGGGAGACGACACTGTAGTATGGGCCCCACTCGAGTGGGCCCCACCGATCAGCGGCAGTGAGCGAGCGGCGCTGAGGCTGTGCTTAGGCGGGCGGGTGCTGACACGTGGGCCAGCTACGCACTATAAAACGAATCGTACCGTTTGGGCTGCTGCTAGGCTTGGCCCAAGCGAGCGCGAGGTGGGCTGCTGGCTCACGGTCTGGCAGGCTACTGCTGGGTCACTGGCGGGTGGCCTGTTGCGCTAGCTGGCTGGCCTGTGGCTGCTGGTGGCCAGTGCTGGCCACTGCTGGCCAGCTGCTGCTGCTGCCGCCTCGGCCATGGCTGGCCAGTGTTGGCCATGGATGGCTAGGGATGGCCACCTTGGCCAGTAGGGGCTAGCGGTGGCCAGGGTCCACTAGGGAGTGGCCTAGGCTAGTTAGACTAGGTTTAGTTAGTCTAGGAATTAAAGGGGACATGTTAGAGCATGTTAGGAGCTATAGAGCAAAGCAAAGATTAAACACAAGCTCAAACAAGTCAACCATAAAAAAAGTGCAGCAGCATGAATGCAACAATGCATGGTGTCTAATGTGCTACATATTTTAAAATAATTCATAAAACATTTAGAATTGGCCTATGAATGTAAAGTAACTATTCAAAAATAAATTCAAACTCATTTAATATTTTAAAGTTCAAAATCAGTGTGTTATAAACCTACCCTCCTTAAAAGAATCTTGTCCTCGAGATTAGAAGACTCAGGAAACAATTCTAGATATTCTGCTTTTAGGTCCTCTTCCTTTCCCAATAGCCTCATCCTCTGAGTGATACTTCCATTGCACTTTACACCACTTGATAACCTTACTTCTGGTGACTCTCTCGGCTGTCTCCAAAATCTTGGATGGACTTTCATCATAAGTCAAAATCTTTCTACAAATCCACTTCTTTTGCAGGCAACTCTTCCCTTGCGACTCTCAAAAACATCTTGAATTGAGAGACATGGAACACATTATGCACATTGGATAGGTAAGCTGACAACTCAAGTTGGTAAGCTACTTCTCCTTTCCTTTCCAAAATCTTGAAAGGACCAATGTACCTAGGAGCTAACTTCCCCTTGACCTTGAACTTCTTGAGATTCCTCATTGGAGACACTTTAAGATAGATATAGTCACCTACTTCAAATTCAAGCTCTCTTCGACGAACATCTGTATAACTCTTCTATCTAGACTGAGCTGCTTTCAGATTACGCCGAACCACTTGACTTGCTCTTTTGCTATATTCAAAGCATCAGGACCAAACACTTGTCTTTCTCCTGCTTGATTCTAGAACAAGGGTGTTCTACACTTCCGTCCATGCAATGCTTCAAAAGGAGACATCTTGAGACTAGCCTGATAACTATTGTTGTAAGAGAATTCAGCATAAGGCAAATTGTTGTCCCAATTGTCACTCAGGCCCTCAACATATCTTCCAGAATTTGATTAACCCTTTCAGTCTGACCATCTGATTATGGATGATAAGCTAAACTAAACCTTAACTCAGTTCCCAAAGCTTCATGTACCTTCTCCCAAAAATTAAAAGTAAACTGTGTGCCTCTATTAGAAATAATCCTTTTAGGAACTCCATAAGCACACACAATTTGAGCCATATACTTCTCAGCCAACTATGCTCCACTGTAAGTGGTCTTGACAGGTATGAAATGAGCAACCTTGGTCAAATGATCCACTATAACCCAAATAGAATCAAAACCTCTCTGAGTTCGAGGCAAACCCATAATAAAATCCATACTGATTTCATCCCACTTCCATTTAAGTATCTTCAATGGCTGCAATAATCCTGCTAGCCTTTGATGTTCTGCCTTTACTCTATGACAAGTATCACACAAGGCAACATACTCCTTGATGTCTCTCTTCATACCTTTCCACCAATAGTGCTCCTTCAGATCCTTGTACATCTTAGTACCTCTAGGGTGAATAGAGTAAGATGACTCATGACACTCTTTAAGAATAGTATCCTTGATCTTCTGAACATCAGGCACAACTAGTTTGTGCTTATACCAAAGTGTCCCTTCTTCATCAACACTAAATCCCGGGGCTCTATCCTCATTAACCAACTTGACAATCTCCTAAAGTTTCTCATCAGTTTTCTGACCCTTCCTGATCTCCTATTCAAGTTTTGGTTCCACATCCATATAGGCTCCCTGAATGTTAGCAACAAACCCCAAATTGAGATACTCAAATTGACCCAGAATATAATGTCTCTAGATCTTCAATGAATGCACTATAGCTACCAATTCTAGATCATGAGTTGGATAGTTCAATTCATGTTTCTTTAACTATCGAGAGGCATAAGCAATGACCTTACCCTCTTGCATCAACACACAACCCAAACCATGTATAGAAACATCAAAATAAATAGAGAAGTCCTTTGTCATATCTGGCAGAGTTAACACTAGTGCTGTAGTTAACCTCTTCTTCAATTCCTCAAAACTGGCCTGACACTGTTCAATCCACTTGAATGGTTTATCCTTCTCTAGCAAAGCAGTCATAGGTTTAGCTATGGTAGAGAACCCATCAATAAACCTCCTGTAGTATCCAGCCATTTTCAGAAAACTCCTGATATCCTTGACATTCTGAGGTGGACTCCACTTTAACACATCTGCAACATATTTAGGACTAACTGTAACTCCATCCTTGGAAATAACATGCCCAAGAAAAGAAACTTCCTTCAACTAGAATTCACACTTACTGAACTTGGCATAAAGCTGGTGTTCCCTCAACTTCTGCAACACCAATCTGAGATGCTCTTCATGTTCTTCCTCATTCTTGAAATAAATTTGAATATCATCAATGAAGACAACCACAAACTTATCAAGATACTCCATAAAAACTTTATTCATCAAATACATAAAGTAAGCTGGAGCATTAGTCAACCCAAAAGACATCACTATATACTCATACAGACCATATTGGGGGTGAAAGTAGTCTTTGGTATGTCACTAGGTCTAATCCTCAATTGATGGTAACCTGACATCAAGTCTATCTTAGAAAAGACACTAGCTCCCTTCAATTGGTCAAACAGATCCTCAATTCTAGGTAAAGGGTACTTGTTCTTAATAGTCACCTCATTCAAAGATCTGTAATCTACACACATCCTCTGTGTTCCATCTTTGTTTTCTATAAAGATTACTGGGGCTCCCCATGGTGATGAACTAGGCCGAATGTAACCCTTAGAATGTAACTCTCCAAGTTGTGACTTAAGTTCTTCTAGTTCATTAATAGCCATTCTATAAGGTCTTTTAGGTATGGGTGTAGTACCAGGTAACAAATCAATGATAAACTTAATTTCTCATTCAGGTGGCATATACCTAGCAAATCCTCTAGAAAGACATCTGGGAACTCATTGATAACTCTGATGTTCTCCAATGGCTCGCTGCTAAGATGATTCACTGTCCCTTGATTCTTAGATGGCAGAGAAACCACAACATCTACTACATTTCAATTAAGTGCAGTCAAGCTCACTGTCCTCTCTAAACATTTAATATTTGCTTTCCACTTGTTTAACCAACTCATTCCCAAAATAAGATCAAGACTTCTTGACTCAAGCACTATGGGTCTAGCAGGAAATTCTACCCCCTTAACTTAATCTTTTTGTCTGGACACCGGACATTAGAGTTCATGGTTCCTCCTGGTGTTCTTACTTTCATTGAGCTAGGCATAAGTTGGGTTGGTATGCTATGCTTATGAACAAAATGACTACCAGTGAAAGAGTGTAATGTGCCAGTATCAAATAGAACTGAAGCTAGATGAGAATCAACAAGGAACATACCGAGCAACACATCTGTAGCTTCCTTAGCAGTCTCAACCTTGATGTGGTTCACCTTCCCAAAATTTTGTGGCTTCTGATTCTTGGGGCAACCATTGGCATAGTGTCCCACCTTGCCACACTTGAAGCAAGCATTGCTGGGAGTGTTGTTGGGCTCCACAGGTGCATTGTTAGGAGCATTCTAGCGAGGAGCCTGATTGTTTTGATGAGGGGCTTGGTTGTTCTGGTGCTGCACTTGATTACTGTCATTGTTGGTGCTGTTGTAGCACTGACCTCCCTGCTATCCTAGATTGTTCTTCACATACTGATAAGAAGAACGCTGCTGGTAGTTCTGGGAATTATTGAAACAAGGACGACTGCTACTTCCCTGATCGTTGTCCTTGTTGGCCTTCCTCTTCTTCCTCTTATCCTCCATCTTGTTGCGCAGGCTCTCAAGCACAATGGCCCTGTCAAGCATCTCCTAGAAGTTGGCATACTTGATGTTTGCCATCATGTAAGCGAGTCCATAATTAAGCCCTCCTAGGAAATGATCCTGCTTATCCTGTCTTGCTCAACATCCCTAGGTGAATAGCGAGACAAAGCAGTGAACTTGTCATAATACTCACAAATAGAAATGGAGCCTTGCTTCAGATCAGCAAACTCCTTCTTCTTCAGCTTCACCAGTCCAGCAGGAACATGGAATTCCTTGAATACCTCAGTGAGCTGCGCCCAAGTGATGGTGTCAGGGACTGCATGAGCAAAGTGGTATGAATCCCACCAGGAAGCGGCTACTCCCTGTAGCTGACCAGTCCATAGAGAACTTTCTCCCTATCATTGCACTTAGCGATCTCCAACTATTTCTCCACATCCTTCACCCAATCCATAGCAACCAAAGGGTCAGGAGAATGAGAGAAGAAAGGTAGGTGCCCCTTTAAGAACTCACTGCGCCTATCCCTGGGTGGTGGTGGTGGAGCATTTTGATTCTGGTGCTGGTTCTGGACTTGATTCATCGCCATATTCTGCTACAACATGTCCATCATGGTGGACATGCCCTGCATGAACTGGGCCTGCATGGCCATCATCTACTCCACTGTAGGTGGAGGTGGTGGTGGTGGAGGGTTCTGGTTGTTCTGGTTGTTTCCACCAGAACCACTAGCGCCAGCAGTGTTGTTCTAAGACCTCCTGGTGTTAACCATCTGATGCAAATAAATAGCAGGGTATAAGGATATTTAGTCTCAATACATATATCTATGCTGAATGTAAACTGTGAATATAACTGCAACAATAAAATGCCTCCTCATATCATTAAACCATCTGACAATCCTCAAATAGCATAACCACTGACTAATGACAATATATATAAACTCCAAATTGATAGTTGATATGAACAAGTGACAGCAGGCTATGACAGAATAACTGATATGATAAAGCGAAAAGAGAGATAGAGCACAATATACAGGGATCCAAAACCCCGAATTAACTAAACATAGTCTTAAACTTATATAAATATGACAAGTGTGGACATCTCCCCACATCTTATCTCAATCATTACAAAGAATCAAATCATCCATGATTCATAATCATAAACAAGTTCTCACACCAATGAAGCAAAGCACACTCTAAGCACACTCGCACTAGACTCACCATAGACTCAATAAGCTAAACGTTTAAACATGCTAAAAGGGACGTCCTAGTCAATCCTAGTATGGCCTCCAGCTACTCCATAGGGGATATGGTCACGTGCAGGGGACAGCGCTGGCCACTATGGTAGAGGTGGTGCCACTCCAGTGACCTGTGCCTCAAGCTGAGCCAACCTCCTCCTGTCTTCATCTAACTGTAGACGCACCTGACGTAGCTCCAACAGAGTGAAGTTCAGCTCAGTGTTCAGCTGCGCCATGAGCTAAACTATGGCATGCAACTTCGGGTCGTCCCCAGCAGTAGAAGCAACTCTAGCAGAAATTTGACCACGGGTACGGCGAGAGTAGTAGCGACATGCATCCTCACTGATCAGGTGAAAGTACTGATCTCTGTAAGCAAACAGGGCCTGATGTGCTGCATCCGTGATGCCTGCCAGCTGGGTAGCTCTGTCTGCTGGTGCCTCATCGACTGAAGCAATTCAAAGAGTATGAAATGTAGGGTTGGGGTGCCCAACATAGCACCCAATCCTCTAGAAGTCCGCGTAGACAGGGTGGCTCCAAAACTCACTGCGGTACTCAACTTCGACCATCCCATGGCCGAAGAACTGGTGAAGAAGCCTCATAAGGTGAGTGTGGAAGAAGTCATCGCCACCGTCACGAACAGTGAGGGTGACGATCAAACCGTCGTGTGCCTGGTACACTCCCTAGACTCCATGGCCGCCAGGTCCTCCTAGCCCTCCTGGTCCGCCTGGACCTCCTGGACCTCCTGGTCCTCCAGCACCTGGCGCTCCATGGCCTCCTGCACTTGGACCTCCTACGCCCGATCCTCCTCCTGGTGCTCCAGGGTTGGGTGCCTGCTGCCCATGCTGGTCCTATGCCTGCTGCTGCGGGACGAGAGCTTGGCACTGTACGTATTGACCCCCACGTCCGAGGATCACACCATCATCAGGGTGCTGGCTAGGTCAGAACTCGTAGTGGTGAACGCGTCCGGTCATCGGGTACTCTATGGGACACCAAGAGCGATGGTAACCAGTGGAGCTCTTATGACAAGTCAGAACCTGGCGCACCATCTACTAATATGCAAAGATCAAAGACATGTAGGAAACAGTTAATAGATCATGATAAAAGAAATAAACATATCTATGATCAAAAGATAATATATATAAAGAGTGCATGCATAAATATCTAGAGATAATGATATAAAAGCTAGAAAGTAAATTGAAGCAGGAATAGCATGCATTCTGTGGTATTTGTAGCGAAACAAAAATAGCATAGAGACATGCATATAATGATCATAATGACAAAAGCAAGATAATAAATATAAGATAAGGTAATAAATGATCAATGAATGATTAATAATTAATAGCTAAAGTAAATGCATATCACGATGATGAATTAGATAATACAAGAAACATGCTAATAAATGATGGGATATGCACTAAATTATAAAAGTCAACCTAAGACGGCCATTTCTAACTAAGGCTTCATGATCCTACGGTCAACACGACTCTGATACCACTTTGTCACACCCTGGTTTCAAAGGAATAAAACCAAGGCAAAAGCTCATGTGCGCTTGAATTAAATTACACACATGAACGACAAATTATATGGTCCAATAAGCATAGTGTTTAAAATAAACAATAGTATAATATTTACATCCTACCATTCTTAACTGTCCTCAGAGTAAAGCGGAATATAAATAACATCGTCCAAAACGAATAGAAACTAAATGACGTAGACGGACTCCATCTCGCCACAGGAAGGTCGACGGCAGCATCACGACGCCTAACATCCCGGATAGTTCTCATGGAAGTCACCATCCGAGTCATCACTGGAGCATCCTTTACTTGGGAATTAGCAAGGGTAAGTTCGATGTCCAAACTCAGTAAGTACAGGTGGAAAGTAATGACATGCAAGGCTAAAACAAGGTACAGCGGAAAGGTAGACTGTGGTAGCATTTTAATGTAACACTTAAGATTTACTTTTGCAACCTATTCTCTAATCAACTTGGTTGAAACACCCAACCCTTTATTAAGGTTCAAGTAGTAAGTAATGAATCATTTAACAACACAGATATAAGCATATATCATTGAACATGAGATAGCCATATCAAAGGGAACACAGGGTAGGCATCCCGATAAAACCCGAGGTAGGAACCTCAAACAACATCACCACGATTTAAAAATTTAAACCATTTGGCTAAGTCATGTGAGGATCTAGGCCGCTCGTGACCATGAGCACGGATGATATATCAATTTTAACTCTGCGTAGAGGTGTACACTTTCACTCCACATTGTGATTACTCTTTATGCCCGAGGGAATCAGCCTCTTAGCCCATTACCAAGATAGGTCGGCAGAGTTCACAATGAGGCTCTTCACAGGGTCATAGGCAGTGACAACCCACTAGAAATGAGTGCAAGCGTATGGGTGACTTCACCATGAGGCCACCCCCTACACGGATCCCTAGCACCTCCCATACTAAATACTTGAAAACACCCTAGTCTCCATGGCTATGGCACCCGTCGGTAAGTTGTCCAAACTACCCATGATGGTCCTACTAATAGACCAAGCCAGTGCCCATTAACCTAGACATGTACGGAATTCCCAGGTTGCCGCTCCACGAACAAGACCACAAGGGGGAGGAGATACGGATACCCTCCTCAACACGATCCCACTAGCATCCGTTTTCCCCATCATTCACCACCAACCAACAATGCGGAATAGCATCAACTTCTTCAATGGCGGAAGCCAAGAGCCCAAGGCTCCAACATGTTAAGAAACAAGTTTTATCTTCATTAAGTAGGTGAAAGGTAAGGTAGAGCACTAGCAACCTAATAACCTATCAACTAACCCCCATAGGTGATATTTGGATAGAGTGGCTAGTCATTCCTATGGTTTGCCGATTTAGAACACATGCAATGTATTTAATTAACATGAATAGGCGCAATATGATCAAAGGTGCCTGCACTTTCCTTGACTGATGTCCTACTACACGTAGTCCTCTGAATCTTGCTGCTCCTCCTTCACCCACGTCTCATCCTCTATACGGCACAATCATCATACACGAGCAATACATGTAAACAAATGTACTTCAATTAGAACAGTACAATAAATCATGATAACAACAGCAAACAATAGCATAGGACTATTCTACTTGTCGAGACGATTCCAAAAAGTATAAGTTCACTAAAAAGGAGTTAAAACATGAAAATTATGTCCTATACAAGACTAGGGTCTAATCTATTAAAAATAGGACTAAAATCTGAATACTTTTGAACTATGAAGGACTATATAGTAAATAAGTAAAACGACAGGGGCTTTTCTACAAATCTGACGGCGGTGACGGCGTTGACTGCGTTGACAGCACACGACGGCACGGCGGTGGCCGAGTCCTGTGGACTAGCGTGGACCTACCCCATGGACCGAGTCCACGGGTCCACGGTGGACCGGCGGCTGACGGGGTCATCCCCAATGAACTCGGCCATGGTCGTCGGCGGCGATCTCGCGACGGTGGGGCTGCGGGGCACACGGGGCCAATGTGAGGCCACACACGCATTGCGCATGCGCTTGCGCACTCGATGGGTGGCACGACCATGGTAGGGCGAGGTCAGAGCGGCGGTACACCTGCTAGATTCATAAATGTTTCAAGGTACAAGACCTGGGGCATGCTTCCCGTGTTCGAAGTATTGGAGCTTCTACTAATCCTAATGACCAGCTGATTAACCAGCTTACTGAGGCATTGGAGAAGCAGATTGGCATGAAGCGGAATCATTCCAAATCTTACAGCATGCCATATCCTGAATGGTACAATCGTCTTGAGTTGCCACCTCACTATAGGATCCTAGAGTTCTCCAAGTTTATAGGGCAAGATGGTACCAGTATAATGGAGCACATAAGCAAGTATCTGGCTCAATTAGGCGATGCTGTAGTTGAAGAGATTCATAGGATCAGGTTCTTTGCTTTATCACTGCCAGAACCAACCTTTTCTTTGTATTCATCTTTGCAAAGTAATTCTATTTCAACTTGGAATGATTTGGAGAGCAAGTTCCATGCTTATGTCTTCAATGGATCCATTGAGAAAGACATGGATGATCTAACTAGTATGAGAATGAAGAACAATGAGTCCGATCTGGAATTTATTCAGAGATTCAGGCAAACAAGAAGCTTATGTTTCTCATTGGACCTGTCTAATAGCTAGTTGGTAAAATTGGCTATCTAGGGCATGCAACCACATTTGAAGGAGAAGCTTATTAGCATGCAGTTCGAGAATCTTGGGGCGTTGACACAAAGGGTGGTTGCATTACCTGAATATGTGCAAACTCGACATCAACAGAGTCATTTTCAGAAAGGTGCCAATGTAGCTGAGTAGTACAAGTCTTTAATTGAGTATGGCCTAGGTGAAGATGAAGAAGAAGTTGATGCTATTGAGTGGAACCTCAACAAGAAATTTTTCATCAACCATCCTTGAGGTAGAACACAAGAGACCTATGATTTTGACACCTCGAAGACTGATAAAATCTTTGATTATTTGGTGAGAAAGGGTCAGATCAAGGTATTATATGAGAAGCTGCTTATCCCTGAAGAGGTGAAAGGAAAGAAGTATTGTATGGTCCATAATTCTACCACCCACTCCACCAATGAATGCAATGTGTTCAGGAAGCAGGTCCAGAGAGCTATTAAGACTGGAAAATTGGCTTTTGATACAACCAATAAGATGAAGGTTGATGATCAGCCTTTCCCTACTACTATGGCTAATGTTTTTCCACCCAAAGGCAAGGCTAAAGTGTTGATTTCTGCTGGAGCAAAAGAGTCTGGATCAGTGGATACAAAATTGTAGTTGACTGCTGAAGAGTATTGTGAGATCAAGAGAAGAGTATCATGGGATCAAGAGTATCTGCAACGACTGAGAGAAGACCCTGCATAACATCCCATATTCTTCTTAAAAATTGGCAAAGGCAACAGGAAAAGGATCATAGAAGACAATTCGAAGAGCAAGAGTATCAGAGAATGCTTGAGGAGGAAAGATATGAAAGGGAACAAGCTAAATCACATTGGAATTGTCCTTTCTTCAGGCATTGCTGGAATGAAGGTTTGAAGTTACCGACCAAGAGAAACTACCCTGAATGCAGTGATCAGTACAGGGAGTATCGGCAATCTCAAATAGGACTGAAATCTGAATACTTTTGAACTATGAAGGACTATATAGTAAATAAGTAAAATGGCAGGGGCCAATGTGAGGCCGTGCGCTTGCGCACTCGATGGGCGGCACGACCACGGCGGGGTGAGGCCAGAGCGGTGGGACACCACGATGGCTGCGGCGGTGCTCCTACGGCAGTGCATAGGGGCGCGCAGGGCGGGCGAAGGCGGCCATGGAGGGCATCTCCGTGACTCTCGCGGTCACGCGAAGCTCGTGCACATTCTCACCTTGGTGGCGGACGGCGGCGAAGGCGAAGGCGGCGGTGAGCTAGGCGAGTTAGGGTTTCACGAACTCACAAAACCGGATGGCGGCGGGCTAGGGTTGCAAAGGGGCAGCTCGGGAGGCGGCGCAATACATTTTATAGCACGCAAGTGGCCAGCGAACCTCGGTTCGTGTGTGTCGTGCGACGCGGCGCGGACCCGAGTCCGGCTCGGTGCTCGTCTCTGTGAGGGAGACGACACTATAGCATTGGCCCAACCAGTCAGCAGCAGAGAGCGAGTGGCACTGAGCCTTGCTAAGGCGGGCGGGCGCTGACACGTGGGCCCCACTCATCAGCAGCTGCTGGAAGGGAGCACTGCGGGCTCGCGGCTGGGTTGCTGCTAGGCTTGGCCCAAGCGAGCGCAAGGTGGACTGCTGGCTCGCGGTCTGGCAGGCTATTGCTGGGCCGCTGGCGAGTGGCCTGTTGCGCTAGCTGGCTGGCCTGTGGTCGCTGGTGGCCAGTGCTGGCCACTGCTGGCCAGCTACTGCTGCATCGGTCATTGCTGGCCAGTGTTGGCCATAGCCGGCTAGGGCTAGCCACACTTGGCCAGTAGGGGCTAGGGGTGGCCAGGGTCCATGGGGACTAGCCTAGGCTAGTTAGACTAGGTTTAGTTAGTCTAGGAATTAAAGGGGACATTTAGAGCATGTTAGGAGCTAGAAAGCAAAGCAAAGATTAAACACAACCTCAAACAAGTCAACCATAAAAAATGTGCAACAGCATGAATACAACAATGCATGGTTTCTAACATGCTACATATTTTAAAGTAATTCATAAAACATTTAGAATTGGCCTATGAATGTAAAGCATCTATTCAAAAATAAATTCAAACTCATTTAATATTTTAAAGTTTGAAATCAGGGTGTTATATCACTTTGTGAAAGACTTGAACAACCTATAGAGGATCGGCGCATTAATAAATGTAGAATTTGTGATTGTTGCGATGCATATGACGAAGATGTCGAAGAGGTGCGGCATGTTTGTCAAGAGAACCAATGGTGTCCTGGTGGTCTTTCTAGGAGTCAGAAGAGAAGGGTTTAATGCTTGAGGAAGACTAAGATCAAGCTAGAGAAGGCCAAGAAGGATAAGAAGGCATAGGTTTGGAAAGCCAAACAAACAGCCGCTTCAAGCAAATCGGCTCCTATTAGGATGCAGTGTATCTTGCCTACTGAGTTTAGAGCATCAAAGAATCAAGAAGTTTACTCTGACTTTGATGAATCAGAGTATGAAGAGATAGCTGCTTACTTGGCACTCACTTCACAAGCTGTGTTTGACAAGCCCATAAGTCATAAACATTTGAAGGCTTTATATATTAAAGGACTTATTGATGGGAAACCTATGGGTATGCTCGTGGATGTAGGTGCTGCAGTCAACCTTATGCCCGATTCAGTATTCAGAATGTTAGGCAAAACCTCTGAAGATTTGATCAAGACAGATATGCAGTTAAGAGATTTTGGAGGCAATGTGTCTAATACCCAGGGGGCAGTAAGTGTTGAATTGACAATTGGCAGCAAGACTTTGATCACTACATTCTTTGTCATTGATGGAAAAAGATTCTATAGTTTGCTTCTTGGAAGGGACTGTATTCATGCCAATTGTTGCGTACCTTCAACCATGCATCAACATGTGATTCAGCATGTAGACAATGATATTGAGATCATGCCTGCTAATGACTCAATTAATGTTTCTTCCGTTGATCATGTCTATTGGGACTTGGAAAGTTTTGAATGCTTCTCCAGAAAGGAGTTTCATGGAGACTTCATCTCTATCAATGATGAAGATCAACAGCCAGCTCGAGCAGTTGGCTCCAAAAGTATTTTTTAGTGAGTAAGTGCATGATGGTAAAAGCCGATATAGTCACCAATGCCGCCAAGGACACAAGATTATAAAGGTCTAGAATGATTTTAGGTGTCTAAGGGAAATCGACTTATTTTGTAGAAGTGTTACTATAGCATTTTAGTGGACAAAGGCCAGATTATTAGATATGGTTAGCATAGTAGCCGATATTTTGAATATCTCCTTCAGTGTAAAAAAATAACCAACAGAATGTTGGTAATAGCCAATGTGACATACATCGCCTTTAGAGCAAAAAAAATACAAAATGTTTTAGTTAGCATAATTGATATTGATGGACCAATCTTAAGAGACAAATTGCAAATAGGAGTATTGATCTT
The DNA here is from genome assembly GCA_023333625.1 of Bothriochloa decipiens. Taxonomy (NCBI): domain Eukaryota; kingdom Viridiplantae; phylum Streptophyta; class Magnoliopsida; order Poales; family Poaceae; genus Bothriochloa; species Bothriochloa decipiens. The sequence continues at coordinate 28,103,958 of CM041637.1, read as the reverse complement.
ATTGATATTTCATAAGTCTTTTACAAAAGACAAGCCTCTTGCAAGAAGGCTACATCCTACTGCAATCTACTCGGGGAGCCTGCTAATAACATAGTGTGTCGAGGACACATTGGCAATGATCTCTACCACCGCCTTGAAACGCTCAGAGTGGTCTTCTATGGCGTCAAGGATCTATGGCGTGTTCACATCCAGGCTCTGCAGATTCTGGCCCATGTGAGCTTCAACAACAGCCAAAGCAAAGGAAGCACCTGTGATGATGCCTTGGCGAGCCACCTCATGTACCCTATCTCGGATAGTCCCAAGCCTTGTTGGCAGTCCTTAACTCACTTTTTATACCGCCAATAAGAATATAAAAGGGACACAAAACTTAGTGAATAGGACTTATTGCTAATAATTTCCACAAGTTTTGGTGTTTCACTTGTTTTGCAGGGCTTACACAGAAATACACCTAAAGTGGACTGAAAGTAGAAAAAATAAAAGGAATAACTAATCTCACCTTGGCCCATATCAAAACAACATAAAGGAGGCCTAATCATTCATCATACTAGAGCCAAGGGCCAAACTAGGGCTAGTCCACCATGCAACCTAGGCCCAGACTCAAAAGGCCCAGTCTCCAGAGCCCAGAAGAGAGGAGGTTGAACTAAAACTCATGTCAAATCAGCCCAACTCGGCGAGTGCACTACATGGGCCAACTCAGGACGCTGAGAGGAGCAAGTCTACCAAAATTCAGCTAGTTTGGCTCTGGGCCCTTGTTCGCGTGGCAGGGGAGGGGCACGCACCCGACTCCTGAGTCCAAACCGACCCAGCTTTGGTGAGGTGGTCCATGCTGACATGGTCGGTTCTGGTGTGCACTCTACATGGAAGGTGTGAAACCGCCCTATGGAGGTTAGTTTGCTCCTTTCCATGTGAGGATGGAACATTTCCGAGGACCCCCTCCTCTCCACCTATAAAAGGAGGGCTATTCTACTCCAAAGGAGCTTTACCTTTTATTTACTTGCGGGATCGTCGTTTGTCCTTGTGGCGAATGCTCTAGTAGAAGGACCCCGGGGACGGGTAAACCTTGATATCATGCTAGAGTAGTAGTTGTCATCTTAGACCTGGTGTTTAGGCTCGAGGCTAACTTCGGTTGCATCGTTCACGTACGGTTGAGGTTGTATGCGGTGGAGAGTGACCTTGTCCTGTCCATCCTTTGTAATCCCCCACGTCGGTGTTCGGCGTAGAGTCGTAAGCCGGTATCGCCTAGCAGACCAAGTGCGCTCCGTTGCCCCAAGTGGGCAAGTAGAAGTATTGCAACGCCATCCTTAGCACCCTAAAGGCTATATAGGAATCCATCTCTACCCCTTTCTATCTCTACCCTTGTGTTGTTCCTCAGGCGAACTAGCTAGGAGAAATACCACCGTTCCCTGTGGAAAATACAATACCCTGAATACTTCAGGGTGAAAGCTACAATGGTACTCCGTGCGCTTGCGGATTTATCTGCTTATGCTAAGGAATACCAACAAGCTTTTTGGCACCGTTGCTGGGGGACGGTTGCTACTTTCTTCGACCCTTGTTCGTCCTCGTATCTATATCATTATTTTAAAAAAAAATATTTTATATTTTATTTTATAAAACAAAATATTTCCTTTCCCATCCTCATCTACCACGAAGCCAGCTCCAATTCAAAAATTTTCTACTTCAAAGGGGGAGTTCTTGGAGCCACAATCTTTTTCAAAATCAAACTTTTCATCTAGCCATGAACTCCACCCAAGATTCAAAGCGATGGTTCAGTCAAAACCCTTCTTTGGTCATGACAAAGAAGATTCTTTTGACCACTTGCGAGAATTTGAGGAATTATGTTCATGCCTAAGCATTCCTGGAATGACACAAGAAAATCTTAAGTGGAAGTTGTTTTCATCCTCCCTCAAGGGGGAGATGAAGCAATGGTTCACTAATGCCGTAGGAAGTTTGAATGGGGACTGGGAAGAACTTAAAGACAAGTTTTGTCTTACATTCTTTCCTATGCCCCGTATCAACTCTCTACCAGGGGCAATCCTTGATTTTAAGCATGACATGGAGGAATCTATAGGAGTAGCCTAGGCTAGGTTTACAATCTTAATACATGCTAGCCCAGATCTATCTTTGCCCGACAGCATGCAATTGCATCTCTTTTATTCGGGTCTAGACATAGATGCTGCCCTATGCCTTAACACAGCTGCCGGAGGGACGTTTTCACTTAGAACCATGGCGGAACAGAGGAAAATCCTCGATCACATCTTAGGAAAGCATGCTTCCCCCATCGTAGAAACCAAAACCCTCTAGGCCATAGTCATGTCAAGTGTGGGGGAGCCCCCATTAGTCGAATCCAACCATGTACCATCCATAGGTTTGACTAATGAGCCCCCACCCGAACCATGAACACTGAAGGAGACAGTTCTCCATCCTTCAGAGTTCTTGATCAAATTCAAGGATTGTGGAAAAACCTCAAACATTTCTTGGCATGAAAAGGATACATTTCCTTCTAAAGAAGTCTCCCCTAATATGGCCATCAAAAGAATGGTTGTTGGAAATGAAACGTTCTTCTGAAGCAATTCTGATTATTTCATTCCATGACTATATCTTGTTTGTTAGGAGGAACTTTCATAGATGCCCTACACAACCTCATAGTCGGCACTAATATCATGTCACAATTCCTTGCAAAAGCCCTTTTGGGTAATTTGCCACTAGTGCAAACTCTTCAAGAGTTCATCAGGATTTATTGTGGAGTGTTGTGGGATTGCTAGGGCCGTGCCATTGGAAATCGATGAAACCGAGGTTTGTGTAGATTTCCACATCTTTGCTGTCCTCAAGTTTGATCTTCTCATAGGGTACCCCTTGGATGAACTTATTCAAGAAAAATCTTCCCAAGGGGGCCTAATGGGAAGTTTAGGAAAATTGCTTCCATCTCTCACCTAGAAACTCCAATGGTGGAGCATCTTCCTAAACATAAGTCGTTCGAGGAGGCCAAGTTTAGTTTTCCTTTCATTTCTCATCCTTGTGAAATAGAACGTCCATCATCGCTCTCATTCGAACATAAGCCATATTCCTCTAGCCTTGGAAATATTTCTCTTGATAATGGCCAAGATGCAACATTAGTTTCATGCAAAAACTTCCATTCCATGGACATGCCTGAAGCAGTAAGCCTTGAGACCAAGCATAGAGTTGCCAATGAACATGTCAAATTCTCTTTTGAGACTTCTCATGATTCGTGCTCACTTTTGAGGTCTCTGGAGTTAATTCTATTTCTAACCTTGTGCCCCTACGAGGATCTAAACCACCTCCTGCTCTCTATTTCTAAACTATTTAAGAGGTTGGTTGTCGATGCCTATGTTTATCATAAGCATTCCAGATCTCGTAGTAGCACAATGGTGCTTACCTTGTAGCTTGAATATTAATGCCTATTGTTGGTGGTGAAGTTGGGAACTACACCGCCATTGATAGCTGCAAGATGAAGTTCCCACGATCAAGCTTAAGACCATAACTTAAGCACTGCCAGGAGATACCCCGGATTATCTTAAGAAAAAAACTTTTATGCATATATTATTATTATTACTATTATTATTTAAAAAAGTCCTCCTTAATAAAAGTAAGGGCATGTTGCCAAGTTAGTGTGCACCTTCGGGTATGTCACTAACCATTTTAGGAAAGATTTAGAAGAACATGGGTCATATGATGCTTGACGACATGAAGCGACATCAACTACAAATTTTAACACTCTTAGTGATGGAAAACACTCATAAGAAGGCCCTAACTCTGCACTTGACTTTTCCACAAAAAGTTCAAGTATGGGAGAGGATGGTGAGAAGTCAAAGTTCCATACATACCAAGTGGCCATCATGATGATGTTAGCCTCGCCTTGCTAAAAAAAGAGTTAAAAAATATTAAAAAGGGAGATGTTATAAAAAAAGAGAGAAAAAATATAATTAAAAAATGGATAAAAAAGGGGGAGAACTACAAAAAAAGATTGAAAAAAGAGAGTCTCCCTCTTCTAGACCTTTGCAATTACCACGGCCCATGCCCACGCACACAAGTATGACCTAGCCTTGGTAATCGCTTGAATTGGAGCTCGTACAAAGAAACCACCATTGCAGCGGTACAACACTTTCATTCACACATGCTGCAGGTAAGTATATTCAGGTATACAAAAGTAATGATTGTTCACCAACTATTTACTCATTCTTATCTCCATAAAGTTATACAAATTCATGCTTCCTTTGTTTATGTTGTAATGCTCTTGTTTGGATGTTTTCATGTGATACATCCATAGGATTTTTAAATTAAGCATGGTGCTTAGGTCAAAATAGCCTTGTTTAATCAAAGTTTGACATGGTGTTAAAATTTGATTAATGAACTTTCAACTGTTGACATAATCAATAAAAGCAATCTGATATGGAGACAAACCTAGGCTTATCTTTCTCTACATCTTTATCTTGGCCTTGTTTGAGTTTAAATAAAAAGTTGAGTGAACAACTTTTCTATAATAATAAATAAAACTAATACGTAATAAATAAATAAATAATTATAATAAAGTTTAGGCTCCCTGGTAGAGGCCTTGTTTTGTTTCTTTTCTTTTATTTTGAATAAAGCAGGTACAAGAATAAGTGTGGGGGAGATCTTTCAAGCATACCGAACACACCTTCAAGATCTCCCCTGTACATTGCACAACATCGAGTGACTCATCATGCAACAAGGACAGGACACATGACTTCCATAAATTCTTTCGTCTTCAATGGTGGTTTGTGCAAGTTTACCCTCACATCTCCCAAAGTTTTGAAATTTAAAATTTATTAAATTAAAAAGACAAAATTTTTTTTGACACAACATCTCCATGCTATCCTTTGATAAAATTTGCATACTCCTTATTCCTCGCCAATATTCTTATAACTTGTGAACAAATATCATAGGGACCCCATGCTGTCTAAGTAATTGGAGTATGTGATATAGCTGGATGATTTGAACCTTGCTCTTTTTATAGGACTTGGGGTTTATTTTACAAAATCAAAATGCAATAGCATGCTCTTCAACGATAAATAATTTCCTACCAAGGCCATATGACATGATTCATTTATGCAAACCTTTAATCATATGCTACTTGTCGGATCATTGAGTTTGGTCAAATTATTGTTACCTATGTGAGTTATAGTCATGCACCCATGTTTGAGATTCACACACACCCACCATAAAATGCCGACTCTTATAGTAAGTGTTGTGCACAACATGCACCCTTTCATCCACCAAAAATGTCAACTCTTACCCTAAGTGTTGCGTACTCTTCCACCAAATAAAAATATCGATTCTTACCCTGAAAGCTGCGCATTTGTTATCCACCAAATAAAAATGCCGACTCTTAATTTGAGAGCGCGCATTCATTTTCCACCATATAATTACTCCTCGCATTCCATCATGGCATCTCTCCTTCCAAAGTTCTTCATATGCCGACAAGAGATATGGGCTATGTTTAAGAAAAAAGGGAAAAGAAAAAGAAAAAACCATGCCAAGAGGCATAAAAAAAATATCCATGCCAAGGGGCATAGAAAAAATCCAAGCAATAAACAACAGGAAAGAAAATTCAAAGCCCCATTCAAAAAATATGAATATTTTCTTTTTATAGCCCATACTCTTCAAAGAATCATCCATCCATCAATAAACAGAGTCATGATGCATGGAGTACCAAAAATATTTAGAATTAGGAATCATCTTCCATTCCACACACTTGCACATCTCAATCTAAGTGTATGACTTGTATCTCCGTGTGGTTCGGTTTTTGACTTGACAATATATGTGATGCAAGTATGCCCACTTTCATACCTACCCAAAACTCCACTCAAAAGCTTTAGAGATAGGTTATGAAAATATGGCAATTTCAAAATGCCTTGGTAAGGAACCAGACACATATATGAGCGATCTGAGAGTATCATTTGAGGAGCAAGGCTATCTTTTCTTTTGCAAAAATCTTATAAAAACCCATGTTTTAGAGCTAACTGATGCAAGGGGATTTGAATCCATGTTGTTTCATTATTCAATTATCCTAGACAATGTGATAGACAATTTGAAGTTCACAAGTGCAGGTGGAGCTTGGAATATCTTGTATGCAGGTTATATATCAAGTAGATGACCCATCTTAGTCCTAAAACTTTACTCAAGGACGAGCAAAGGGCTAAGTGTGGGGGAGTTGTTGGCGGTCCTTTACTCACTTTTTATACCGCCAATAAGAATATAAAAGGGACAACAAACATAGTGAATAGGACTTACTACTAACCATTTCCACAAGTTTTGGTGTTTCACTTGTTTTACAGGGCTTACACAGAAATACACCTAAAGTGGGCTGATAAAAATATAAAAGGAATAACTAATCCCACTTTGGCCCATATCAAAACAAGATAAAGAAGGCCTAATCATTCATCATACTTGGGTCAAGGGCCAAACCAGGGCTGGTCCACCATGCAACCAAGGCCCAGACTCACAAGGCCTGTCGCCAAAGCCCAGAAGAGAGGAGGTTGAACTTGAACCTATGTCAAATCAACCCAACTCGGCGAGTGCACCACATGGGCCAACTCAGGATACCAAGAGGAGCAAGTCCACCAAAATTGGGCTAGTTTGGCTCCGGACCCCTATCTGCGCGCCAGGGGAGGGGCGCGCGCCCGACTCCTGAGTCCAAACCGGCCCAGCTTTGGTGAGGCGGTCCATGCCAATGTGGGAAGGTCGGTTCTGGTGTGCACTCTACATGGAAGGTGCGAAACTACCCTATGGAGGTCGGTTTGCTCCTTTCCATGTGGGGATGGCACATTTCCATGGACCCCCTCCTCTCCACCTATAAAAGGAGGGCCATTCCTCTCTCATTTCATCAACACACCAAGGGAGAAGAGCACTACACACTTGAGCATCACTCCAAAGGGGCTATGCCCTAGCAGCTATCTAGAGTTAGAAAGCGAGATGTCAGGGAAGAGAGCGGGGAAGTGCGGGCTTGTCGTTGTCACCCCGAGCTTGTACCTCTATGAACAAGTACTTGGCTCCTTCACCAGATCTTGGCTAAGTGTTTGTGTTTCTTATAGTCTAATAAAAGTTATTTGTTTAGCTGAGCTTTACCTTTTATTTACTTGAGGGATCGTCGTTTGTCCTTGTGGTGAATGCTCTAGTAGAAGGACCCCGGGGATGGGTAAGCCTTGATATCATGCTAGAGTAGTAGTTGATAGCTTAAACATGGTGTTTAGGCTCGAGGCTACCTTCGATTGCATCGTTCACATACGATTTAGGTGGTAGGCGGCGAGGAGTGACTTGTCCCGTCTGTCCTTTGTAATCCCCCACGTCCATGTTTGGCGTAGAGCCAAAAGCCGGTATCGCCTGGCAGACCAGGTGCGCTCCGGTGCCTAAAGTGGGCAAGTAGAAGTATTACAACGCCATCCTTAGGACCCTAAAGGCTATAGGAATCCATCTCTACCCCTTTCTATCTCTACCCTTGTGTTGTTCCTTGGGAGAACTAGATAGGAGGAGTACCACCGTTCCCTCTAGAAAGTATGATACCCTGAATACTTCCGTGTGAAAGCTACAACGGTACTCCGTGCGCTTACGGATTTATCTGCTTACGCTAAGAAATACCAACAAGCCTCTAGGCAATGGTCTCGCTAGGAGCATGCACAGTGGTAGCAGTAGTGTTCCCAATGATCTGAAGCTCCTCAAACCGCTCTGTAAGATCTGAAACATCAAACAGAAATATTAGTCACCGGAGCATATCAAAGAATGAAGATTGAAAACATAATACTTACCGGCGACCTAAGCATCAGCAGCAACCTGCCGGTTGATGGCCACTTCAGCCTCCTATTCAGCTATGAGAGCAGCTTGAAAGTTAGCAAGGATGCTCGGCATCCAGGCCAACTCCTTAATGGTTTCATCATAGCGCACCTCCATCTCCATCCGCTCTTGATAGATGCGGTTGTACAGCGCCACCGATACTTTGGCAGATTCTGTGGAGAACGCTGAACCAATTGCAGAATCCTCAGACTCCACTGAAGCTATCCTAATCAGGCTAGAACTGATCGCTGGTGCTTGGATGGCACAGAGGCGGTGTGTGCTGTTGGAGCCACCAGGAGAGCAGCAGCGACATTGGAAGGACCTTCACCATTGAAAGGACCAAGGATGTCACCTAGAGGGGGGTGAATAGGTGTTTCTGAAAATCCTAAAATTCACAAGCTCGAAATGCGAAAGTTAAATACCAACCGAAACTGCCGGTGGGTTTGCATTGAAAGTTCTGGTCAGGACCAGAACTTTCAGTACAAACCACCAGACTTTCGATACCCTACTGAGCTACGAAATCAGAATGGAATGAGTTGCGGTTTTAGTTCTAATCGTTACTACACCCTCCTATATGTTGATGACGATGATGTTGAACTCCTCGTGGCTTGGCGCCTCACCAAATCATAGATCAAGCCCTCCGACCTATGAAAGTAGGGGTAGAGAGGTAGAACACAAAGAACGCAAGAACAAGGGTAGTCGATGCTACCACCATAGCAAGACATGATATTTGTTTATCCAAAGTTTGGTTTTCATCGAAACCTACTCTCCGTTGAGGGAGCTGCGGGAGACCTAAAGATTCTTCTAGAGGATACCACATAGGTCACTCTAGCAGGATTCTTTTCCAACTCCTTATCTTTGGGGTTCCCCCTAGAGGATACCACGCAGGTCGTCACTCTAACTGGAGTGTATTCCAACACCTTTCCCTTCTTCACTATATGATTTCTTCCCTTTCGGCGGTGAAATCAAACCGTTACAAACGATCCGAGGAAACCACAAGCTCTAGGGTGCTTTTCGGCAACGGTTAACCATCTAGGACCGAAGAGTCCAAGAGTAGCAAATGAGCTCATGAAATAGACAATATGCTTAAGTGCTCAAGAGGTGGCTTGCTCACAAATTTGAATCTCTCTCAACCCACAAGTTGGATTTTTTGATTTAAGAGAGGGTTTGGGAGAGTTAGCAAAGCTCAAGAGAGGGTCTGGAAACCAGTAGAATCAACCGCCCATGAGATGGGGGCTTGGGGGGTATATATAGCCACTTTGAAAAACTAGTCGTTTTCTAGTCGTTGGGCTCAAATTTGTACTACCAGAAGTTCTGGTGGAAGACCACCGGAACTTCTGATCCATCTAGATCTGACCGTTGGGCAAGAAGATGGACGACACAGACTAATCAAAACTTTTGGTCCATGGACCACTACTTCTGGTCACTATCGGAACTACTGGACGAGGGCCGGAAGTGTTTTGTTGCACACGAGCGTGCGCGCAACTTGAGCTGCCAAAACTTTCGATCAGGGGACCAGAACTTCTAGTCCACTCTGGCAGAAGAAAAATTCTAAGTGCCTATGAGTGCAAGGTGTGTCTCTCTCAAGTAAACTTGGGTAGATTTGAGCACTTAAGAATATAAATCTATGACATGATGCATCCCTCTTAATAGTACGGCTTTCCTATAAACTCAAGATTAAAAGTAAAAGAACTTGCGAATCTCTTGAGATGCATTCTTTTCAATTCGAAACCGATTCTTTCAATCTTCATCAATTGAGGGTGCCAACATGTCATTGTTGATTTCTTCATCTTGAGCAAAGCCATCTTGAGCATGTGACTTGATTTCATTTATCAAATAGAATTAGTTCCAAATGCACCAAGTCACTTTTATCAATCATTCTAATAGAAATTTGATTCTTCATATCAATGTGACAAGCCTTGAATAGGAGATCATTTTATATGCAATTTTCTTATATCTCATTTTCCAATTCCCAGCATGCTTGCTTTCACAAGAATCATAGAGATCTCACAATAGATAAGCCTTTGCATGAATTCCATTTGCATTGTTGTCTTGTGCTTGAACTAGATTGTTTATACAACAATGACACATCATTTTGGCTTTTTACACTTCAATCAAGTACTTGTGAGATAATCAATTTTCTGTCCAACACTTAGCAAAAATATTAGGCCTTTAATTATATTATCAATTAATTCACCAAAACCCACTAAAGGGCTAGATGCACTTTCAATCTCCCCCTTTTTGGTGATTGATGACAACACAATTAAAGCTTATAAGAGATTGATAAATAATAAGATTTTGAATCCTATGATATAGTGAGCTCCCCCTAAATATTTGCATTGAAGAAATTCATATTTTGGCCTCAAATGCCAAATGCACATATTTAAAATCAAGTGTAAGAATTCTACTATATCATAGCATCCGTGGGGTGCAAGGTGTAACATTATAACCGGATGCTCATGTCAGTTCATGCACTCAGAGAAAAGAAAATAAACATTACACCATTCAAGGCATGAAAGTCACACATAGCATAAATGATCCTTATCAAGAGCATCAATTTCAACTATCCTTGCATACACCACACAAATTTGAAAAATCTTATATGCCTCTCTTTTACCCCTTTCAATCCACATATCAATCTCACTATCTCCCAATATTTCTCCTCCTTTGGCATTAATCTTCAAAAAGGGTCTCTCCACCAAAAGAAAATTTTGGAAGACAAGTGAGTGCAAGAGGCAGTCAAAAGTTCAGCATATAGGATTTCTCTCCTTAGTGTTCTACCTAACAAAGTATGCAAAAACTTAAGAAAAGATTCTTGATAAGTAGCATATTTAGCTCATACCTTACTTAGATCATAGGTTAGACACAAGAGGTATGAACCAAATATTTAAAGATTTCTCTAATCGTCACCATAAGAATAAACTTATGGTGTGACTCAAATATTGTATACACATGCACACACTAGTATGAAAGGGCCTAGATGCACAAGGGAAATACAAGAGTTCATGGAGCGATATACCTTTTTTTAAGCCTCACAATCTCCACCATGATAATGGTTTCAATTATTGATTTAGTGCTTTGATGGGACTAATATTTTTATGCAAGATAATTTCATTTGTGCCCATCTTTCATCATCATCATCATCTTCAAGGAGATATCACACTTATGATTGATCTCAATTGAAAGTCCATTGCTAGCTCTTGTTGCCATTTTGAGATACCAATTGAAGACAAATTTTGTGATATACCAAGTTGAAAGATTATCCACCAATATCAATTATAATATGGTCTTCATAATCTTGACACCAATTTGAAGAATTCTTCACAAGTTGATGCTATTTGGAATGAATGCTCGTATCTCATAATATCACCTAGGAAATGCTCACAAAGCCAAGAGATAGAATCAAATTGCATAAGCTACAGTTTCAAAACTAGTGACTTTTTGGATGTGGAGGGCATGTAAGTCACTAATTGCAGATCCTCATAACATAAATTAAATTCCCTCTTTTTGCTAGTGCATACATATATATGTGGAAGGCAAGAACATATGCACTTTTGGTCAATGAAGTCCAAATAAGTAATTTAAGCTATATTATGGAGAGTAGCTTCTTAAGAGATAAACTTGCAATCCAAAAGAATCTGAGAGAAACTTTACCAATTTAGATTGAGTTAATGCAGCATATTCATGAGAAACTCATTCTCACCAAGAGACTACACAAATTACTTTTGAAATGCATTTGAAAACATACAAATTAATATAGGATGGGCTCCCCCTTAATATGTGAATCAAGTACTCAAATTAATTTTGAAATGCATTTGAACCAGTTTAGGATTCAAGAGAAGTTCACCCTATATCTTGGTCAAGGCATGATAAATTTGCAAGAACTAAAATTATGCAAAGAAAACATACCGCCACCAAGGTAGATAGATCACACTCCTTTTTTATAAGATTCTAGGTGATCAATAGGATGGATCATATGCACTTGATGAGCTCTAGAGAGGAGAATTAGCAATAAAAACTTAATCTTCATTTCCTTTCTCCAACTCAACCAGATCTGATCCTATGAAAGGATTAGGGCATCTGATACTACAATTGTGAAACACCCAGAGAATCGAAGGGATCATCCATCCTTCTTATTTGATGTGTGGAACTGTACAACATGTACTTGAAAGAAGCCAATAGTCCCACAAGATATAAGCTGTGTTCCCCCTTAATTTGTACATGCAAGAGTAAACGAAGCACAATAATTCATATCAACAATATGATGTCAATGGAGAGTTTTGCATTATATTCCAACTATTTCAAACTCCTTCAAGTTGCTTGCAAACCAATAACTTCCTCAGTTTCTAATTGTTTTCAATTGATTTTAGCTACCACCAACTGATTATAAGTCAGTGTTTCTTCTTGTAGCTACTGAAGTCAACTCGTTTCATCTAGTTACCACTTAGTTGCAACTGCTTGCTGCTACTTATAATCTGAGTGCAGTTAATTTAGACCCATGTGTGAGTACTTTTTCTTTCATTGAAGCTATTTAGATTACACTGATACTTCTCCTTTTCAAATGATTCTTCATGACCTAACTTGAGAGCCAACTGAACCTTGTTGTTACAATGCTATTCAATTTCATATAGTTAATATTCAAGTTCTATGCTTCTTAGAGAAAAATTCATATCTCTCAGACCACTAGCTCAAAATGTATGAAATTTGGTAGAGATGTGAATATATGAGTCCTCTAACTTGTGGAAAATTTTTAGCTCATTTGGATCTAATTTGATGAGTCAAATCAAATTTCTACCAAAACTACCAAGGTTTGAAAACTGCAGCTCTGAATCTGATAGAAACCAACTCACAACTGACTTTCTTCAAAACCAATCTTCATGCAAATTATACAGCAACAAGTATTAGATGTTCATAGCACGCTCATAAAGTTTTAGGTCAATTCAACAGTGTTTAAATCTCCAAGTCCATGCTTGAAGACAGCCAATCATAAAATTCAGACTTTTTGGACAGATTTGATAATTCTTAACTTTTCTTAGCTTCTTGTCCAACCTTGTGGTGAACTTAGAACCATTGAAATATGTAGATGCTCATCAGATAAAAATAAGAATGTGGTAATCTACATATGAAAAGATTCCATCAATAGAGAGTTCTTGAACTATGAATAATAAGTGCCTCCACCTTACTTGACCTTGATCTTTAATTTTGAGTACCAAATGTGCAAAAGCACTCCACATCAAATATCCTTATACAATATCATTTATCACTTCTAGCTTAATTCAAGATCACAGTTATGTCTCTCAAACCCTCACAATAATGTTTCCAACTTGAGGACATTTTAATCAAAGTGACTCGTGAACAATCTAATGATTGTCGCTTTTCTGGTAGATTATGTCCCCTTCTAAAGATTAATCCATAACTACCAACGTACATATCTAAATACCACAAAATTTGGTGGACATGCTCTTTACAAAGTCATCTAGTATCTATGAAAATTTTAGCTTCATTTGCCTTGTAGATTGCTACCAGATTTTTCATCTTTCAATACTGCTATGTACTGAGAACTAATTTACCATAGCTCGCAAGATCCACTCCAAAGCTGAAGCATCTCATATCCAATTCTCATAAAAATTATATGCCAATTAATACCATAAGTCTAGAGCATGCATACCAAATTTTAGACCAATTCAAATAGATTTCATCACACAAACGTGGCTCATAGCACATCTCACTCAGATTTAAAATATGGGGCAGATTTCAACACATTGAGCTATACTTCTTCAAACTGAACCAAACTTGAAGTTAATGTGTTTGAATACTTTCACAAGAAATAAATCCATCACTCCACTTAAAAGGTCTTCTCATGAACTTATCCATTCAAACCAACTCAAATTTGATTACTAAACATTTAATCTATTCAAAATATCTCATAGCAAGCAACATATGCATATTTATCCAATTCAATCATCTCTCATATGCACCCAAAAGAATATGATCGTCAAGAGATATACCGTTGCAGCTCATGATCAACCAATATCAAACTTCCTAAATAATATGCTAGCCTATGAATGGCTCTTTGCCTTGAGCACACAAAATCACCACTAGGATGATATATGACATGACAATCATCAAATTGACCTTTCTTGTCAAGTAATCATACTATGTATAAGATAAATTTCATCCAAGGACTATAGAAAATACTAGATAAATTTGTTAGTTCACAATGGTGCAAAATGGAGATTGAGCTCCCCTTAAATGAGTGCCACAAGTAGTTTGAATGACTTGCAATAGGCACTTGATTCTATCAAGAATTTTGGGAGTCAATTTCTATTTTCACCAAATACATAATCAAATGCCATATTTGAATTGAGTTGAAGAGATGCTCACAACCCACTTAGGTGTAGCTAATCACAAGAATGAATATGTGAAATCTTATTTATAAGAACTCAGTTGCATCCAAAATAGTGTTCTTGAAAACTACTTTGTTTACAACATTCATGATTCACTATTTGGCACTTAGTATTTCTTGTATACCTGCATCTCAACAAGTGTATTGCTGTACAAAAGAGCCATTAAAAGCACCATATGACAAATGAAGTATATATTAAATGAATCTAATTAGCCACTTAAAATATTTCACAAATATTTCTATTTGTGAACTATTGAACACTAGACACACATAGTGGCTATCCTATGGAGTTTAGGTACTTGTTACCAATGGTGAGAATGAAGTAGGATATGAACATTTAATTTATCTTTGGGTCAACCATACATGAGATTATGATGAGAGTTGGTTGATAGCTTGAGTGAGTATTTTCACATTTGCTTGCTCAAGCACCCCAAAGTCTTCACCTAGTACCTACATTCACAACTTAGGAACACCTTGGTACCCAACTCTTCTTGGGTCCTTTTGAGTTAGTCAACAAATGCTTAGGCACTTGAATGGCTCTAGTGCTAGCTTGTGATGAACACATTGTTTGGCTAGTACTATATCCATTTGTATTCCTAAGCTTATCATTGTAAGCATATGCATTCGGTTTAGGCATATCACCTTTGGGACAATCTGTAACATCCCACCTCCTCAAGGCGGTCCCGCTTACATCTGGCCGTTTATCTAGGACATAGAATGCCCTCACAGACCAACACTAGTCTTTTCCGTACACTTTGTCCTCACTCATGCGCACGCGGGATGTACTTTCCGGTCGGTCACCCATCCTTAAATTGCTCCAGGCCAAGCATGTTTAACCTCGGAGTTCTTTAGTGATGAGTTTTTGGAAAAGAAGTTGCAACTTGTTGGTATGAGTATCCTATTAATCCTATTAAGATCTATGCCGGGGTGTTACATACTCACCCCCTTAGGAGACCGACGTCCTCATCGGCCAACCCCAGGCCAGAAACATCCCCTCTTGGCCATGTCCGTGTGTCCAGTGCCAGCACATGTGCCATGCTATGTGACCACTCTGGATCCACACCAGCCATGCGCACCATGCCTGCGCAACTAACACACGTGCCCGTGATACCGCAAGGGTCGGCTCCGATACCAGCTGTAATAGAACCGACCAATTTCTTAGAGCACAAGCACGTAATTCGCCATTAGATAGCAAACTTACATGATTGAGACCTAATAAACCCGGTAGTCATACCGAAATCTCGAAGGATTTCAAATTTTCCGGCATAGCCAAGATCGTAATAAGCAAGATCGTAATAAGTTTAGCCACACCATTCACAACATACATAGTTCACACATAGTTTAAAACATCAGAGTTTGAAATAAGTTATTACAAACCAAGTTCAAATTCAAAATAAAGCGGAAGCAATTTAGTTCAAATCCACACACACTTAGTTCAAATACAGTGCCAGGTCCTCAATCAATATCCAGCAAAAGCATAAGGTAGAGTGGAGTGACCATGCCCAAGGTCTAGTCATCACCCAACGCGGGATAGAAGAAGTGCTGACAGTAGCCATAAAATATCTCACCATCTGCAACAACATGGCAAATAAAACCCTAAGTACGAGAATGTACTCAGCTAGACTTACCCGTCATAAACTAAAAATAAATTGACTCCAAGGGGTATGCAAGGCTATATAAGTAGGATAGCTGAATCATAAGTTGCAGAAAAGCTTGCATTAAAGAAAGATTTGACCATACCCTTCTAGCATTGTATTTTAATTTGATTAACCTTATAATGCTAAATTAGCACCTGTAGTAAACAAGCATGGTAATAATTATTCAACAAGAATAGTAACCAATTCCGGTTGAGTGCCTTTCAACATCATGGCTCAACCATCTCATCTCTTTATTCAAGTTATTACTACGATGCCGCTGCTCAAGTCAAGTGTTCACTATCCAGGAACGATGGCGATTATAATCGATTACTAACCAGCTGGCGGGTATTCCTCACACAAACCACACTCACCCGCTAAGGTGAGCTACAGATGACCGAAGATTCAATTCGGATAAGTCGCGCGATCAACAGGTACCATCGTATCCAGGAACCGCCCGGCTGCCTTATTTAGGGCGACCCTGACCTCGAACTTACTCTCCGCGTAACCCGTGGTCTCCCATCTTCTCAATACGATGCGTACAGCAGGTCGACTCCCGGTCCAAATCAAACTCAGGCTTCGCGGTCGGAACGACTTATCGTTCCAGCTAAATGTGAGGCATAAATTCAATATGACTTGAGGACATACAACGGACGGGGTCCTAGTTCGACACAGACGGAATAACCTCACTGAACCTCCAGTTCAGTCCCAACACCAATCCCGCCCGGTCTTAATTTATTATCTCCACATTGTTATCCAAGATAATAATGTATTCAACCATTCCGAGTAACCACCTATAACTCGCAGATGACAGGAAATCACCCGACTTCTATCGGTTTAGTTAAAGCAGGGCTAAGCAGATAATCGCACCTGAACCTAACAGGGTTGAAGTATAAGCAGTGGCAAGGAATATAAGTAATGCAGCAACGGTATAAAACAACGCCTATAACTTAATGCATCAAACAAGTAAAGGACTCAAGTTAGATATTTTGCAAACCACAGGGAGAATGCTCCGGGCTTGCCTTTCAGGAAAAAGCTTGGCTGGTGGTCGGGACACTCGGGAAGATCAGCTTTGGGATCCTCTTCTGCTGCTATCTCCCGCACCAGAGCTTCCTGCTGGCCTTCCTCTTCTGGTGCTCCGGGAAATATCGTTTCGAGCTCTGACGATCCTGTATGATGTATAGTACGTATGAATATTATGTACACATAGAAATACAATGCTGATGCTGATGGTGAATGAATGCTCAGCTAAGATAAATGATATGATTTTGAAACATGTAAGATAAGCACATGTCATCTGCATTCTCTTCTACCGACAAATCTTAAACAAGCCTCGCATTACAATTTACTCGCATGCTATAAGGAATTATAAACAACCATTGTTTTGCATACTACCCTCTACTGAACCAAAACCAATAACAGATCACACACATAACAAACATCAGAAAAAGCATTATTACACACATGAAATAATAACTTAAAGCATTATTAATTATTTAAAAGAAATCAGGGTAGAACTGCAACATGACTTTACATTATTTAGAAAATTCTATAAAAATTACAAGAGCTTAAACATATCTAATATGGACTACCATAAAAATTTTAGGTCAAAACAGTGAGTACTTTATCCTACACAAAAATGACAAGACAGCATAATTTAATGGGTATAAAATACTTTGTATATAGAAAATATCAAACAACAGATCTCAGAACATTCTTACCTCTAGATTAACATAAAAACACCCTCCAAAAAGTTTCATGCATAAATTCCTTATATATTATTTATTATGAATTATTTATCATCTAATGGAAGTAGGCACCATAACTAGACAGAGCAAACTTTCCATAGGACATAGCCTTATAACATTTTTCATAGATAGAGCATGACATAAGAAGACTAACAAACTTGGTCTCACATTTTTCTGAGCAACAGAGAATTACTTATGCATTTTCTAAGATAAAAGCAATTAATAGAGATAAATAAATCTATACAAAAAAGTATCACAAATTTCATTTTCATATTTTTCATGCATAGATCTTCTCATAAGAAAAATAATACAAGTTGAACCAACTCATTTGGATGAAAAATGAAGAAGTTATGATTTTTCAAAGATTTAACAAAAATCTGGAATCAGATTCTTTATAAGAAAAAGGAAAACGCTTTTGCACCGAAGACCCTGAGTTTAGCAGAAATCCACTAAGCCCGATAAAGAAACTCACTGTGTCTAGCAGATATGCACGAAGCACCCTAGCTTTTGTCGTATTCAAGGACGAGGTCCTTGCAGGCTGTTAGGGTAGGTCGACGGCGTCGGCGCGGCTTCGCCGGCCGTTGCCGTGGCTCCCTGACCAAATTGAACTAAGGGATAGCACGAGAGGGTCTAGGTGCATCGATTCGAGGTCCTAGTGTGGTCGGAGCGGGGCCGTTGCGGCTCCGCCGCGTGCGCAAGTCGGGCGGCGGCTTTCCGTCGGCGGCGCAGCCGAATTCCGGCGGGGGCTGACCCGCAGCGGCTCCATTAACTAGGGTTACGGGTTCTACACATCAAGGCATAGCTAAAGCTCGAGTCAGAGAGAGAAGAGGACGGCCGAATCGATCTGAACGCGGCGGCGGCGGTCACCGGCTCACCGGCCGCGGGGAAGAAGCTCTCGATTGGGGCCTTACCCTCGGCGAGGACGGCTGCTAGGGGGCGCACGAGCAAGCGCACGTCGAGGCAAGTCTAGTGGCGCGTTCAGGGAAGAAAATGAGCGGCGACGATGGCTCGGCGATGGCAGCGCGTTCGGCGGCGGCGACGGCGAGCTCGCGGAACAGGAGAAAGAGGCGAGGAGCGAGGGAAAATGAGTAGGGGACAGAACGGATGGAGCTGCCGCACTCGCTTTAACATGATCAGGCGGTCGCAGCGTGCGGGCTGGGCGCGATGGGCGGTGGCCGGCCATTTTCCTGACAGCTTTGAACAACCGTCACTGAAATGCTATTTCCATCCTCTAATACAAACTTTTCTACCCTATAACTCCCAAACCAAGCCAAATTAGCCAAAACTTATATTTAAGAAAATGTAGCTCTAGAAGAGTAGAACATTTCATCTATACAAAGTATGGCCATATTCTACATAGATTTTGAAATACAAAAATCCAAATGAAAATACCCTTAAAATCCCCTAAAATAGAAAAACAGCCCCCAAATCTGCCTTTTTTAACATTTTTGAACATCTTCCAAGCATTTTCATAAAAAGTGATAATAACAACTTTTGTTCCTTATGAAATTCTCTACAAACTTTATTTAGGGTGTACACACATGCAAACACTCTGCTACCACTTTCAAATCAGTCAAACAAAATCACTTTCATGATACACCTTGGTCAACCATGACATCAAAGCTTAATTAACCAAAACCATGAACATAAACCTAGGTTTATTTGATGCCCTAATCATGTATAGGTTGCTTTAGTGGTTGTAAAACATCAAACACTCATACCACTTATCCAATTCATGTGAAATGTAAGCACAAATGAACAAATCAACCATCACACATAAAATAACAAATAACATATACATCAATGCTATGCATAATGATGCTTATGCTAAAGAATGCAAGTGATTATGCATGCTTAACACCTTGGGTGTTACAGTATCTAACCCCAGCATAGATCTTAATAGGATTAATAGGATACTCATACCAACAAGTTGCAACTTCTTTTCCGAAAACTCATCACTAAAGAACTCCGAGGTTAAACGTGCTTGGCATGGAGCAATTTAAGGATGGGTGACCGACCGGGAAGTACATCCCGAGTGCGCATGAGTGAGGACAAAGTGTGCGGAAAAGACTAGTGTTGGTCTGTGAGGGCATTCTATGTCCTAGATAAACGGCCGGATGTAAACGGGACCGCCTCGAGGAGGTGGAACGTTACAAATGGTATCGAAGCAAGGTTTAGCGTTACTATTTACAAGTATTTAAAAAAAAGAGTTTTTGTTTGCGAAAAGTATTTATAAAATGTATAGCTATACATAGGTGTTCAAATCTATGGTTTTGGAAAATTTAGAGTGTGCCAGTGGTCATATCCTTTATGCCTAATAGGATTTAGGTGGCTTAATTAAGTACTAACTTGGGAAATTACATCATATTTTCTGTTTTGTCGTTGCCTATACAATGACGGAGTCGTATGGGTGCCATTCACTTGAGTGGTAATGTATGGATCAAATTGCCTCTACGCCCTGGTAAGTGTGAGTTGTGAGAGCATGATTGGATGCAATGCCAGTCTAGGGGAGTGCTTAATGATGTCGGATTATTTACATGTTGTATACATGTTGATATGAAGGTATCCCATGTTGGGACTGTCTTCTACGCGACTTGTTGGGGTATTAAGTATTTGGTGTTTTCACCTTATTCGAAAGGTGCGTGAATTTTTATGTCGAATTGCATTCATATGGGATATGGGCTGAAATGAATTTTCTGCAGGTACACTAACCGTGAACGGTAGAACGAAGTAGTTACGTATAATGAGAGAACGATGTATGCCATCGCATAGAGCGTTAGATTATTAGTTCGTGAGGACGTATGTAACGTGCATGCATCATGGTTAAAATTGCTCATTCATACATCTCATTGTTCCTTCCCTTATAAATAAATTGCCTCATTCTTTAAAATTATAAACTCATGGGATATACAACTTTTGGACAGATGCCAAGAACCAAGTAGACTGTTCACAAGTCCACCGGAGGAGGAGTGCCCCGTGGTCCTTTGGCTGTCCGTGAGTCGGTGCCAAGGGAGTTGGACACTTTTCTTGAGGAGCACGCCATGCCTAGCCTTCTTTGGAGGATTCTCTCCAATGCTGGACACACGGTGGGCATGGAGCCTCACTACTACTGAGACAAGGATGACTTGGTGAACTATGGAGAGGCTCGGGTGGAGGTAGTTGTCCCACCTTTGGACGGTGACCCCCATTGGGTTGGGTGGCACTATTTTGGTGTGGGCAGGACTGCCAAGACGGGTGCCATGTTTGCAGCTTTTGACGTGGTGGAGCACCTGATGGAGGAGATCCCACACCAGCTTGCCCAGGCTTTTTCTGGTGTGTTTCCCTTTGTTCACCGCCTTTCTAGGTGGTCACATGCTGAGGGAAAACCACTGAAGGCAGGTCTTCAGGAGGCGCAGGGCAGTGACACGCCTGCCATGAGTGCTATGTTTGCAGTGATGAGGGCCTTTGTCAACATGGAGACTAAGGCACTTCGTCTGAGTGAGGAGTTCAAGGAGGCTCGAGCTGATGCACGCAAGGAGAAGCGTGAGTTGACACGTGAGCTTCAGCGCTCACGAGAGGAGGTAGCCCGTGTGTCTCAGCATCGAGACAAGGTTGTTCAGGAGAGCCAGAAGATGGCTCAGGCTAGGGATGAAGCCTGGTCCGAGTTTCATCGTCTTAGCATCTGTCAGTAGCAGGTGCTAGAGGAAGTGGAGGATGTTCGTGCTTACAATGCTAGTCTTCACAAGGAGGTGCATAGGAAGCAGGAGGAGATCTGTCAGCTGAGAGCAGCCTTAGCAACAGCTAGGAAGGCTTTGGATGGTGCTTCTAGTGAGAGTAGCAACAATGGAGAGTAGCCTTGTTGATGGTCGCTTGTCTCTAGTTGTTCTTTTGCGTTCCTGTAGGGTGGTCATGTAACCCTTTTACACGCTATTGAGACTTTGATGTAATGTTGGAACATGGTGTTTGATGTTATCCGTACACCTTTAAAAGTCCAGTGTATGTATGCTGGCAAAATGTGGATGTTGTAAGACGCTTTGCGATGGTTCGAAGTAATATTATTAGTGATGTTGTGATGTGAAAATTGGAATTATTGTGCCTCTATTTATTGTGCGAATTTATTCCCCTCGATAAATTCAGTTTGGCATGATTTTTACATTCACCTCTTGTTATGACAACATTCACCTAATAAATACTTATTGCTGAAATATGCAAATGCTGGTTACCCATAGTGGCTTGGGTGGTAATGGTAGTGGTGGTGCTGAAGAGGGTGCCTATAATACTACACATGGTGTACCACCCCCACCTCTGACCAATGCGGAGCAGCTGTTTGCTCAATTCTTGGGCAGCTAGCGCAACGTGGAGCAGCTTCTTCGTGAAAGCTTGGCCCGTGATGTTCGTCAGGGTCCTTAGCAAAATCAGTATAGCAGCTTCAATGACTTTTAGGACACTAAACCTCCTGTATTTAAAGATGCTCCTGAACCACTTGAAGCAGATGAATGGCTCAACATAATGGAAGATAAGTTTCATCTTCTTAGGTTATCAGAAGAGCTGAAAGTGGAATATGCAGCCCATCAACTTGAGGGACAAGCAGGGATGTGGTGGAAGCAACATCACACCACCTTTTAGCAAGGAGTTCCTATTACTTGGGACCGCTTTATACGTGCTTTTCAGGGGAATTTCATTCCTCCCAGTTTGATGGCTATGAAGAAGACTGAGTTTCTGTCACTCACTATGGGAACTCGTAATGTGAAGGAGTATCTGCATGCCTTCAATACCTTGAGTCGGTATGCTCCTGAGTTTGTTAACACTGATGAGAACAAGATAGCTAGTTTCAAGAGAGGCTTGAGTTCCAAGTTGATGAAAACCATGAGCACTTTTACCCGTGTTATATTCAATGATTTCTTGAATGATTGTATTATGCAAGAAAACAGTAACAATGTCCATGCTGCTGTCAAGAGTCACAAGAGAGCACATGATGGAGGTGGTTCTTCTCAGGCAAGAGCCCTAATTGCTTTTCGTACGCCGTATCATCCACCTATGTCTGGGGCAAGGTTCAGGCCCCCGCAGCAGAAAAGACATAACCCTTATCCAGCTCAGAATCCACAGAAGCATCACAGAGCATTCAAAGTTCTTGCTCCACAGGGGAAAGCAGGACAGAGCAGCTTGACCGGTACTAACAAGACACCTGTTAATGGACCCTGCTACAACTGCAACTAGGTAGGGCACTTTGCTCGTTGTTGCCCTTTTCCCAAGAAGCAGCAGGCCCCATACCAAGCTCGTGTGCACAACACCTCTATTGAGGAGATTCTTGCTGGTGAACCAGTGACTGCGGGTATGTTTTCTGTGAATCAAATCCCTGCCGCTGTTTTGTTTGATTCTGGATCATCACATTCTTTCATGAGTCAAGCATTTGCACAGAAGCATGATCAAAAGATACTTGAATTGAGCATTGAATTCAAGGTTAGTTCAGCTAGGGCTGATATAACAACTAAGCAGATAGTTCAGGGTGCAACCTTAGATCTAGACAAGCGGAGGTTTTGGTTGAACTTGATAGTTCTACCTGGCTTAGGAGTGGACGTGATAGTGGGGATGAGTTGGATGAAATTCTGGGGTGATGTGATTGATACAGGTAATAGGATGCTATCTATCAGAAATCCTCTTGCGGAGGGTACCTTTCAAGTGCCATTGCCCCGAAAGTTTAAGCTGGAGAGCGTATCCTATTCTACTCGTGTGACCCTTCTTCCCAAAATTCCTGTCGTGTGTGAGTTTTCGGATGTTTTCCTGAAGACCTTTCGGGTCTTCCACCAGATAGGGATGTTGAGTTTCGCATTGAGTTACTGCCGACACCGCCCCAATTTCTAGGAGACCATATTGGATGCCGCCAAATGAATTGGCAGAGCTTAAAAATCAGTTGAAAGAATTGTTGGACAAGGGTCTTATTCGCCCTAGTGTGTCTGAATGGGGTTGTCCTGCTATCTTTGTGAAGAAGAAGGACAAATCTCTACGGATGTGCGTGGATTATCGTCCGCTCAATACAGTGACCGTCAAGAACAAGTATCCGTTACCCCGTATTGACATTCTATTTGACCAGTTATCCAAGGCGAGAGTGTTTTCCAAGATTGATCTTAGGTCCGGTTACCATCAGATCAAGATTAGACCGGAAGACGTGCCTAAGACCGCTTTTTCTACCAGATATGGATTGTATGAGTATCTTGTTATGTCCTTTGGCTTAACAAATGCTCCTGCATACTTTATGTATCTGATGAATTCGGTCTTTATGCCTGAGTTAGACAAGTTTATGGTGGTGTTTATCGATGACATCTTGGTGTACTCAGAAAATGAAGAAGATCATGCCGAGCACCTGAGGATTGTTTTAGAAAGGCTTAGGGAACACAAGTTGTATGCCAAGTTTAGCAAGTGTGAGTTTTGGCTCAAGAAAGTTCAATTCCTTGGCCATGTTCTATCTGATGAGGGAATCTCAGTAGATCCGAGCAAAGTACAAGAGGTTATGAAATGGGAAGCACCAACTTCTGTGCATGAAGTTCGAAGTTTTCTTGGTCTAGCCGGATATTATCATCGTTTTATTCCAGATTTCTCGAAGATTGCCAAACCTATGACAAATCTATTGCAGAAAGAGAAGAAGTTCGTTTGGACAGAAGAGTGTGAAACGGCTTTTCGTACCTTGCGAGAATCGTTGACCACTGCTCCTGTTCTTGCACAACCAGATTTAGGGAAACCATTTGATGTATATTGTGATGCATCAAAAACAGGCTTAGGATGTGTGCTTATGCAAGAAGGAAGAGTCATAGCTTATGCCTCACGCCAGTTAAAGAAACATGAAGTGAATTATCCAACACATGATTTGGAGCTAGCAGCTGTTGTGCATGCTCTAAAAATCTGGAGGCATTACCCTAAAATTTGGAGCTAGCAGCACGCGGCCGAGCCGCCACGGCCCCGCTCCGACCGCGCTAGGACCTCGAATCGATGCGCCTAGACCCGCTCGTGCTATCCCTTGGTTCAATTTGGTCGGGGAGCCACGGCAACGGTCGGCAAAGACGCGCCGACGCTGTCGACCTACCCTAACCGCCTGCAAGACCTCGTCCTTGAATACGATAAAAGCTAGGGTGCTTCGTGCATATCTGCTAGACACAGGGAATTTCTTTATCGGGCTTAGTGGATTTCTGGTGAACTCAGGGTCTTCGGTGCAAAAGCGTTTTCCTTTTTCTTTTAAAGAATCTGATTCCAGATTTTTGTTAAATTTTTGAAAAATCATAACTTCTTCATTTTTAATCCAAATGAGTTGGTTCAACTTGAGTATTTTTCTTATGAGAAGATCTATGCATGAAAAATATGAAATGTGAAATTTGTAATACTTTTCTATATAGATTTATTTATCTCTATTAATTGCTTTTATCTTAGAAAATGCATAAGTAATTCTCTGTTACTCAGAAAAATATGAGACCAAGTTTGTTAGTCTTCTTATGTCATGCTCTATCTGTGAAAAATGTTGTGAGGCTATGTCTTGTGGAAAGTTTGCTCTGTCTATTTATGGTGCCTACTTCTATTAGATGATAAATAATTCATAATAAATAATATATAAGGAATTTGTGCATAAAACTTTTTGGAGGGTGTTTTTATGTCAATATAGAGCTAAAAATGTTCTGAGATCTGTTGTTTGACATTTTTCTATATACAAAGTATTTTATGCCCATTAAATTATGCTGCCTTGTCATTTTTGTGTAGGATAAAGTACTTACTTTTTTGACCTAAAATTTTTATGGTAGTCCATATTAGATATGTTTAAGCTCCTGTAATTTTTATAGAATTTTCTGAGTAATCTAAAGTCATGTTGCAGTTCTACCCTGATTTGTTTTAAATAATTAATAATGTTTAAGTTTATTATTTCATGTGTGTAATAATTTTTTTTTCTGATGTTTGCGATGTGTGTGATCTGTTATTGGTTTTGGTTCAGTAGAGGGTAGTATGCAAAACAATGGTTGTTTATAATTCCTTATAGCATGCGAGTAAATTGTAATGCGAGGCTTGTTTAAGATTGGTCGGTAGAAGAAAATGCAGATGACATGTTTTAAAATCATATCATTTATCTTAGCTGAGTATTCATTCACCATCAACATCAGCATTGTATTTCTATGTATACATGATATTCATATGCACTATGCATCATACAGGATCGTCAGAGCTCGAAATGATAGTTCCCGGAGCACCAGAAGAGGAAGGCCAGCAGGAAGCTCTGGTGTGGGAGATAGTAGCAGAAGAGGATCCCAAAGCTGATCTTTCTGAGTGTCCCGACCACCAGCCAAGCTCTTTCCTGAAAGGCAAGCCCCGGAGCATTCTCTCTGTGGTTTGCAAAATATCTAACTTGAGTCCTTTACTTGTTTAATGCATTAAGTTATAGGCGTTGTTTTATACCGTTGCTGCATTACTTATATTCCTTGCCACTGCTTATACTTCAACCCTGTTAGGTTTAGGTGCGATTATCTGCTTAGCCCTGCTTTAACTAGATCGGTAGAAGTCGGGTGATTTCCTGTCATCCGTGAGTTATAGGTGGTTACTCGGAATGGTTGAATACATTGTTATCTTGGATAACCATGTGGAGATAATAAATCAAGACCAGGCGGGATTGGTGTTGGGACTGAACTGGAGGTTCAGTGAGGTTATCCCGTCTGTGTCAAACTAGGGCCCCCTCCGTTGTACGTCCTCAAGTCATATTGAATTTATGCCTCACATTTAGCTGGAAGGATAAGTCATTCCGACCGCGAAGCCTGAGTTTGATTTGGACCGGGAGTCGACCTGCTGTACGCATCGTATTGGAGAAGATGGGAGACCATGGTTTACGCGGAGAGTAAGTCCGAGTTCAGGGTCGCCCTAAATAAGGCAGCCGGGCGGTTCCTGGATACGATGGTACCTGTTGATCCCGTGACTTATCCGAATTGAATCTTCAATGATCTGTAGCTCACCTTAGCGGGTGAGTGTGGTTTGTGTGAGGAATACCCGCCAGCTGGTTAGTAATCGATTATAATCGCCATCGTTCCTGGACAGTGAACACTTGACTTGAGCAGCGGCATCATAGTAATGACTTGAATAAAGAGATGAGATGGTTGAGCCGTGATGTTGAAAGGCACTCAATCGGAATTGGTTACTATTCTTGTTGAATAATTATTACCATGCTTGTTTACTATAGGTGCTAATTTAGCATTATAAGGTTAATCAAATTAAAATACAATGCTAGAAGGTTATGGTCAAATCTTTCTTTAATGCAAGCTTTTCTGCAACTTATGAGTCAGCTATCCTACTTATATAGCCTTGCATACCCCTTGGATTCAATTTATTT
>CM041637.1:28016487-28077023 GCA_023333625.1 Bothriochloa decipiens | reverse complement strand
AGTCAGCACTGTTTCTATCCTGCGTTGGGTGATGACTAGACCTTGGGCATGGTCACTCCACTATACCTTATGCTTTTGCTGGATATTGACTGAGGACCTGGCACTGTATTTGAACTAAGTGTGTGTGTGGATTTGAACTAAATCGCTTCCGCTTTATTTCGAATTTGAACTTGGTTTGTAATAACTTATTTCAAACTCTGATGTTTTAAACTATGTGTAAACTATGTATGTTGTGAATGGTGCGGCTAAACTTATTACGATCTTGGCTATGCTGGAAAGTTTGAAATCCTTCAAGATTTTGGTATGACTACCGGTTTATTAGGTCTCAATCATGTAAGTTTGCTATCTAATGGCGAATTATGTGCTTGTGCTCTAATAAATTGGTCGGTTCTATTATACAATCATAGCTTAGATGTCCCTTTCTTCTACACTTGTAGCAAATGCGCCCTTTCTTTGCCAAGACCTTGTGTTGCTTGTTGGGACACCCACATATCATGTGCCCAACTTCATTACATGCATAGCACTTTCTTGTTGTAACTAGAGCCTTGCTTCTTGCTTCTTTGAATGCTAAGCAATTCTTGCTTGAATGGCCTACAATGTTGCACTTGATACAAGCTTTAGGCTCATCTTTCTTGGGTTGATTCGCCAATTTGCTAGAGGCCCTTTTCTCGGCCACTTCACACTTGTCAGCCCAACTCTTGTTTGGACACATGTTGCTCATATGCCCATATGCATCGTAGCCATAACATAGCCTCTTGCCATGTTTCTTGCTTGTGACATGACTAGTTTGTTGGGTGTTGGAGGAAACATGGTTTGAACCCTTCTCAAGCTTCTTCACTATGTTTTCACGGTTATCTTGAGAAGGTTGTGCTTTCTCCTTATCTTTCAATCTAACCACACCCTTTCTTAACTTTTCAACTTCTTCTATAAGCTTAGCATTTTCTAACAAATCACGCTCAATCGAAGATTGGCTTGCTTGATAAACACACTCATTAGTACATAGAATGTTTGTTTGAGGATTATGAGATCGAGATGGTGTTACCAATGTAGTCATAACTTCATGTGTTGTTTCAAGCATAGCATGTGATTTTATTAACTTCTCATGTGAGCACTTGAGATGATCATGCTCGGTGTGAAGCTTGTTGAACTTGCTTGAGAGGGTGTCAAGCTTTGCCTTGAGCTCAATGTTCTCCTTTCTAATTGTGATACACTAGAAATAGATTTAGTAACTAATCATGCTCAATTGACAATTTTGTATACCTCTCATTGATTGCCTTTAGTTCTTCAAACTTGGATTTGAGAAACATTTCTTGCTTTTGAAGTGAATGTTCTTGTTTCTCATTCTCTTCTTCTAACTCCATATTCTTCTTGATTAACTTCATGAATATTCTCTTCTCTTTACTGTTGAGATGATCAATGATGTCAAGATCTTCAATTTCAAGATCACTTTCTTCTTGATCATCTTCATTTACAATCTCCTTGACTTGTTCATTCTGGGTTGCCTTCTTGTTCTTCTTGGCCATAAGACACAAGTGATGAGAATCATGAGTTGTTGAGGTTGACTCATCACTTGGCCTCCACCTAGGAACATCATCACTACTTGGAGCTAGATGTTGCTTTGCTGCCCCAGCCATACCGGACATGTCCGGTAGTGTTGTCTAGGCAACACTACAATACTTTGTTGTTGTAGCTCTGGCTCTGCACTCTTGAGGTTGCTCGATGTTCTTTCACAGCCAAAGGATGTGGTAGGCATGTTTTTATTATTCTCCACACATAGCACTCATCACATTTGGACTTTCCATAAAGCTCAAAAAGTTTGGTCCAAATGACATGAGCACTATCCGGAGGTGTTTGCCCATTGTAGCTTGCCTCATCTAGAATCTCTGTACTCAATGTACTCAAAATAACATTAGTAGCTAGAACATTGAGTTACACACATATCTCTTCCTCTTTTGAAATATTTTTGTAGTTGCTCCAATCAACTATAGAAAGAGATATGCTCGCATCCATAGTATGCTCAACAATTGGACTAGTATCTCGAAAAAGCTTGAGTACATGAATTGACCAAGGTAGAAAGTTTGAACCATCATTTTGGAGGATTACGGGCTCCAACTCGTTACACATCGACATCCTTTCTCATGGCCGTGAAGCTTTTAGTGAGATCCCAGCTTTGATACCACTTGAAAGGACCAAGGAAGCCTAGAGGGGGGTGAATAGGCATTTCTAAAAATCCTGAAATTTACAAGCTCGAAATGCAAAAGTTAAATACCAACCGAAACTTCCGGTGGGTTTGGATCGAAAGTTCTGATTAGGACCAGAACTTCCAATACAAACCACCAGAACTTTTGGTACAAACCACTAGAACTTTTGGTACCCTACTGAGCTACAAAATTAGAGTGAAATGAGTTGCGATTTCAGTTGTAATCGTTACCACACCCTCCTAGATGTTGATGACGATGATATTGAACTCCTCGTGGCTTGGCACCTCACCAAATCATAGATCAAGCCCTCCAACCTATGAAAGAAGGGGGTAGAGAGGAGGAACATAAAGAACACAAGAACAAGGGTAGTCAATGCTACCACCACAGCAATACAAGATATTTATTTATCCAAAGTTCAGTTTCCGTCGAAACCAACTCTCCATTGAGGGAGCTACGGGAGACCCAAAGATTCTTTCTAGAGGATACAACGCATGTCACTCTAGCAGGAGTATTTTCCAACTCCTTATCTTTGAGGTTCCCCCTAGAGGATACCACGCAGGTCACTACTCCAACCGGAGTGTATTCCAACTCCTTTTCCTCCTTCACTATATGATTTCTTCCCTTTCGGCGGTGAAATCAAACCGGTACAAATGATCCAAGGCAACCACAATCTCTAGGGTGCTCTCCGGCGACGCCTAACCATCTGGGACCAAATAGTCCAAGAGTAACAAATGCAGCTCATGAAATAGACAATATGCTCAAGTGCTCAAGAGGTGGCTTGCTCACAAATTTGAATCTCTCTCAACCCACAAATTGGATTTTTTGATTTGGATCAATCACTCACTAAGAGAGGGTTTGGGAGAGTTAGCAAAGCTCAAGAGAGAGTCTGGAAACTAGAAGAATCAACCACCCCACGAGAGGGGGCTTGGGGGCATATATAGCCACTTTGAAAAACTAGCCATTTTCTAGTCTTCGGGCTCAGAGTTGTACTACCAGAAGTTCTGGTGGAAGACCACTGGAATTTTTGGTCCATCTAGATCTGACCATTGGGAAAGAAGATGGATGACACAGACCAATCGGAACTTTCTATCCAAGGACCGAAACTTCTAGTCACTATCGGAACTACCGGTCAAGGGCCGAAAGTGTTTTCTCACACACGAGCGTGAGTGCAACTTGAGCTGTCGGAACTTTTGGTCAGAGGACCGAAACTTCTAGTCAGGGGACCGAAACTTCTGGTCAGGTAGACCAAAGCTTTCGGTCAGGACCAGAACTTCCAGTCAAAGACCAGAACTGATCTCTTGCACACGCATGCACGCGGGCTCTCAACTACTGGAACTTCTGGCTATAATTCTAGAACTTCTGGTCCACTCTGGCTGAAGAAAAAGTCTAAGTGCCTATGAGTGCAAGGTGTGTCTCTCTCAAGTAAACTTGGGTAGATTTGAGCACTTAAGAATATAAATCTATGACATGATGCATCCCTCTTAATAGTACGGCTTTATTATAAACTCAAGATCTAAAGTAAAACAACTTGAGAATCTCTTGAGATGCATTCTTTTCAATTCAAAACTGATTCTTTCAATCTTCATCAATTGAGGGTGCCAACATGTCATTGTTGATTTCTTCATCTTGAGCAAAGCCATCTTGAGCATGTGATTTGATTTCATTTATCAAATAGAATTAGCTCCAAATGCACCAAGTCACTTTTATCAATCATTCTAATAGAAATTTTATTCTTGATGTCAATGTGACAAGCCTTGAATAGGAGATCTTTTTATATGCAATTTTCTTATATCCCATTTTCCAATTCCCAGCATGCTTGCTTTCACATGAATCATAGAGATCTCACAATAGATAAACCTTTGCATGAATTCCATTTGCATTGTTGTCTTGTGCTTGAACTAGATTGTTTATACAACAATGACACATCATTTTGGCTTTATACACTTTAATGAAGTGAGAAAGGTTCAAGGTCGATTGAGTGAGAAAGGTCAATCAAGATCGGTTTACCTAACACAAGGACGAACGACGCGGTGAGAGTTCACTTCCTCTTCCTCTAGAGGGCGCTTGCCAAGATCGCGACCTGCCATGGATGCTCCTTGAAGAAGACAAGGGTTTTTTCTTGAAAAACAGAAGGCCGATCTAGTTTGAAGGTGGAGGAATCAAAGATTGAGTATAGAGTATAATGGAGCAAGAGGTACCAGTTTATAGCCCAGGGGGCATGTCTTGGGAAGCGAATTGGCAACCTGGCATTAATTGCAGAACTATGCATACATGCACTCGAGTAGCCGGTCAAATCAATTCTGAACGTTTTTTCTCAAAGAGCCAGTTATTTTATATTATTTGGCTAATCGGGAAGATGGGTCGAGATGATGATTCAGCTAAAATTGAAACCAAAGGGATCGTCTGCCAAGTCTTGGAATCAAGAATCTTTGAATCGGCTAAATGTAGAGACAAGGCAGCATTACTAAATACGCTGATATGCAGTGATCAGTTTGAAATATTCAGAAGTTTTGAACTATTACAAACTGTTAAGTCACAGTTCCAAGAAATTTTTCAATGCCTCAAGGGCATTCATCCTGTCAGAATCAAGTTAGGCAAGCACTTGTTTGTCATCAGCTACAGATGCAGACACAATTTTTAGATTTTTCATTATTTGTCTGCCCACTTGAACAAATTTAGTCAATTATTTCTTCTTTAGCTTTAGGTTTTCAATAATTGGGGCCAAGGTTGATTCTCTCTTAGCAATAGCTGCATTAACTTCCTGAAGTTCCTTCTCCAATTGAGCCTTCCTGGGCTGAAGATTTGAGAGATCTGGTTTGATGTCATCTGTAGCTTCCTGAAGATCTTTCAAAGAAGAGCCTAAGGCCTTGACATTATTCATGTTAGCAGATTTTTGTTTTGACAAGGTCATTTGCTCATGCAAATTATTCTATGCCTTTCCTATTCTTGAAACTTCAATAGCAAAAATTCTAGCAAGAAGTCCTAAGAGGTTGGAAGGAAGAATACTCTTGACTTCTACAAAGATTTGATGGACAGGCTGAGCATTTTTATTAGGTCATTTCTGCTTTGAGGAAAAGGCAAAATCTCCTTCAAATGATCCAAAAAGGTGTAGTAGATTTCTTCTAAAGAACAGAAGAGACTTCTTCTTCATAAAAAACTCTAAAAAATCCATGTCATAATTTGGTAAAGAAGAAGAAGAAGCCTGGTGCAATTTAAGGTGTTAGTGCGAGTAACAAGTTCGTTCAATAGATAATTGGCAGGTTACCTTTTTGAGAGGAATAGCTGATGAATTTTCACCTATAGCTTGTGGGCTCGGCTCATCATAAATGGCATGGTTAGAGACTGATGGAGAATTGACATTCCCAGGTGCTGTATCCTCAGACTCTGAAACAAGTTTTGTCAGAAAGGCTAAAATCAAAATGAATTGAAAAATCCATAATTCTTACCATTAGAATGGTTTTGGCTTAAAGAATTGACGGCTTGGTGAGCAAGAAGCTTCATCCCAGACGATACAGAGTTATCCTCCTGTTCAAATTTAGTCAGAAATAAGCAGATATTGGAAGATGAGAATTGATCATGCTTTACCTTTGTTTCTTGAGCTTCATTTTCTGTCCCTAAGGTTTCCGGCTGAGCTTGAGGAGTTGAAGATACTGGAGGAGAAGTAATAATGTCTTCTAGATTTTTTTCTAGAAATAATTATCAATAGCTAATTTAGATGATTTCAAAGGAAAATTGGCTAACCTTGGATGGTTTGGTTCTTTTTCTTTTAAATACTCCAGAAGAGCTTCCTGCATTCGCTATCGGGCGCTTTGAAGATTGGGTCTGGAGTTGAACAGCATAAGTATTCATAAATTTTTTCAAAGAAGGAGCCCCAGAACCAAATCTTATTCTTGGATAGGGGATCAAATATTGTACAGGCCAGTTCCTTCTCTCAGTAGTGGGAGCTTCAAATGCTTTATCCTAATATGAAGTAAATATTAGTTCGAGAGGAGCGCTTGAGGAAATGAATAAATGCAAAAGGACTTACATCTCCCTTAGATTCATAAGACTTCTCAAGAGACCGACATAGAGGATGAGTAGCTTTGTAGAAAAGATATGCTTTCCATTCATTCCACCATCCATTATAAGACAAGTGAGACAATTTGACTGTGATCCATTGATGAGGGTGATATATTGGAAAATCTGATCTAAGGTTAAAGACCTTCAATACCTCTAAAGAATTATTGATTATTTCTCTTAGCTTTAACTTGTCTACAAAGAAAAGGACAGGAGGAAGCTGTCCAAGGCTAAACTGATGAGCTAAAAAACTTGGATTGTAAAACTCATAAGATGGAGATGAATAAGGGTCATTTGGGATTTTGCTTCGGCATGTCTAAAGTTCACTGGGAGAGCACAAGGTCTGATGAAACAATTGAAGATGCTTGTAGCAGTGTCGTCTAGACAGCCAGTCTCAAAGCTGAAACGGATTGGTAGGTTTAAGTTATTACCTTGGTCCTCAACATACAGTAGCCAAGTAAAATGATCTTCAGTAAATCCTCTCTAAAACAATTTGAAGAATTGACCTCCCGTGAAGTCAATAAAGTAAGAAGAAGCTGCTTCACCATAATTCACACACATTCTCTTTTTCAGTCAGGCTTCTTAAAATATTTCAAATAGTCAAAGGAGGGGAAAGAAAGTTCTTTGAGATTGGGCCTTACAAGTTTGTACATATACAAGTTTAGCTTGAGCTGGAGCAGCCACCAAGGACCAGGGATAGGGCCAATTTTCTCATATTTCAGAAGTTTGGCTCTCACTCTGTTCATCAGATTGTAGAAAGAGCCCAGGAGT
The DNA here is from genome assembly GCA_023333625.1 of Bothriochloa decipiens. Classification (NCBI taxonomy): domain Eukaryota; kingdom Viridiplantae; phylum Streptophyta; class Magnoliopsida; order Poales; family Poaceae; genus Bothriochloa; species Bothriochloa decipiens. The sequence continues at coordinate 28,069,995 of CM041637.1, read as the reverse complement.
AGTTTTCCCATCACGAGCCCTCTCCAACAGCAATGAGTGGCAAAAAAGTTCAAGCTTGGGGGAGGAAGGTTGATGATTCCTCTAAAGATGATCCAATAATGCTCTTCCTTCTCTCAAGCCCTCATCACTCCATCATGCTGGTTTGCAATCCCTTTACTCACTCTTACTTTCTTTCTACAAGTTTGAATGATTCTTACTCCATAAAAGCAAATCAATCTTAAGATGAAATAAAATCAATCCTTGAGAGAAGAAGTAGTGGTGAGTAAATGTTCAATGCTAATTAAAAATAATAATAAAAAAGAAGAAGATGCATAACCCTAAAACCAAATAAAGATTTCTTTTTATAGCTACATATATATAGTTATGTGTGATCTTTAATTTTGAAATAAAATAAAAAGTCAATCTGTAAAGGTTTGCCTGCTAATAATAAATTCTAAAAATAATCTCTTTACATGGAAATGATGAATAGTTGCTCTACTGTAATTCCTTTCATATACCTAGTTTTTAGCCTTGAATTCTGCCGAGTTTTGGATAAGATTGTTTTGGCCTAAGATTTACTCTGAGCTTGAAACTTGGAGGTTGCGAGTGCTTGATCTAAGTCTAGGTAGTTGACGGGTGTCAGATGAGATGGTCTAAGTTGTTGTTTATCTTGTTCCTAGTGACACTAGAGTTCTAGAGATTTATCTTTTAAAAAACATAAAAATGACATGATGAGTTCCTGTATGACGAGAGCTTAAATTCCTACTACAGCCATATATGCATGCTTGATAGAATAGGAAAACTTCCACATTTATTTACTGCTTGTGTGCATTGAGTTTGGTCCAAGTGTGTTGACCCTTAGGAACTTTTCATGTGGTTAAAAATCAAGATTTCACACACACTTTGCACCTTTGCTACTTCTACCCAAGAAGTACACACCACTATATTCACCCATTTAGATCCACTCAAAAATTGTTCTACTCCTACACTGGGAGTGAACACCAAAAATATTCTCCATAGGTTTTCCTTGTCTGCTACCCCCAGTTCCAAAATAAATGCTCCAAGTTTTTATCATTTCCTTTATCCTCTCAAAAGTTCTAATTGTATCAGAGAGTGGGCTATTTGAAAAAAAGATAGTGAAGAAAAAAGTGTGATGCAAAAAAAGAGAGAAAAAAGAAAGAAGTGTGATGAAAAAAATGTAGAGAGAGAGAGCAAAGCCCCAGTTTTCTAAATCTTTGCAAATTTTGAGAGAAGTTACCATTGTAAAGGAGCATTGTGGAATTAGGCTTTCACCCCTTCTACCTTACACAAATATTCTCTATTGTTCACTACTCATTTGCAACCACACATGCACATCTTGATTTGATTGTATGACGAGTTGCTCTAGATCCATGGTTGGATTAGGCAGCATATGTATTGCAAGTATGTATGAGCTGTTTCTTTCCCACCTATGAACTCCACATAATTTTATTAGTTATAGTGTGAGAGAGATGAGGCACAATGTTACTCTGCCTTATTCCAAAAATACCACATATTTTGGGAGAAGAAGGCAAAACACCATTGTTTCCTTGGTGAGGATCCACAAATACCCCATATGAGAGATCTGAGAGAGTCATACAAAGGAATCTCTAAGTTTTATTTTGAAAACTTACAAAAACTCTGTAATGAAGGTTGATCGAAGAACTCGAGACATAGTGCTTGACTTGATCATTCTATCTTTCAATTGCTCAAGACCCAAGTGAAGGTTATAAGCTCCATGGTTGAAGATAATATAGGTAAGTTTGAAAGTCAGGATGGTTGATGCTAATCCAGAGGAGAGCTCTTGTTTGAACGCATGTGTACTTTTGAGGCGTGAAAGCATTGTAGCAACTCCTGATCCATCACTGAGTTGATCTTTGCTTAGGGACGAGATAAGAGTAAGCGTGGGGGAGTTTGTTGATGGTAGATAACTCCAATTTTTAATCGTCAATGAGACATGAAAAAAACTAAACATAATTAGCATCTAGATATAGGGGTTACACCGATAGAATTCCATGAGTTTTGGTGAATGTCTATTCTGCAGGGTCTCAGCTGAAAAGAACCAAGGAAGGCCCACATGTCAGGTTTACATAGAGAGAAATGACCCACACGCGTAAAGGAAGACTCTAGAAGGCACGAGAAGGCACCAGACTAAACCAGAGACCAATCGGGCTTGGGGCTAGGGCGCCCGCCCTGACCTCTAGGGTGCCCCTGCTCCTGGACCAATCAGGAGCGAGCTCATGGATCATGCCTCCACCGCCTTTAAGGATCAATAATAACCATTCATTAAGGTCGGTTAGATCCAAGGGCTGTCGTGCATCTTAGGGGCTATATAAGCAAGGCCCCTAGCCCTGGGAGAAACCCTAATTCATTATTCATATCTCATTATGGAGATGTAGATGTGTCCCTTGAAAGGATGATCTCTCATCTCTAGATAATTACAGCTAGACTTTCTAATGTAGTAGACTAGATCAAGATGAGAGTTAGGGAGAGCGGAGCTGCGCTCTGATTTTGGAGAGGTCTTTAGGAATTTGGTATGTCTTTGTCTCTACTCTTTGTAAGACTTATGCTTTAATATATTTATCTTCTCTATGTACTTCTATGCATTTCATTCGATTGCTTAGTATAGTTGTTATACCTTAGCATGGGATCTTCGCTCACATCGACTGCTCCAGTTATCCCAGATAATTAGAGTAGTAATTGATAGTGTAGACATGGTGTCTAGACTAGAGGTTACCTGCGATTGCACCCAATCCTACGGATTGTTGTGGTAGCCCTAGGATCATGACAGTCCTGATGGCCGATGTATTCCGCCTAGTTTGGGTTGGTGTTGTAGGACCATAGCCAGACCTTCCTAGCCCCCTTCTCATCCCTTTCCATGGCTAGTGCTCTGGTGTCCCAAAGTGCTATTATGTGATTGCTATATCTATCCGTCCCCTATTAGTTTAGAACCCAAGTACTAGAGAAGAATATAGGAACCTTGATCTCTCCTGTTGTCCTCTCACTTTAGCTAGCTACTCATTTATCATATAATTCTCCTGAGTATCATTATTCATATATCCTATCAATTATCATTTACCCTAGCTCTAGTCTAGTTGGTTTACTAAGTTAGTAGATACATGATGGTGAATTATTAGATTTTTTAACCCATGCTTCCCTGTGGTAAAATATAAATAACGATACCTAGATACTCCCGATAAAATGCTACAATGGTATATTTTGTATGCTTGTAGAATCATTCATTTTCTATTTGCACTTAATTTATACCAACAAAATATTAGCCAGAGTGTCAGTCATTGGACCATGACCAAAATAAATGCATTAGCAGAATTTGACCAAAAATAAGATACAACCATCAACATGGGCTCATTCTTTTCCATCTCTGACAGAGAAAGTGTGATGCACTGATGAATTTCTGCATCTTCCCAAGATCGACCTTTCTCTGCATGAACCCTTAAGAGCCAATCCTGCCATCCAATGGTGATATGGGCCCAGTTCCTGAAGACATTACTCTATGAACTGATATCTATGAGTGAGGCCTTGAAAGGGAACTATTGGGTTTCTTCAGTAATAAAGTCAATTGGATCCGAGTTACCCACGAGAATCAAATAAAAAGTATTGGATGAAGTATGAATGAGTAGATCATTGTGGAGCTCCTACGAAGAGGGATTGAAAGTCAAGGCAATTAAAAGAAAAATTAAAAGCGAGTTCGTTGAAGATTTTACTGATGGAACAAGGTCTGAAGTTGTTGTCCAAATCTCAGGAATGGGAGCTGCCATCGGTGCTGATGCTAGAGTTCTTGCTGACTAGGGTTGGAATTCAGAAGAGCTTTGTATCGGGATTTTGAGTTGAGAAGCCTCGGAGACCGATTGAGGGCAAAAGAAGGAATTTTGGAATAAAATAAATTTTATCCCAAAATTGGGGGCAAGTGTTTGCACCAAAAGTTAGACTAGCAAGTGCACAGGTGAACCTTCTCGAAGCAGGCTCTACTAGGAATCGACTAAGTGTTGTTAACAACCATTTATTGAAGAATCGGCTAATTCAGTGCGGAATCGGCTAACTGGGATCGACTATCTGGAGAGCATGCGGACCACATTGACTTCGATCCGGTTTGGCGAAGGAAGATGCATTAACAACACGGGACTCCACAGGACAGAATAGTAGGGCCCAAGTTATTGAGTTTTAGTAGTTTTCTAGTTTATTTCCTTATTTTGCGAGTTGTATCAGGTTAGGACTTGTTCAAAGCCTAGGGTATAAATATGTAAGCCCCGACATTTGTAATCTCTCTCGACAATCAATACAACAATCTTTCAGCTCTGGTCAAACCCTTAGGAGTTGGAGTAACATAGATCTCAATGAGTTCTTCATCAAGCTAGGCTGCATCGGGTCATCCGACCTCTAGTTTGTTGTAAGTATCGTCATGGCTCATGTTTTCATTTGATAAGGCTGCATTGGGTCGTCCAACCTCTTGTTATGTGTTGACATGGCTAGTTATCGGCTCTATTAGGTTTGACAACCTAGTAGATTCATTAAGTTGTCGATGTTGATTGTTTTCTATTGTCTGTTTATTTATATCAACATCATTGCCTAATCAAGATTAGTAGATTTGGCTTATATCTTCTTAGATTCAATTGTCATCAATGCTCATCATGTTTATTCTCATGCCTTGATGATTGGTCATGTGCTTGCATTAGCTAGATCATATCAATCTTGTTCATGATATGTGGCGTGTTCTAGGGTATAGATGGTTTTATGGTAAAGCTTGTTAATCTCTTCTGGGGGGTTTAGTGGCTACAGCGGATTAAGTTACCGATCTCATTGTCGATGTTTTATCACTGATAGCCCACCACCGGGGTATCCCGGAGGGTGTTTTTGTTCGGAGGAGCTTGGCAGATTGCGGAACTTGGCAGTTATTGCAACAAGCTTGACGAGATAGATGATTTTATACTGGTTCAGGCCCTCGACTTGCGTCAAGTAAAGACTTTTACGTCCAGTCAGTGTGAGCCTGTTGTGTTGTATTGATGAGTATGAGGGATCGTGGTGTGCTGTATACTTCGCATCTTTTACAAGGGTGTAGCAGTCAAGTAAAGACTTTTACTTCGCATCTTTTACAAGACTTTTACAACGTGGTGTAGCAGCCTTATATGGGGCGAGGCTGGCTGCGGGTTCTATGATTCCTAGTCAGATTCTAGGAACGAGTCCTAAACTAGGAGTTTCATGCTCTTTCCTATTACAATCTATCTAGGATATGGTAATTCTCATGTTGTGTTGCTCTGTGTTGTACTCGAATCGGGCAGCGGGTTCTTCGATCCTCTGTTTGTATTCTATCTTCTTGGGGAACCTCCGATGTCCCCCATCAACAAGCCGCCGAGCGTTCTAGGATTTGGAACGGAAGCTGGGTTCTTTTGAGGTGAAATCTTGGGATGCACTTTCTTCTTGCTGCTTCTGTCTTGGTTCTTCGGGGAGTGTAATTTTGGAAAAAATTGTACTCACTCAGTGTAGCCCTCGAGCCTCTTGCTTATTGGTATAAAAAGATGGAGGGTCTAGTTGTATCTTCTTTCTGCTGGTGGTCATCTTTGTCTCTTCATAGAGTGTAAATTTTGAGAAATTTGCACTCAGTGAGTGCAGCCCCCGAGCCACTTGATTTGTGGAACAGAAAGCTGGAGGGTCTTGATAGAAAATTTTGAAAAGTGTCTTCAGTGCGGGGTATTCCTGCAGCCCCTGAGCCTTTTCTGGGTTCTTTTCATCATGAAAGAACTCAAGAAAGGGTTTTGGAGTTCCTTGTTGATGTAGCTCTTTATTGAAGTATTGTTGGTTGTTGAGTGTCTTCATTGCTTTTGTACTTTTCTTGAGGTATGCTGCTGGATATGCCTTCTTTGTCCTATAGTGACTTTTACTGTTCATCCGTGAGCCTTGCAGATGCTCTTGATGGCTTCAGTCTACATGCTTGCTCTCTTGTCGGCTGTGTGGTGGTCATGCGTGCTTGTTCAGTCGCTTTAAGGTTCTGTTTCTTCACATGACTATTCTTGCTTTTGATGCTCCTTTCTTCCATAGACTTGGTCTTCATACGCCGATTTTTGCCTATAAATGTTGCTTGCTGGTGCCCGTTACTTCCTCATTCACTTCTAGTCTTCTTATGTTTCCTCCTTCTTTCTGGTGCTCTTATAGTCTTCTTGAGTTGTTGCTTCCTTCTTCTATAGTCATGGAGTTGATGGTGAGCGAGCTAAACGAGCCCCCGGGCTTATTTTGTAATCTTTTTTAGCGAATGGTGTAGGTCTTGTGATAGGGGCTAGTAGCAGGCTAGTCCCTGGGTGGAATCACATTGTTGAAGGTGTCAAGGCAAATGTTGTAGGGCTTGTGATGCATTTAGCGCTGCCTCTGGTGCCTCATTTTCCAGCGCCCTTCACCCTTCCTCCTTGTTGCCTTTAACTTGGTGGTCCATGAGCTGTTTAGGTTGTTCGCTTCGCATGGTGTTGGACTGGCCTTCTCTCCCTTCTCTGCAATGTCATTTTGGTGCTGCATTGCAAATCAGCTCGTGTTGGGAGATCTGTCCGAGTCTTTGGGAGTCGTGGGGTGTGAAGACATGGCTGCTACTCATATATACTTGGTGCTCCTGCCATTCTTAGTGGCTTAAGAGATGGATTTGCTATGCTGATTTTGTTACTGAAGTTACCGTCCTACTTGTTGGCATCGAATCTTGGTAGAGGTTCAACAACCTCAAATTTTACTGGGTTCTTTGTTGATATTTGCAGTCAACCAAAACTGTCTTGATGCTCTTGCGAATTCCACCAGGCTCCTGGTTACTGTATAAATGTATTTCCCCTGCTTTATCGGGTCTTGTATCCTCTTGTACCCTGTTGTAATCCTAGTATCTTCTTGATCAGTAAAATGAAGAGATATTTTGTCTTGTCTTTGTCTCCAAGGATTGTGTGAGTTGTTTGTTCACTAAGTTGATGTTGTATGGATAAGATTCTACAGTTCTGATTGTGTCGGGTTCTTTGATGATGTGTTGATCGCTGTATAACATGTCTTGCCCCTTTGTGCGTTCTTCTGATATGCCTTCCGGTATGTCCGGGTTGTTCTGGTATCTCAACAAAGTGGTTTATGAAGACTGTTGATTTGATGGTTTGTCGATGATTTTGGGTTCTTTCCGCTTCTGATGTTTTCATTGTAAGAATTCTTTATCTAGGATACTCTATTTTTCTGCCCGTTGGAGAGTTATCATTTGTCATTATTACCATTGGTATTTATTCGTTGAGGCTGCTGTCGTGCTGTCCGGTTTAGGCGATCTTTGGCCTGTCGGGCCCACTTAGATAAACCAATTCCTATAAATGCTTTGCCACTTAACCTTCCCCTTTACACTTAAGCCTTTATCATCCGTATGTGCAATACATCCTCAATCTTCCTGTTCTTCTTGTCGTCTTCGCTATCTGTGAAAACCCTAGTTCTCTCTCTATTTTCTGCTACGATCAGTGATTTCCTCCAACAATCCGTGGGCTTCCATGACCGGTACATGATCCCAGTGCAAGGGCAAGTCCATTGAGGTAATTTATTGGTAAAAATTCTTTCTTTTGTTGTTAATCGCACTGTTTTTGATCTTGCGTCTTTATGCAGCGGACTTTGCCGGCTCCGACGATCACGTAGGCAGATCTTGATCAGTTGATTGGGCGCGGCCTGCTTCAAGAGCACGCGCTTTCCGGGTATGTCCTCCTGGGTTGTCATCTGTCCCTACTCCTTCTCCTGATCAAACGATCTTGTTCATCGTGTTCGTCGCTGTGGGACTCTGTTTTCCACCTTCGGTCTTTCTGATGGAATTCCTTCAATTCTTTGGTCTTCAGCTCTATTATCTTTCCCCCAACGGGGTTCTCTATTTATCTGCCTTTGCACATATGTGCGAGGTGTATCTCAGGGTTCTCCCCAAGCTTCTTCTCTTTTGACACTTATTCCGTCTGAAGTGAGATTCGAAAATAGTACCTTTTGGTTACGATACGATCCAGCTTCGCCAGGGGATGGGTACAACTCTTTTTACCCTTGATTTCTTTAACAAAATGGTTTGGGCAGACAAGTGGTTCGTGTCCCCAAGCCTTTAGCTTATTTCTCTTCAGATCTCTCTGTCTTCCCCAATGACACCAGTCTTTGGTCCAAAAATCTCTCTGATGTTGAGCTTTCGGCCATCGACCCTCTTCTTGCACACCTCTTTATGTGAAAGCACAATGCCTCACCAGACTCGGTATCGTTGCCAGGTTCTTTCGTCATTTTGTGCAACCTTTGATGCAAAGGGAGCACCTTGGCTTTGAATACACCGAGGTTGATGATTCTTCCCGGATCAAGGCTAGGGTAAAGCTGAATGATGAGGAGTTGACGATGCATCTAAAGGTTGTTCTGGCTTCAATGCCTTATATTCCTCCTTGAGTTTGTAACACCCTAAGTTTTTCATGTTTTCAAAATAGCCAAAAATAATTTAATTGCATTTTTGGTGAGCAATTAATTTTGGAAAAATAAAATTTTTTAGGAAAATGAAGATATACAATGGTAGGAGTTGCTTGTGCATTCATGCTGGTGCATATTTTATTTAGTGATGTTTGGTTTTTGTTGCATTTGAATTGGATTTCAAATTCATTTGAAAATACAATTGAAAAGGGGTTTGAAAAAATGAAAAACCATTTCTTTTTATCTCCTTCTCTTTCCCTCTTTTCGGCCTGATCAGTCCGAGCAGCCCAAGCTGGCCTGCCCCTCCCCGCCTCCGCTCTGGCCTGCTCTCTTCCCACGTAGCCTATTTCCTTTCTGCTTTGTCCAGCCCAACAAGTTGCTATCACGCTGCTGTTCTTCTTCTTGGGCCGCCAAGCGAAGCTCAGCAAGCCGCATCGGCCGCCTGTGTCCGCTTCCACCCCCTTCTCTCTGGCTGACAGGCGGGACCCGCATCATCATCTTCCATCTCCGACTGGGACACCGAGTAGGGAGCCTGACTCCGATCCACGCTTGAAATTTTCCATGACCGATGGGTCATCTTCATCATCAACTAGCTAGCAAGCACCGCCTTGGTCTCCTGAGCATGTTGGTGCTGTACTTCCGGTTCAATTTTACCTAACCCGAGCCATCACCGTTCGCAGGGCGCCGCCATCCGCCACACCGAGCCTCCCATCGTCCTTGTCACCTCTCGGCCTTCATCTTCTTCATAGGTGAGAGTGGCTTGAGCTCCTCATTCTAACGGTACCGGCCATGCTCGATTTGGTGGTCGGGAACACCGGATTGAGATTCTCCAGCGAGCTTTCTCGCCACCGGCCATGTCCACCGCCGCGTCGCCCGTTGTCCCCGGCGAGGTCGACTGCCCTGAACGATCTGGACCATTGATCTCAGATTCAACGGCCCACAGTCGCCCATAACCATTCGGCCGGCAGCTTTGCCAAAAACCCGCTGCCTTTCTGTCTAATCTTTTGAGAGCCCTTAGCAGTTTTCACAGATTACGCTTTTTCCAGTGGAAGGCGTAATTCCTGTTTAATAGATCCATAATACGCTTTGTCCACTAGAAAGCGTATTTTTCCTTACAACAGCTTCCAGAATACAATTCCTTCTCTGGAAAACGTATTTCCTTTTTACAGTTTCAAAATACGTTTTCCTCTATTTATAGTTTTGCCATTATTTTCAAAGGCTTATATCTTTCACGTTTTAACTCCGAATGGATCCGTTCAAATTTTGTTAGATTCATAATTTCATAATCTACGCATAATATTTTGGAAATTTTATATTTTTGGTTCATATTTAAAGTATTTATTTATCTATAGGAAATCTTTAAAAATTCATATATTCGTCGTTATAACTCCGTTTTCGATGAACTTGACGGCTGTGTGATCGTAGATGTGTGTAGAATAGTTTTAAACTTTTTATTCTATTTTGATAAGATTGGTGTATTGTTCTTAGTTGTCTCTTCTTGTGCATTGTATGTTTGTCTATGCATGGTGCTTGCTATGAGTAGAACAAGAACCGTTGTGAATGTTGAAGATCAGAAGCTACAGAATAGAAGATAAAGATGGTGTTTCTCATGCACATTGCTTTTGTACTACCCGCTGCTAGTGTGGTGGCCGTCATTGAGATGGAGTTGTTTCAAGTTGTGCTGCCTCATGTCGCAGCGCAATTTATATCTCAGCCTGAACCCGCATGGTGTGCCTGAGTTCAGTCCAGTAAATTATGCTCTGCATCACATCGCAGGCAAGGGTGGGGAGTTAGAGATCCTGGATTGACACAGTGTGCCCTGATCCCGCTATTGTCGCTAAAGGTTTTGACTCCCGAACCAGCACTATGTGCTCAGGTTCAACTGCATTCTCATTCGCAGTAAAAGAACTTTCTGATCGTGAATCTAGCATGGGAGCTCATATTCACCCTAGAAAGGCCTGAGTGGACCAACACGCGGTGCCCTGATCCAACTCGTTGCTCTGCGCACTGGGAAGGCAAAGGTGGGGAGCCAAGATCCTAGACCAACACGGAGTGCCCTGATCCCGCTGTTGCGAAAAGGTTTGGTCCCCCGAACCAGCACTAGGTGCCATGGTTCAACTGCATTCTCATTTGTAGTACTCTGATCATGCAATGACACAAGTGCCCTGAATCACCCTAGAGAGGCCCGATCCTGGACCAAAATGGAGTGCCCTAATCTAGCACGGAGCCACGTGCCAGGCCGTTAGCCTGTCCATGGAGCGGTACTAAGACTCTAGTCCATGCAGGCATGCTATGAGATTAGCCCATAGTGCAATTTCTTGAAGAGGTGTTGAGTGCATGTTGTTCTTGTGTTTGCAAACGGAGAGAGCGAGTTGTTCTGAAGCTTGAAGTATTTCTTATTACATCATCGTGGGTTCTTTTATAGGACATTTGCTAGTTGTAGAATCTTTGAAGTTGGCTGATGTGCCAGGTGTTCTTTAGTGGGGCTTCTTCATTTGTCATCAGCTTGTACGTGCCTGGTCCAGTTGCTCTTCTTACTTTGAAGGGTCCCTCCCATGGACTAAGTAGTTTGTGTCTTCCGTCTTTCTTCTGGATGAGTCAGAGAACTGAGTCTCCAGGTTTGAGGGCCCGGGGTTGTGTACTCTTGTCATAGTGTCTTCTTAGGCCTTGTTGGTATCTTGCGTTTTGCAAAATTGCACACTCTCTGACTTCTTCTAGTGATCAAGTTCCAGACGTCTTGTTCCTTCGGCTTCTCCTTCTTCATATTGCTCTATCTTTGGTGATGTCCAAATCAAATCAGCTGGGGGTATTGCTTCTAATCTGTAAACAAGGAAGAATGGTGAGTATCCAGTTGATCTGTTGATCTGGGTTCTCAGGCCCCAAACCACTTTTGGTATTTCATCGATCCACTTTGCTCCATAGTGCACTAGTTCTTCATATAGTCTTGGCTTCAGTGCTTGTAAAATTAACCCGTTTGCTCTTTCCATTTGTCCGTTTGCTTGAGGGTGAGCGATAGAGACAAAATATATGCTGATCCCATGGTCTGTTGCCCAAGATGTGAAGTCCTTTGTAGTAAATGGTGAACCTAGGTCAATGATGATTCTATTTGGTATCCCAAATCAGAACATGATGCTCTATATGAACTCGACAGCTTTTTCTACGCTGTACTTGACCAAGGGTTTGTATTCTATCCACTTGGTGAACTTGTCAATTGCGATGAAGATGTATTCGAATCCTCCAGATGATCTTTTTAGTGGATTGACTTGATCCAATCCCCAACAGGAGAAGGGCCAAGAGGGAGGTATGCATATTAGGTTGTGCCGGAAGGTGTTGTTCTTGCGAACATCTGACACTTCTTGCATTTTCTGATGAATTCTTTAGCATCTTTCATTGCGATGGGCCAGTAATATCCCATCCTAAAAGCTTTGCCTACCAAGGTTCTTGAGGCCGCATGGTTGTCGCAGCAACCCACATGTATTTCATTAATGATGTTGATTCCTCTTTCCCTTGGTACACATTTTAGTAGAACTCCCAATGATGCTACTCTTCTGTATAGCTTGTCTCCAACTAGTACGTAGTTCTTGCTTCTGCGTATAAGTCAGGTTCTTTGTTTTTTGTCTTTTGGTAGCATCTTGTCCTTGATGTAATATATGAATTATTGCCTCTAGTCTTCATAGATTACCATAACTTGTCTTGTCAAAGGGTCTTGATCAATCTCCATTGGGTCATCTTTGGTTGTTCCAAGTTGTTGCTCTTTGCTGGGTTGTTTGATAGAAGGTTCCTTTAATTCTTCCATGAAGACTTCTGGTGGTACTTTTGCTCTGTCACAGCCTAGCTTGGCCAAAGTATCAGCGGCCACATTTGAATCTCTTAGGACATGGTGGATCTCTAGTCCTTGAAAAATTTTCTCTAGTTTTCTGACTTCTGCACAATAGGTTGTCCAAAGTATTAGCAGCCCATGTTGTCAGCAGCCCATGTTGTCTTTTGTACAGTCTCATTCTTTGTTGACTTGGTTGATGACAACTGCTGAATCGTCGTAGACTAGTAACCTCTTTGTTGCTAGGGAATGGGCTACTCTTAGCCTATGTATGAGTGCTTCATATTCTGCTTCATTGTTTGTGCCTTGCCATAGGATTTGTAAAACATACTTGAGTTGTTTTCATTCTGGTGATATAAGTAAGATCCCTGCTCCTGCACCTCCTAGTTTGAGTGAGCCATCAATACATCCTCCAATGATCTGTGATAGGTTCTGGTTCTTTCAAAGTTGTTTCTGTCCACTCAGCTAAGAAATCGCTGAGTGCTTGGGACTTGATAGCCTTCTTTGATTGGAATTCTAGGGTAAATGCTCCAAGTTCTATTACCCATTTAGATATTCTTCTAGTTGAATCTCAGTTCCTCAAGATGTCTAACAGTGGGAATTCGGTGATTACCGTAATCCTGTGCTCTTGGAAGTAGTGTCTTAGCTTTCTTAACGATATCAGGATAGCGTAGAGTAGCTTCTATGTGGGTATCTGACTTTTGACTCTGTTAGAACTTTGCTGACATTGTAGACTGGTCTTTGTACTTTGTAGACGTGGCCAGGTTCTTGTCTTTTAACCACAATGGCTGTTCTTACGACATTCTTTTGTGGCAGAGACGTATAATAGCATGTCTTCTTTCTTTGTTGGTGGCACCAAAACAGGCGATGAGGCTAGATAATGCTTCAGTTTTTGAAAAGCTTCATCTGCTTCTTCTGTCCAGTCGAACTTGCCTGTCTTTTTCAACAGTTTGAAGAATGAGATGCCTATTTCTCCTAGGCGTGATATGAATCTGTTGAGGGCTGCCATACAACCTGTCAACTTCTAGACGTCCTTGATTTTTCTAGGTGGCTCCATGTCTAGGATTGCCTTGATTTGCTTTGTGCTTGCTTCAATTCCTCTGTTACTGACTAAAAAGCTGAGTAATTGTCCTGCTAGAACCCCAAAAACACACTTGTTTGGGTTGAGTTTCCATCTCCACTTCTTCAAGTTTGTAAAAGTTTCTTGTAGATCTTCTATCAATGCATCGGGTTCATTTGTCTTGACCATGATGTCATCCACATAGGCTTTGGTGTTCCTTCCTATTTGATCTCCCAAAGTTGTTTAAATTGCTCGTTGGTAAGTTGCTCCTGCATTCTTTAAGCCGAAAGGCATTGATACATAGCAAGATGCCCCGAATGGTGTTACGAAAGATGTCTTGCTTTGATGATACCCAAAATAGCAATCTAGAATGAGAGTAGGGATGCCCCTGTCGTTGAATCTATCACTTGGTCGATTCTTGGGGCCCGTATGTATCTTTGGTGCAGTGTCTATTGAGCTCGGTGTAGTCAATGCACATGCGCCAGTATGGCGAGTTCTTCTTCTCCACAAGTACTGGGTTGGCCAACCAGACTGGGTTGATTATTTCTCTGATGAATCCAGCTACCATTAGCTTTATCAGTTCTTTCTTGATTGATGCTTTCCTGTCTGATGCAAATCTTCGCAATTTCTGCTTGATGGGCTTTGAACCCTTGTTCACATCAATGATATGTTCAACCAAGTCTCTCGGGACTCCTGGCATATCTGCTGGCTTCCAGGCAAAGATATCTTTGTTGTCCCTAAGAAACTTGGTGAGCGCGAGTTCCTATTTAGGATTGAGTTCTGCGTTGATGGTCACCGTCTTCTCGGGGTCACCAGTCTCTAGGTCAATATTCTTTGTCTTCACATCGGTTGGAGTGGTAAAGATTTTGTTTTCCTTCTTTATAGGGGTTTCTATCTCCTACAGGTTCATTGTTGCAGCTACCATGGCAATCTCCCTTCTTCCTTATTCTCCTTGTAATTTTTCTGCAATTTGGATGGCTTGTACGTCACAATCGTATGCCTTCTGCAAATCCCCTTGAAGTGATAATATTCCTTTGGTTGTCGGCATCTTGAGAAGTAGGTATGGGTAGTGAGGTATGGCCATGTACTTGGTTATTGCTGGCCTTTCCAAGATAGCATGATAGCATGATTTGAATTTTGCCACTTCAAATTTGATGAACCCCATTCTGTACTTGTCTTTAGTGCCAAAAGTCATAGGCAACGTGATCTATCCCAAAGGTACTACTGCTATTCTAGGTACTATGCTGTAGAATGGTGTACTTGTTGGTGTAACCATCCCTTCATAGTCAAAACTCATCTTCTTTAGTGTTGCGGTGAATATGATGTCTAAGCCAGCTCCACCATCAATTAAAACTTTGGGAACTATGATTCCTGCAATAGTTGGCACTACCACCAGTGGGTAACAATCTGCATTGGATGTGCTCATCCATTGATCTTCTCTTGTGAAGTTGATTAGGTATTCTGACCAATTTAGAAATCTTGGAACGACAGGTTCTGCTGCCATGATGGCTCTGTGTGCCAGCTTCTATTGCTGCTTATTTCTTGCACCTGGTACTCCAGAGAATATCACGTATAATTGTTTTTGGGGCTCTTAGAAATCTCCCTCAGGCTTCTTTTCTTCCTACTTTATTTCTTGTTCTCTTCAATCGTGGCAATCTTTGAGCTTGTGTCCGACCTTGGGTGCATGGGGCAATTCATGTCATTGAAGCTTGTGAATTGTCTTTCCTTTATCCTGCTTTTCTCTTGAGGCATCAAATTTTGATACGTATTGGTTCTTTTGTTGGCTACTGCCACTGTGTTGTTTTGTCTTGGCCTCTTGTTGTTGGTCCTGTAGTCGGTGCTTCCTCTTCTATTGTTGTTCTCCCTATTGTTAGGGAACTTTCTATTTGTCTTTTCTTCTGAGGATATGAGCTTCTCAACAGCTCACTTGAATTCTTCATTAGTCTTTGGGTCTTCACTATTGAATTCCTTGAACTGTCATCTTGCAATGATTCTGTTGCTGAATATGTCAATGACTTCTCTATCTGTGATCTCATGTACTTGAGCTCTTGCTTCGCTAAATCTTCTGTAATATTCTCTAAGTGATTCTCCAGACTTCTGTGTAATTCCTTGTAACTCGATAGTAGTCATTAGATGTATAATGATTCCTGCAAAGTGGCTGCAAAACTGCCTTTGCAAGTCACTCCAATATTTGATGGATCCTGCGGGTAGTTTGTCAAACTATTGTAACAGCATCGCTTCTAGTGCCATGGGAAAGAATAGTGCTTTTAGGTCTTCATCTCCACTGACCAACTCGATGGATTGAGAATAAACTCTGAGCCATTGCTTTGGTTCTTCTTTCCTATTGTATTTTGAGTGATTTGAAGGCTTGAATTTGTGAGGTAGCACATATCTTGTAATCTTTTGGCAAAGCATGGGAATCTATCGTAGTTGTCCTTCTTATTGTAATCCGGTGAAGGTAATCTTCTAGGTTCTCTGTAACATGATCTGCATTCTGATTCTTCATACCCTTCTTCTCTGTTCATCATCCTGCTATGCTCTGGTCTTCTTTGTGGTGGGTACAGGTGGGTTCTTTGTGGAGAAGATAGATCTTTGGGGTTGTCCGGCTTGTTGATCAACAACAGTGGGTTGTTCGTTCTGCTGGACTTCTTTGGGCATCCTTTTGGGTTCTTGAGTCTTCTTTTGAGCGGCTTCCTTTTCTTTATGCGCCCTTTTTAGAGATTCGAGCTATTCAGCCATTTGGTTGCTTTTGTCATGTTCTCCACGCTCGGCTATTTGTTTTTTTGCTTCCAACTTGTTGTAAGCCATACGATCTCGCCTATACTTGCTCCATGCTTGCTTTTACGCTTTGCTTTAGTTCTTCTGCTAGATCGGTGACAGTTCTAGTTCAGCCTTGACTGCTTGTGATCCTCACTTTCATCTTCTTCGGTTCTCTCATCTTCGGATATGTTGTCTTCTGATTCATCAGACGAATGTACTTCTGGCAGTCTTGGGGATGCGAGTAGTTCAATTATGTTGGCCACGTAGATGGTTCTTCTTCTCAGCTTCTTAAGGATTCTCATAGTTCTTCTTCTGAATCAGCAGCATCAAAAGACAGACTGGCGAGTTCTTTTCCTTCCTAAAAAGGTAGTTCTTGGAGTTGGTAATTTAGCGGTTCTTTTTCAGTAGAAAAAGAGTCTAGCCAGTGCTTCACGGTTGTGCTCAGCCTCTATTGTTTGCTGGTCGGTTCGAAGTTCTTCATGATCTACTTTGCCTTTCCTCTGTGGTCTTGTTAGTCATGTACCGAAGTGGTGGGTACAACAGGCAGGTTACTTCCTCTCCTCCTCTGGATTGGGCAATCATGGCACCCATGCGACTTCTTCAAGTATTCTTGCACAATGGATGCTGAGTTGTGCAACCCGTACGGAAGTGAGTTGGGAATCTTGATGAACATCTTTGAGTTGGAAACGGTGTTGAAGTTCCTCTCTGAGTCGGTCTCGTAATTTTCTTCCCCCCGATCACAAGTTGAATTCTTATTGAAGTAGAAAATGGTCTTCAAGTCCTCTTCCGAGTCGGCTTCATAAACTTCTTGTTTTCGACCCCGACTCGAGTTCTTGAAGGTGTTGTGGTCGAAAGCGTTCTCCAACTTCTCTTCTGAGTTGGCTTCATAAACCTTTTCTTTTCGGCCCGGATTCGAAGTCTAGAGTGTCGCCATCTTCTCGGCGAGTCAGGATTCTTTCATGGCGTCGATCTTGATGTCGTCGAGCTCCGACTGCTTGGCCAGATGGCTTTGGAGCTTGCCTTCGCTGTTGACCTCACAAATCCACGAGCCAAAAATGAAGGTTGTTCCCATCGAGAAACTCATCTTGAAGGTGAGGTCCGCTGAACTCTCCGTGTACAATCCGCCAAAAGCCCCTACCTAGCGCATCAGCTGTCGATGTTTTATCACCGATAGCCCACCACCGAGGTACCTGGGAGGGTGTTTTTGTTCGGAGGAGCTTGGCAAACTGCAAAACTCGGCGGTTACGGCAACAAGCTTGACGAGACAGACGATTTTATACTGGTTCGGGCCCTCGACTTGCATCGAGTAAAGACCTTTACATCAAGTCGGCATGAGCCTGTTACGTTGTATTTATGAGGGATCGTGGTGCGCTGTGTACTTCATGTTTTTTACAAGGGGTACCCGCAGCGGCCTTATATGGGGCGAGGCTAGCTGTGGGTTCTATGATTCCTAGTTGGATTCTAGGAACGAGTCCTAAACTAGGAGTTTCGTGCTCTTTTCTATTACAATCCATCTAGGATATGGTAATTCTCACATCATGTTGCTCCACATTGTACTCGAATCGGGCGGCGGGTTCTTCGATCCTCCGTTCGTATTCCGTCTTCTTGGGGAACCTCCAGTGTCCCCCATTGACACTCACTAAGATGGCATCCGGATTCAGACACCATCAATTTGTAGGCTTTGTTTTTAGGGTTGTTTGTGCGCCTAGTTCGTTCTCATGTTAGGATCGGCTATTTAGCCGATTTTCCAGAGCTTCACCCATAACACTACATGCATGTATCCGTTTAAACACTAGTTGGTTCATTGAGCTTGTTGGGCGCGATTTGTTCTGAAGATTTCAAATTCGATAAGTCCTTTGGGGTTTATTGGGCGTGACTTGGTCTTTAGATTTCAAATTCGACAAGTTTAGTAGATCTTTTAGTTTTAATCTGGATTATTGCAACGTGTGTAGGATCTTTATATATCATATTGGTTAACTTAGATCGGCTAATGGTTCTATGCTTTAATGTTTATCAAGATAGCTGATCAATTTTTTCCTTTACTGTTTCAAATACTATAGCATATTCCATGGATGACTTGTATATGTTTTACCTTGTTCAATTATGTCATATCATGATCAATTGCTTTATTCATGAATGTTTATTCACTATTTCATTTACAAAAGCATGTTGGATATTGACTCTCTAGTCAGTGCCCTGATCGGATTGACTATTTAACCATACATGAGGAACTTTCTGGCACCACACCAGCGGTTCCATAATTTGACTATTTTCAATTACAGGGTCAAATTGACTGGCATGCCTCTAACTCGACCGACCGGTTAGCTGCTGGTGAAGTCGCAGGGATCGCAGAAGCACTCTCGCTCCGGTCTACCTGGCTTGCGAGAGACCGTTGACGTGAAGGGTCACATTTTTGCATCAACAAAGGCCGTGGCCTATCTTTTGTCCTTTATTCGATAGGAGGGAGATGATGCCCTCTATGCTGATGTGGAGGCCTATGCTCCGTTGATTCCATCTTGGTTCTTCATCTTCATGAAGGACAACTTCTAGAATTGTGTGAGCAACCTTCTATGCCACGTCTGGGTTCTTGCTCCTGAAGCGCAGTTGGAGAGAAATCGTTGAGCCCAACCCTCCGAAGGAATTCTTGAGGCAAGTAGCTGAGCAGGAGTCTATGCTTGCTCCCCTTATGGAGCAAATTGTAGAAAAAATCGATGTTGGCGTTGATCCTTCCGCTTTTACGCCATGAGTGCTTCTTGTAATAAAGTCTTTCTTCTTTTTGTATAAATGGATGTTTCTTCTGGGCCATGTTTGCCTCTTTTCTTATGGAGAAAAACTTTTGCTGTGCGGGCTTCATCGCGTCTTATTATGTCTTGTTGAATTCTTGTTGTGTGCACTTCATCCCAATTTGAGTTGCTTTTCGACGAGTTCTTGTTGTGCGGGTTCTATCCCCACTTGAGTTTGTTTTCATACTACCCACTAGTAGTGTAGTGGCTAGTGCTGAGCCAGTGTTGCTTTTGTTGCTTCATACTACGCGTTGGTAGTGTAGTGGCTGGTGCTGAGCCAGCATTGCTTTTGTTGCTTCATGCTACCTGTTGGTAGTGTAGTGGCTGGTGCTAAGCCAGTGTTTCTTTTCTTGCTTCATACTACCTGCTGGTAGTGTAGTGGCTGGTGTCGAGCTAGTGTTACTTCTTGTATTGAGTTGTGCTGCATCATGTCGCAGCGTAATGTAGATCTGAGCATAAACTCACACGTTGTGCCTAAGTTCTGTCCAGTATGTTGTGCTCTGCATCACATTGCAAGCAAGGGGAGTCAAGGATCCCAGACTGACATGAGTGCCATGATCCCACTGTTGTAGAGAAAAGCTCTTGACTCCCGAACCAAAACTATGTGCCCGAGTTTGACTACATTCTCACTCGTAGTAAAGAAGAACTTTCTGATCATGAACTGGCATGAGCGCCTTAGTTCATCCCAGGAAGGCCCGAGCAGACCCACACGATGTGCCCTGATCCAACTCGATGCTCTGCACACAGGGCAGGCAATAAAAAGAGGGGAGCCAAATGGTCCTGGACTAACATGATGTGCCCTGATCCCGCTGTTGCAAAAGGATTTGACACCCTAACCAGCACTGCGTGCCCGGGTTCTTCTGCACCATATGGGAGGAAACTCTCCAATTGTGAACTGACATGAGTACCCTAATTCACCCCAGAGAGGTCCGATCCTAGACCAACACGGTGTGCCCTAATCCAGCCCAGAGCCAGGCACCGAGTAGCAAGCCTATCCATGAATGTGTTACTATGTACATTAGATTCATGCAGGCACACTAGGATATCACCCCATAGCATGATATCTTGAAGCAGCGTTGAGTGCCTGAGTTTTATCGTGGTGGTGCAAACAGGAAGAAGCGAGTTGTTCTAGAGCTCAAGACATTTCTGTTGCGTCATTGCAGGTTCTTTTATAGGACTTTTGCTAGTTGTAGAATCTTCAGAGCTGGTTGATGTGCCAGGTGTTCTTCAATGGGATTTCTTCATTTGTCATCAGCTCGTATGTGCTTGGTCCGGTTAGTCTTCTTACTTTGAATGGTCCCTCCCATGGGCTGTGAAACATCCTCAATTTTCCACAAAGGAAAAAACATAGAATGAGGGATAAAATGATAGCCCAGGATGTCAAATCATCAATTATCTGATAACAGTTGATTACAAAGCCATACATCGAATAAAAGAATACAATAGAGGGGTTTACATAAATATTACATCACCACATGGTGGAATCATCAGAGTGTCTATCATCCTCTTGAGCAGAAGCAACGTCTTGCACCATCTTGAGCGTAGGCACAAGACCATCTAATCCTTGAGCCAATCTTCGTCGTAGACGTAGTCGGGCTCACCTGCCAAATATGTTTCAGTACGATTTGTACTGGCCACCAGCTCCCACCGTATGCTTTGCTTATGCTTTGTGGTAGGTGGATGCAAATGGATATAATCAAAGAGACCTACTATTTAGCTATGGTTTCCTATGCAAGTATCATCAATATTGTAAAATAATAGTTCATCAAGTTTTAATCATTCCCATCCCATACCTATACCATCAACCATCAACCTCTCATCTCACTCAGCAAACCATGCTCACACGTGGCAGCAAGGACAACTCCCTCTCGTCCACCCTACCTTTCAGCCCTAGAACACCCCAAGTACTGTCTAGAGTGGCTGAAACTATGAAGTCATGCACCTGCTCTGGAGGGGCCGATTCTCAGAGGGGGCTACATGATCATCTCGGAAGGGTGTGAGCTCCACCCGAACCTTCCTACACTACTTGCGCCTAGCAGTAGTGGCACCGCCCTAGCTAGTCAAACATCCATCCCCGGTTCATCTGGGGCGAGTGGTGTGCACGAAGGGGTCCGTGGTTTTGGTCCTCAAGAGATAATAGGTCCTAGGGGGACCAGACAGGATATCTCCTCAAATGGGGCCTCTACGCCCCCTTCCTTCCCGGGGCTTCACTCCACAAAGGCTCTCCACCCCAGGATCTCCTCAAGTCACCATATACCCCCCACAGGTACTCAAAACACAGGGGTGCCCAGGATGCACCCCTTGGCAAGACTCGCTCCAAAAGCTCATCGTAGATCCTGTCCAATCGTCTCAACCCTCACTAGACATCCCACCCATGTTATATTACCCAGAGACACCCATACAATCACCAAGTCTGGCATCCTGAGCCGAACCCACCTAGAGTCCACCATTAGCATCACATCACAGATATAATGCAAGTGGAGTAAAAGTAGCAAGTAACAAGCGAAAGTAAGTGTGTCTATCCTATAAGCGAGTGAGCAGGGTAAAGGTTTCAATAAGGAATAGGAAAACAAGTAAATCTACCATGCAATCCTATCATAGCATATCATAGCATTATTGCATAAATGTAGAGCACTAGCATTCTATTGTATTGTATGCGTAATAGGATCTATGAGGTTGGGTGGGACGTGGCACCTAAACAGCTGTTACTCAAATCCTCCCTCAAGTCCTTGGAGCGCTCCTAGTCCTCCTCCTCAGGCAATTCCTTTGCAGGATTTGAAATCGAGACATAATGGTCGCGGGGGTGACCCCTATAGATTAACACAAAGAACTAAATGAAATCCAATAACTCCAAATGCAATCATACATAAGCATATGACGTAGAGCTCATTTTTATGAAAATTTGGACACTTGGTTCATATATTTTGGAGTTCATATGAAGAAGTTATGGATTTTACAAGATTTAATCTATTTCTGAAAAAGAAAAAGGAGGGATAAAACCAGAGCATGACACATGGCAGCTCCTGGTTGGTCAACACGGGTCAGCACTGGTAGGTGGGGCCGGTAGCTTAGTCGCTGACATGTGGGTCCCAGCTGACTGGTCACTGATAGGAGGGCCATGGTCAACGGTCAATGTTGACCGGTCGACGGCCAGCGTGGACTAGGCCTCGACTGGTCTTTGGTAGGCCTAGGCAGGGCTAGATCTGGGCTGGGTCTATAGCTTCTTGTTACATGGACTTGGCTCACGGTGGACTGAAGACTCATGGGTTGCGTGGCGGTCTCTGGCTGGTCCAGCTGGGTCCACGGAGGACTCGGTGGACGCGGTCCACATGGGGCAGGGGATTATTCTCCATTTCATGCGGCTCAGGTAGGAGTGCACGATGGTGTTGTCACCGGCTGTGGGTGGCGTTGCACCTCCGGCCGTCTCAGGCCGCTAGGACAGTGGCTACGGTTTCGCTGAGCCAAGGCGGAGGTGAACGCAGGGGCTTTGCAGGCTAGCGGCAGCTGGGCTCGCCAGCGCATGCGCAACGGGAGCGACAGATGGCGAGGCCATAGCTGCAGGGCTCTACAGCGCGGGGAAAGCTACTTGGGCTAGCTCGGGTGGTGGCTAAGGTACCGCAGTAGCGAGGCAGAAGTGCCTGTGGGGGCAAAGCGGGCCCGCGGGTGCTATGCCCGCCGGCGCGCGTGGCGACAGCCATGGACGGTGAGGCTGCGGCTGCAAGGCGGTACAGTGCGTGGGAGGATGCTTTGGCTAGCGCATTGAACTCATGAGGTGTCAGTGTTCTGACCCTCGAGGGTTTAACACCAATGAGTAATATTTGTAATTGTGTGCTCCCTTAATCCGGTGGGTGATGCAAGAAGGACATGGCGATTTATCCTGGTTCGGGCAAAGAAGGCACTATGTCCAGCGGGGGGAGGATAATTTATGTTATCTTGCACCGAAGTGCTAGTACAGGGGAAAATACAAGCAGATGTGAGGAGCGTGAGGTGGAGCTTTGGCGTTCGGACGCCTAGCTCTCAACCTTACACAAGCTCACGGTGTTGTTCTATGGTCTAAAGCCTTAGCGTTTCTATGCTCTAGATCCTCTTGTTTTTCATCCGATCCCCTTTTCTAATGCCCTGGCACCTCCTTTTATAGATGAAGGAGGGGCACAGGGGTACATGTATTTCGAGTTTGCATGACGTTGAGGCCGATCACGTCGATGCTGCTGTAGTGATGTATGTCGGTATGGGAGGTCCTGCTGCCGTCGTGTCGGGAGTTGTTGAGTCCCGCTCGAGGGTTCGCTTGTTGACGTCGAGGGGCGGCGGTCGAGGTGGTCGAGTTGAAGGGGTCGAGCCTCACCGGATAAGGCCGAATCCCGGGAAATGCAGGAAACGTACTGACTCATATGTCTCGAGGGGGTGCTGGACATGGCACAGTGCTCGGCATGGTGCAACAGCGAAGCACGATCTGCAGGATTTCGGGGCATGGGCGGTAAAATCCAGATTTGACCGCCACACCTGCAACTGTTACCGTAACTGTGGCCATACGGTTTAGGCGGGGGTAGGTAGATTGCATTAAATGCGCCCGGGCCCGTACGGGAGAGTCGGTAGCCGAGGGGTGCACTGTCCTCGAGGACCGCCCATTCGCACGAATGAAGTTCTGTCCTCGAGGGCAGGCTCATTCGGCGGGTGAAGTTACATCCTCGAGGGTAGGCTCGTTCGGCGGATGAAGTTCCGTCTTCGAGGGGTCGCCCGAATTATAGCCTCGAGTGTGCAGTCCCGGTCCATTCGGTAGCCCCTCGAGCAGGCTTTGGCTTTGGGTCGTTGTTGTCCGTTCGTGGGTCAGCCCGATATGTCTTAGCCTACGGGCCTTCGTATGTTAGCACGGGAGGTCACTGGAGGGTTCGTGTTGCTGATTTTGCGGGGTTTAGTTCAGTAAACTAGGGGTTTAGGGTACCCATTTCTTGGGTAACGACAGTAGCCCCCGAGCCCCTGCTCGAGTGATGACACTCGGGCAGGGGGTCTGGAATTGGAAACGGGACGTGATTCGGATTTTTTCATGGGGGGCGTGCGAGCGACCCCCGCGGGGGTAGCCCCCGAGGCCTCGTAGGAGTCAAAAGAGTCCTGTGAGGGCTTTATTTGTTTTTGGTTGAAGGGTGCTTGTCCAGTCGGGTACAGGCCTGAACTGGAGTCGTAGCACTTTACCGAGGGGAGCCCCCGGGGGATTTTTGACCCTCTTTCATCGAGGGGCGCCGGGCACAGTCGAGCTCCTGAGCCTCGTGCGGCTGGGGCGTTGCTGGCCTCGGCATTCATCTCACGAGTCCTTTCGATCGGACGTGAGGCGAGAAGCGTCGGACTACCCTTGATAAAGCGAGCCGCGAAGTTCTCAGTGAGCTAGTAACGGGAAAATCCAAGCGAGAGCCCATTCCTCGTTCGATAGAGGTCGGCAGGAGGCCCGGAGGCGGTCTCATTAAAGCAAAATGCCATGGACCTACGGATACCAATTCCATTCGATAGGTCTCGGCGGCTCGATGCCTCCCTTCGGAGGGATTCCGTAAAGTCCATAGCATTTCGCCTTGGATGCATCCAAAGGGGTCTCGAGAGTTCATTCTCGAGCGAGGCCTTGTGTTGGCTCCCCCTTGGTCACCCCTGACTCGGGTGCTTGAGGGCGACTGTCGAACCCTGATCGTGGGGCCAGCCTTCACTCCCTCAAGGCTTAGGGCCAGAGCCCTTTTTTTTGGTGCTCAAGGGCGGCCGTTGAGCCCTCACTCGCGGCCGGCCTTCGCTCCCTCGAGACTTTGAGGTGGGGTCAGAGCCCGTTCTTTTTTGGTGCTCAAGGGCGGCCGTTGAGCCCTCACTCGAGGACTAGCCTTCGCTTCCTCGAGACTTCGAGGTAGGGCCAGAGCCTATATTTTTCTGGTGCTCAAGGGCAGCCGTTGAGCCCTCACTCGAGGACCGGCCTTCGCTCCCTCGAGACTTCGAGGTAGGCCCAGAGCCCGTATTTTTCTGGTGCTCAAGGGCGGTCATTGAGCCCTCACTCGAGGACCAGCCTTCGCTCCCTCGAGACTTTGAGGCGGGGCCAAAGCCCGTTTACCTTCTCCTGGAAGAATCCGCCGGTAAGCGACGCTTGTTTTTCTTACCATTAGACGCGCCTTTTAAGGAGGAAGCTAGAATGATGCGGTAGTAAAGATCGTGGTGGGCCTGAGCAACGGCTCTTTGCCAGAGGTGTGACGTGTGCATCTGGTCTAGGATTGAGGGGGAACAGTCAGGTAAACGCATTAATTGCGGGAAGTTACCTTTTCCCTACCGTCGGACTCCGCCCGTTGCTCTTCCTGGGTATAAAAACGGTGGGGGACAGGTGCTGTTCGCCCTTACTTTTGCCATCCTGCCGAACTCCTGCTTTCCGACGCGCGTGAGGGTAAAAACTTAAGAGCGAGAAGTCACGATTGGGAACCTTCTTGGTCGTCCGTCCGCCGAGGAGATTCATGCTGTTGTTGTCGCCGCCGCGCCCACCGAGCAGATCTGTGCTGCTGCTGCCACCATGGCCCCCATCCTCTAGCCCACCAAACCCTGGCGCCCGTCGACCGTGATGCGGCAAAGGCTGATCGAGCTGGCGAGGGAAGGACTTCTCCGCCCTGTCATCGATCCGAATCGGCCGGAGTGGATTGCGCCATCGAGGAACCACCAAGAGCCAAACCCGCCGGAGGGCTACGAGGTGAGCTTCCTCAAGTATCATCGGCATGGGTTCGGTGTGCCCCCAAGCGAGTTCATGCGGGGGTTGACGAACTTCTACGGCGTTGAGCTCCACCATTTCTCCCCCAACGCCATCTCCAACGCCGCCATCTTCACGGCCGTCTGCGAGGGCTACCTCAGGATGGTGCCACATTGGGAGCTATGGCTCCACCTTTACAAGGGGGAGTGGTTCGCCTCCCCGGTGGCGCCAGGAGTAAGGCGAATCGTCAGAGCGGGATGCCTCAACTTCACATTGAAAATCGGGAGGTCGGAGGAGCCACGCGAGTACATCCCCACTGGGTTAACGTCCAACCACTCCCGGTGGGACGAGCAGTGGTTCTACCTTCACAACGACGGCGGCTACCTCCCGCCGTACACCGGGCGGCTTATCACCGAGCGTTCATACAACTGGCCGCACGGTGTCACGGGAGATCTTCAGCGTCGATTTCGTCCCCTCGTCGTCGCGATGAAGACCCTCCGAGAGGTGGGCCTAACGGCGGGTGTGGTGTTCTCAGCTTTCCACAGTCGACGGGTGCTCTCTCTGATGGAGCGCCCACTGCGGTTGGACGAGATGCTCCCCTCGGCGGCGCCCGAGGTTCTCAAGAGGTGCCGGATGTCCGGCGAGAAGCCTTCCGCCACAAAAGTCATCGCGCGGGTAACGGGGATGGTGGCGGGCTTGTTCAGGGCGGAAGACGTCAACCGCCTCCCCATGCGGTCGGAGGAGGGTTGCCTCGACCTGGTGAGTGCCCCGACCTATGCCTTTCATGTTTTCGTCCCCTCCCCCCTTTCTCTTGTCCCTATGACTAAACGTCTTCGTGTAGGGGAGAATCGACTATCGGAGATCGAGGCCCCCGTTGAGGGAGGACACTCTCGATCATCAGGTAAGACGCTTCACCGCCCAGCAAGAAAAGCGAAGTAAGGACGAAGAGGAGAAGAAGAAAGCCAAGAAGCTCCGGGAGCGTGAAAGGCTTGCAAAGCGCCGCGCTGAGCAGAGGCTCGACGGGCTCCTGGAGGAGGAGTCTCCCTCGTCCGAGGGAGATGAGGATGATGATGATGACAGCGATGACGTCGAGGGGGTGGAGGGGCGCCTCGACCGCATCTTGTTGGGTTCATCCCATGCTGACCGCCCCTTCGTGCAGGAGGAGGTGGCGGAGCAGCGCGCCCCCCAGCCGGTGGCGTCGGCCTCGGAGCGCCGGCGTGGGAAAAGGGGGGTTGAGGCCTCACCTCGAGGGGGTTCACCCCCCTCCCGTCATACTTGGGGCGGGACCCCACCCACTTCGATCCGGGAAACCCGGTCCCGGTCGTCAGCGCGGGTGGAGCAGAGCCGTGCTCAGGAGGCCCCGTTGGAGCGGGGAGGCGCGGCGACCCCACCGATGGCCCCGAGTAGCCTCAGCCTCGGGAAGAGCTCAGCTTGGGGAGGGGTCTCGAGATCCGCTGGTGGTTCGAGGGTGACCCGAAAGGCCTCTATCCCCTTCGGGTAAGTGTCATTGATTCATTTTCTTTTCGTTGCATCTTCCTTGCGTAGTTTAATAAACTTTTTGCCGTTCTGCTTCCCATCCAGGCCCAAGCGCCAAATCGAGGAGGCGTCTCTTGCGCCGGCTAAGTGGCTCAAGATGGATGCAGCCGCGAAGATGGAGGCCCCGGTCACAGGTGCGACGTCGAGGCCCTTGGCTCCGTGGGAAGCCAAGTGGTTATCCTCAGCCCTCGGTGCTATGGCGCGCGGTAGGCTGACGGGTTCCACTCTTGCTGCAAGGTCAAGCATCTCTAGGGCCGCGGCTGGTGGCGACTCCGAGCTAGGGAGGACGCATGAGGGAGGGAGCACCTCCTTGACGTCATCGCCTGCCGCCCTCGAGCTCGGCCCAGCACCAGGGGGCGATGCCCCGACGTCGAGAGCTTCCGCTCCTGGCGGGCCGGAGGCCTCGATCCCCGCACCCAAGGCGGGAGCCCCTGAGGGCCACGAGCCTGGAGAGGAGGTAGCCATCGTGGACCTCGAGGGTGAGGAGACCACGGCCCTTCCCCCCTCGACGGGAGAGCGGAGGCCCTGGCCGGCGGGGCTACGCGAGCTCGAGGCCTGGAGGGAGCAAGAGCAGGGGGCCCTGCAAGAAGTGGAGCTACCACGGCCGCAGCAGGAGGGGGAGAAGGAGCCGCTGGAGCGGCGGGAAGAGGAGGAGGAAACTGGGGGCCAGCCCCAGCACCAACAGGAGCAGCAGACGCCGTCGGGGGACACGGCGTCGCTGGACCCACCGGCGCAGCAGCCGCCCAAAGCGCCGGAGACAGAGGCAACTTCTGGACTTCCCAAGCAATTGGTGTCTATGATTAACCTAGACGAGCTGCTGGCCAACGAAGAAACGGCGTCGAAGGCGTCGATGGTCCCGTGGCTGTCAGGGGCGCAACTGGAGGAGGCCTCGGTACCGAACCCGACGGAAGGTGCGTCGATGGTGGTCCTGCCGATGCCACAAGTTGTGGTGTTGGGGGAAGCGACGGCCTCGACACCTCCGCTGCCTCCGAAGGCGCCGGAAGCAGCATCAGGCTAGCCGCCGTAACCGTCGACGGAGCAGCCAGAGGAGACGGCGGCTTCTGGCGTGCTGAGGAGGTCGACTTCCGACCCCGGGCTGAGGGATGCCAGCGCGTTACGGCGTCCCGCGCGATGTGGTGGGCGAGATCGAGTCCTTGGTGCGAACCAAGGTCAAGACGGTCCTTCCACATTAGGGCAAGGAGCGCATCGTACTCCGGGAACTCAGCGACTCCAGTGCTCCGGGGATCGCGATGGACGACCCGGCGGAAGTCAAGTGCTGGGAGGACGCCGAGCGGTCCCGGGCGTGGCTGCAGCACTTGCTAAAGCTGGGTGTCGAGCTCACCGAAGGCCTCGACCGGAACCTCGCGGTGAGTCCCTGTGTAGAACGTATGTGGTTTTTTTGAGTTCTTTCGTATGAAATGCCTCAACCCTCGACTTCTTGTCCCCAGGAGGTGCGGAGGCGTTCCTACTCCAAGTCGTACTTCCTCCATGAAACACACACCAGCTGGGAGGAAGTGCTTCACCAACTCGAAGCCAGCTGCTCTGCGCAGGGCAGGGTGGTCGAGATCGAGGAGGAGCTGAAAAGGACCAGGGAGGAGGCTGCCAAAGCCAAAGAGGAGGCCGCCCGGGCGAAGGAAGACTCCGAGGCCGCTCGAGGGGAAGCCGCCCAACTCAAGGAGGAGCTCAAGCGTGCCAGGGAGGAGGTTGATGCGGCCAAGGCCAAAGCGGAGAGGGCCAGGGGCGAGAGCATCCGAGCCCAGGAGCGCATCGAGCTACTCGTGGGGGAGGCTCAAAGCTCCGTGGAGCGCATCCGCTCGCTCGAGGCTAATTTTGCTGAAGTCTCTGCGGCACGCAACGCCCTCACCGCCTTGGTCCAGGAGGAGAAGAACCGAGCCGCTAGCCTAGAAACCCAGCTCGGGGCGATGAAGGCTACCCTCCAAGAGAAGGAGCAGGCCATCATCCTGGCTGGTGGCGCCCTCAAGACCCTCCGCTGCGAGAAGACGGAGGTGACCCGGGCCTTCAAGGAGGCCCAGCGGGAGCAGGACGAGGCTCGGGGGGAGCGCGACGCCGTGCTGGGGGATCGCGATGCCCTCGAGACTCATTGTGCTGGTGAGTTCCTTAAAGAGCTTTTGATCTTTTTTCTTCCCGTATGGTTTGTCTAATTCTTGCTTGTCGTGGTAGCGTCGTGCTTGTCGTGGTAGCGTCGAAGTTTTTGCTGATATCTCATGAAGTGAATTAGCACCATGTCTCGAGCCTCCTCGAGCTGGTCGATGGTGTTTGCGAGGGCTTCTTTGTTGCTTTGCTCATTGTACGCCTTTAGTCAAGGGGAACCATACTCGAGGTCAGTGGGGAGGACGGCCTTGGACCCATAGACCAAGAAGAATGGGGTGAAGCCCGTGGCTCAACTAGGTGTTGTCCTTAAGCTCCATAGGACTGAAGGCAGCTCCGCAGCCCATTTTATTCCGTGCTTGCTGAGGCGGTTGAGGATCCTTGGCTTGAGGCCCTGCAAAATCATGCCGTTGGCGCGCTCGACCTGGCCATTAGTTCGAGGATGTGCAGCCGCGGACCAATTCACACGGATGTGATGGCGATCGTAGAAATCCAAGAACTTCTTGCTGGTGAACTGTGTGCCATTGTCAGTGATGATGACATTTGGGACCCCGAAGCAATGGATGATATTGGTGAAGAACTCGACCGCTCGTTCGGAGCGGATGTTGCCGATAGGCCAGGCCATGATCCATTTGGTAAACTTGTCGATGGCAACGAGCAGGTGCATGTACCCTTTGGTCGTCCTCTTGAGAGGCCCCACAAGATCGAGCCCCTAGACCGCAAACGGCCAGGTGATGGGGATCATTTGTAGGGCGTGAGCTAGGAGATGCGTCTGCTTGGCGTAGAATTGACACCCTTTGCACGAGCGGACAATGCTCTTGGCGTCGAGACGACGGTCGGCCAGTAGAAACCCTATCGGAAGGCATTGCCTACGAGGGTCCTTGGCGCTGCGTGATGGCCGCAAGCCCCCGAGTGTATGTCCTCGAGGAGCCTCCTGCCTTCCTCGATGGTAATGCAGCGCTGAAGAACGCCTGAGGGGCTTCGCCTGTTGAGTTCCTTGCCATCACCGTAGATGACGTAGGACTTGGCCCGTCGCGCGATCCGGCGGGCTTCGGTCCGATCCTCCGGAAGCTCTCCTCGAATGAGGCAGTCGAGTAAAGGGGCTCGCCAATCCGGTGGTAGGATCGATGGGGGAGGAGTCCCCTAGATCTCCATAACCTAGGCCTCGGTCGAGGGGGCCCTAGTCGAGGTCATGGGGTGGAGCTTTGAGGGCGTAGTGCAAGCCCCTAGCCCAAATCGATGGAGGGCTCGAAGAGGTCCCTTGAGAATACGTTTGGAGGGACTGTACCTTGAGTCGATGCGATTTTTGCAAGCTCATCCGTGGCTTCGTTGTATCATCGAGCAACATGAATAAGCTCGAGGCCGTGGAACTTGTCTTCCAACTTGCGCACTTCATTGCAGTAGGCTTCCATCTTGGCGTCATGGCAGCTCGAGGCCTTCATCACTTGGTCGACAATCAGTTGCGAGTCACCTCGAATGTCAAGGCGTCGGACCCCAAGTTCGAGAGCGACTCGTAATCTAGTGACAAGTGCTTCGTACTCCGCGACGTTATTAGAAGCGGCAAAGTGGATGCGAATGACGTAACACATGTGGACTCCGAGGGGTGAGATGAAGAGAAAGCCCACGCCTGCTCCTATCTTCATGAGCGACCCGTCGAAGTACATTGTCCACAGCTCGGCTTGGATTTGGACTGGCGGCAACTGCGTGTCGGTCCACTCAGCGACGAAATCCGCCAGCACTTGAGACTTGATTGCCTTCCGTGGTGCGTAGGTGATGGTCTCACCCATGAGCTCGACCAACCACTTAGCAATCCTTCCAGCGGCCTCCCGGTTATGGATGATCTCCCCGAAGGGGAACGAAGATACCACGGTAACCGGGTGGCTGAGGAAATAGTGCTGGAGCTTGCGACGTATAAGGACGATGGTGTAGAGCAGCTTCTGCACCTGTGGGTAGTAGATTTTCGTTTTCGAAAGCACTTCACTGACGAAGTAAACCGGCCACTGGACGGGAAAGGCACGCCCTTCCTCCTGCCTCTCCACCACTATGGCCGCGCTGACCACATGAGTGGTTGCGGCGACATAGAGGAGGAGGGGCTCGGGTGGTTCGGTCGACGTCGCTAGTCGAGGAGGGACGAGAATTGGAGTGGATGTCAGCATGCTTTTGAGTTCGTCGAGGGCCTCCTCGGCCTCCGCGGTCCATGTGAATCACTCAGATTTTTTCAAGAGGCGGTACAGAGGCATGGCCTTCTCCCCTAAATGTGAGATGAAGCGGCTGAGGGCCGTGAGGCAACTCGTGACCCTCTGCATGCCCTTGAGATCCCAAATCAGCCCCATTCGCATGATGGCCGCCACCTTCTCGGGGTTGGCCTCGATCCCACGCTAGGAGACGATGTATCCGAGGAGCATGCCCCGAGGCACTCTGAAGACATATTTCTCGGGGTTGAGTTTTATGTTTTTGGCTCGAAGGCACCCGAACGCGATTTTGAGGTCATGGATGAGGTCGTCTGCTTTTCTGGACTTGACCACGATGTCATCAACATAGGCCTCGACCGTGTCGCCTATGTGTTCGCCGAAGACGTGGAGCATGCAACGCTGATACATCGCCCCGGCGTTTCGAAGGCCGAAGGGCATGGTGATGTAGCAGTACATGCCAAAAGGTGTGATGAAGGAAGTCGCGAGCTGGTCGAACTCTTTCATCTTGATTTGGTGGTAACCGAAATAAGCATCGAGGAACGAGAGGGTTTCACATCCCGCGGTAGAGTCAACAATTTGATCAATGCATGGTAAAGGAAACGGAAATTTGGGACATGCTTTGTTTAAACTAGTATAGTCAATACACATCCGCATTTTTCCATTCTTTTTCTTAACTAACATAGGATTAGCTAACCACTCGGGGTGATGGACCTCCTTGATGAATCTAGCCGCCAAAAGCTTGTGAACCTCCTCGCCGATGATCCTGCGCTTCTCCTCATCGAAGCGACGCAGGCGTTGCTTCACCGGTCTGGACTCGGCCTGGATTTCCAAGGCGTGCTCGACGACTTTCCTCAGTATGCCCGGCATATCCAAAGGACTCCATGTGAACATATCGGCGTTCGCACAGAGAAAGTCGACGAGCACGGCTTCCTATTTTCCCTCGAGGTCGGCGCTGATTGTTAGCACCTTCTCGCTGGGGCAGCTCGGGTCGAGGGGGGCCTTCTTGGTGTCTTGTGCCGGCTCAAAGTTGCCGGCGTGTCGCTTAGGATCAGGAACGTCGTCGGCGAGGTGCTCGAGGGTCGCGGCTATCATGGCATTTTGCTCGACGGCCTCTCCATACTCGATGCATTCGACATCACAGTCGTAAGCGTGCTCGTAGGAGGAGGCGACGGTGATGACGCCCTTGGGTCCTGGCATCTTGAGCTTGAGGTAGGTGTAGTTCGGGATCACCATGAACTGCGCGTAGCCCGGTCGGCCGATGATAGCGTGATACATTCTGTGAAACCCAACCACCTCGAAGGTGAGGGTCTCTTTCCTGAAGTTGGCAGGGGTGCCAAAGCAGACAGGAAGGTCGATGCGGCCGACGGGAAGGGCCTTCTTCCCTGGCACGACGCCATGGAATCCACCAGCGCGGGGTCGGAGTTGGCACCTCTTGACTCCCAGGAGGTCGAGGGTCTCGAGGTAGATGACGTTCAAGCTACTGCCGCCATCCATGAGGACCTTCGAGAGGCGGGCGTTTATGATGATCGGGTCGACGACGAGCGGATAGGCCCCGGGGTTGGGGACTCGATTCGGGTGGTCATCGCGGTCGAACGTGATGGGCGCGTCAGACCAGTCGAGGTAGTGAGGTGTCATGACTCAGACGGAGAAGACTTCTCGATGCTCCCGCTTACACTATCGAGGTGTGAGCTGGGTCGAGGGGCCCCCGTAGATCATGTAGCAGTCATAGACTTGGGGAATTTTCCGTCTTCCCCGTTGTCTCCCTCACCGCTGCCTTGGTCTTTCTTGTCGTCACCTTTCTTCACGCCCACTTGCTCGAAGTGCTTTCGAAGCATGCGACAGTCCTTAAGCTTGTGCCTTGCCCCGTCCTTGTGATAAGGGCAGGGCTCCTTGAGCATTTTGTCGAAGATGGCGCCCTCGGGGAGGGCTCGAGGTCTTTTGCGTTCGGTTGCTGCGACGAGATCGTCTTCTGCAGCCTCATGCTTGCCTTGCTGATGTTTCTTCTTCTTGTTGTTTCTCTTCGAACCTTTGCTCGAGCCTCCGATGTCGTCAGCTGCCGACGCCTTTCCCTTGTCCTTCCCGTCACTGAAGAAGGTGCCGACCGCCTCTTCGCCGGCCGCGTAGTTGGCGACCACATCCATCAGCTCGTCGACGGTGTCGGGGCGGTTACGCCCCAACTCGCGAACTAGGTCCTTGCAGGTTGTACCCACAACAAACGCTAGAATGACATCGAGATCGGAGATGTGGGGTAGTTCGGCGCGGAGCTTGGAGAATCATCGAGCGAAGTCGCGGAGAGACTCCCCTGGTTTCTGCTTGCAGTTGCGCAGTTCCCAGGAGTTCCCGGGACGCACGTAGGTACCTTTGAAGTTCCCCTCGAAGATCCGAACAAGGTCGATCCAGCTGCGAATCTGGTCAGGGGAAGCTCCTCGAGTCACCTACGCACGGTGTCGGACAGGAACAGGGGAAGGTGATGTATGATGGCGTGATCGTCACGCGCCCGCCCGCCTGACAAGCCAGCTGAAAGTCAGCTAGCCAGAGCTCGGGATTGGTTTCACCGTTGTATTTGACGATGCTCGTGGGGGGTCGAAACTTGTCGGGCAGCTGGGCGCAGCGGATCGCCCTGCTGAAGACTCGGGGACCCGGTGGCTCCGGGGCCCGTCGGTCTTCGTCGCTGTCATAACGCCCTCCACGATGGGTGTTGTACCCTCGATCCTCGGCATCCCCGTGCTTGCGTCTGTGGTTCTCGACAATGTCGAGGCGCGCGTCGCGGGGAGCGCGGTCGTCGTTAATACGTTCTCGGGCCGGCTTCTTCTTCTGTCGGGGGGCCGCCCCCTGATCGACCAAGCTCTCCCTTTAGGACCGGGAGGGCTCGACCTGAGGTTTGGAGGCTGCCCCTCGATGCCTCGAGGCTGAGCTCTCGGCTTGCTGAACAGCAGCTACTTGGAGGAGGTCCTCGACCTCGCGTTGTATCCGCCGAGCTTGCGGGTTGGATGGCGCAGGCATATTGCATAGGAGCATAGCCGCCGCGACAATGTTCTGGCTTGCTCGGGGATAATGGTTTGCGGGTTGCTCGGGTCCCCCTGCCTCGTTGATCTACCGGTTGACCTCTCGGGCCCTGGCTCAGGCTCTACCGCCGGGCGGTCGCCGCTCTTGCTCGAGGGTTAGCTCGAGCAGGCACAATCGTTCCTGCTCGTCGGCGAGCTTCACCTGCAACTCCTGAATTTGTGCCAACTGAGCGTCCTGCTCGACAGGACGGGGGCATGTCTCTTGGGGTGCGTCTGGTTGTTGGTCCTCTGCTCTGGGGGGAGCACCCCCCGCCGCAGCGGTAGCTACCGCGGCCGCTGGATTGACGGTTTCCTGATCGGAGTTGACATCACCATCGATGTGGAGGCACTCACGGGAATTGCCCCCGCGTCTCCTCCTGCAGCTGCCGTCGGAGTGTGCCGACGGTGTACCTCCGGGGTCCGGGCGCTCTTACGAAGGCCAAGCCCTTGGAGGCCGGTGTGACAGTCTCCACGTCCGTCATTACACGGAGAAGGGCGCCTAGGCGGTCCTCCAACGTGCTCATGTTGGAGTGGTTCACTGTCGAGATCGTCATCGTGGGATTGTTGAAGTCGAATGAAGGCCGCCGACGACGTTCGAACAGCTCGTGCGGGAGTGGGCTCGATCGAGCGGGGACTTCGTCGCGCTTCCTCGATGAGCGTACTGCAAAGGTGGAGTCGGGGTTGTGGCGGGGTCCTGCCGGTTCGCCCTCTACCCCTGAACTTGGGTCAGACAATCCCTCGACAAGAGGTTCCTCATCTCCGGTCAGGGGCGAGGAGAAAGCGACGGGAACCATCCTCGACCCAGGTTGATGGCGATGACGGTGTCGACCGTGCCTCCTTCTAGATGTGGAAGCATGGTGGTGAGACTGGCGAGCGGCCCCCCATGAGCGTGGGGGCGTACCGCGACCTCTGTTCGGGTCACTGATCAAGAGCAGGGTCATGTCATAGCCCTGGCCGAGGGACATGAACTCCAGGCTCCCAAACCAGATCACCGTAGCGCGTGGAAGTGGTGAAACAAAGTCGCCCATCCAGAAAAATGGCGGGAAATCGTTAGTGACACGCGCTCCCCTACCTGGCGTGCCAACTGTCGGTG
This sequence comes from Bothriochloa decipiens, assembly GCA_023333625.1. Taxonomy (NCBI): domain Eukaryota; kingdom Viridiplantae; phylum Streptophyta; class Magnoliopsida; order Poales; family Poaceae; genus Bothriochloa; species Bothriochloa decipiens. Next base: position 28,034,480 of record CM041637.1, on the reverse strand, counting down.
TTCTGACCCTCGAGGGTTTAACACCAATAAGTAATATTTGTAATTGCGTGCTCCCTTAATCCGGTGGGTGATGCAAGAAGGACACGGCGATTTATCCTGGTTCGGGCAAAGAAGGCCCTACGTCGAATGGGGGGAGGATAATTCGTGTTATCTTGCACCGAAGTGCTAGTACAGGGGAAAATACAAGCAGATGTGAGGAGAGTGAGGTGGGGCTTTGGCGTTCGGACGCCTAGCTCTCGACCTTACACAAGCTCATGGTGTTGTTCTATGGCCTAAAGCCTTAGCGTTTCTACGCTCTAGATCCTCTTGTTTTTTGTCCGGTCCCCTTTTCTAACGCCCTGGCGCCTCCTTTTATAGATGGAGGGGCATAGGGGTACATGTATTTCAAGTTCGCATGACGTTGAGGCCGATCACGTCGATGCTGCTGTAGTGATGTACATCGGTATGGGAGGTCCTGCTGCCGTCGCGTCGGGAGTTGTTGAGTCCCGCTCGAGGGTTTGTTTGTTGACGTCGAGGAACGGCGGTCGAGGTGGTCGAGTTGAAGGGGTCGAGCCTCACCGGATAAGGCTGAATCTTGGGAAATGCGGGAAACGTACTGACTCATACGTCTCGAGGGGGTGCTGGACATGGCACAGTGCTCGGCACGGTGCAATAGCGAAGCACGATCCGCAGGATTCCGGGGCATGGCGGTAAAAGCCAGATTTGACCGCCACACCTGCAACTGTTACCGTAACTATGGCCATATGGTTTAGGCGGGGGTAGGTAGATTGCATTAAATGCGCCCGGGCCCATACGGGAGAGTCAGTAGCCGAGGGGTGCACTGTCCTCGAGGACCGCCCATTTGCCCGAACAAAGTTCTGTCCTCGAGGGTAGGCTCGTTCGGCGGGCGAAGTTACATCCTCGAGGGCAGGCTCGTTCGGCGGACGAAGTTCCATCTTCGAGGGGTCGCCCGAATTATACCCTCGAGTGTGCAGTCCTGGTCCATTCGGTAGCCCCTCGAGCAGGCTTTGGCTTTGGGCCGTCGTTGTCCGTTCGTAGGTCAGCCCGATATGTCTTAGCCTGCGGGCCTTCGTACGTTAGCGCGGGAGGTCACTGGAGGGTTCATGTTGTTGATTTTGCGAGGTTTAGTTCAGTAAACCAGGGGTTGGGGTACCCATTTCCTGGGTAACGACACGAGGCTATGTGGATGTGGCTTGGTACTTTAATTGAAACAAGGTGCTCTAAACGACCGACGGTGACGAAGGTCGACGGAGGCGGCGATTCTCCGGCATGGCTTCAAATTAGCCTCCATATTCACCTCCAACCTACCGTTTGGAGCAGCTCGGAGCTCCAAGTGCTATGGGTGTAGCTAATGAAGGCTCGGCGGGGGGGAGGGGGACACACAGCTGCGAGGCCATGGCGGCGCTCCGGCGGCCGAGGACCATGGCGACCAAGGGCGACAAAGCGGCGCGCCCTCACTGTGGTCCGTGCCACTCTCCATGGAGTTGCCAAAACGGTGTTCTAGGCTACGGCGAATGTGGCTATAGGGTTAATGAAGCAAAACAATGAAAGAAGAGAGGGAACATGGACGATGAGCTTGCCGACGGCCATGGAGGTCGACTCACCTGCGCGCGGTGATGCTGGCGGCTTACGGTGCGGCGGCGGCGAGCCTGGTGACTGTAACATCCTAGATGTTAATACGTAATTAAAATATTAATCAAGTGCATTATCAAGCATAATCATTGAGCATCATGGCATAAATTCATTCATGTTCTAATGATGTCTTTTATATGATGCTTTGTTTTATACATGAAATGATGATGCTTAGGTTATTTAAAGTTCCTTTATCATTTTATGTGTTCCTGTAAGAAGTTGAAATAAACTAAAATCTTGTTTTGTCTTCTGGTACTTTGCAATCTTGTGTATTAGGTCAACCCTGATATGTCTCAACTAAAACAAGTTTATATTTGTAGGTTGGTTGTGCCATTGAAATGATGAGTTGGTTGATAATTCAAAAACTACTTTCAAAACCCTGTTTTACCCCCTTTCTATATTTCAAAATCTATAAAGAATTTCACATTGGTCTAAAAAGCACTTTTTTAGATCTCGTTGAGACCTACAATAGTGGTATTCAAAGTTATTCAAGTTTCTAAAAAGAATTTCAAATGAATTAGAAAATATAGTTTTCTAGTATTTGTCCCCTTTTGATTTTAAAACCATAATTCAAAATTATGCGTAATTTGGGAAAACTTTGTATATGAAAAATATTTGATTTAAAAAGTTAAGCATTCCATAGATTTGAAGATTTTCAAGTTTTATTGAAAAATCAAAAGTAATTTAAAATATTTGTTTCTAGGGTTTTATCCCCTTTTGAATTTGAATTCATATTTCAAAAACTAAGAAGAATTTCAAAATGTTTGTTAAATGAAAAATGTAGCTCTTGAAAAATCATGCAAATGATATTTTGGGATATTTTCAAGTTCTTATGAAAAATTTGGAGTAATTGTAGTTTTTATCTGATGACCTCACTGGCACTACAGCGCTGACATCATCATCGTCCTCTCTCCCCGTCTGTTCATGGCATCGCCGTGGCCGCCGCGCCATACCAGCCTGCCTCCGCCGCTAGCTCGCCCCCGACGCTCCACCGTGTCGCCCGCCCGTGCGTCGCCGCTGGCTTATAAATAGCAAGCCGGCCACTGCTAGCTCGTCGTCGTTCTTCCAGCTCTCGCCGTTCCATCTTGCCAGCAGCTCTGCCACATAATTGCACTCAGTTTGAGCCTGCTCATGCCAGCTCTCGCCGTCGGAGTAGCCCGCACGCCGTCGTCTTCCTCGTGACCGACACTTGTGCCACCGCGAGCGCTTTTGTCGACGACTGTCGCCACCGTTGAGTATTTTCTTCCATCTTCTATATCTTCGTGATCGCCATGATCTCCTCCATCTCATGCGCACCTTTGTTGGCCCGCTGGTGCACAGGAGCCGCCGTGACGTCGACCTCGCCATCGGAGCGCGCTACCGCCGTCACCGCCTCCGTTTGCAGCTCGACCCAGCCCGCCTTCCTGCCAACCAACGAGCACACCGTGCCCCTGGTGAGCTCCTGCGACTGTCCCTGCCCTCAGCTTCAACTCTACAGTGCCGTAGCGGGCGACGTACGTACTCACCGCCGGTGCTCTGTTTCGCCCACCACCTCGCGCATAGCCGCTTTAGCTAGGAGCCACGAAGGGCCCCATTTTCTAGTCCTTCGCGTTCGTGTTGATGTCCTGAGTGTGCTCGTGCGCTCGCTCTCGCCGGAGAAGCTTCCGGTGGGCTTTGCCGCCGCGCCCGCGCCCCACCGTGCCGCCATGGCCGCCAGCGAGGTAGCTCTGCTGCTCTACTCGGCCGACTAGCTAGCTTATCTTCTCGCGTCGTCGAGGTGATCATGTAAAGCCAAGCCCCGTGGCCGGAGACCTCGGTGCCGGCGAGTTAACGGCATCGGCCAGCGTGGTCAGCGCGGGGACAATGTTCCCTTTTTCTTTTTCTATTTTTAGAAAATGTTTTAAGTGTTGTTTTCTTTAGAAATTCATAGTAATTCATGTATAGCTCCAAAAATTCTAAAACTTTTTGTGTATGCTCTTTATGATGTCCTCTACCTAGGAAAAATATGAAATGCCAATTTTGAGTACTTTTTTCATATGTTAAAATTATCTCTTTTAATTGAAAAATCCTTTTTCATTGATTTTTAATAAATAAAATAATTGGCTTTTATTCCTGAAAATTGTTTTGCCATCCAATTAGACCAAGAGCATTTAAAAAAAATTTTTGAGCTTAATTCGACAACTTTAATTTTATGCCTTTATTTTATGCTTTTAAATAATTAATTAACCCTTTTAATCTTGTTTAATCATTATAAGATTTGTTTGACTTTGGGATTGATTGATGAGCTTAGGTCATTAACCTTAATGATCTTTAGCACTTTAATTAATTGTTTGTACTTATCTTAATCATGTCATTCGGGCTTAATCAACGTTATTTTATGTGCTTAATGAACTTCATCAAAGACATAGTTAACCTTAATGAACTTAGTAAGTAAGTTTTGTTGGCTTGCCACTTTATCGTGAAGGAAAGTTGTATTCAAGTCATTAATTTGGTTATGCATTCATCAAGCATCATGTTTATTATTCCATCATGTTGAAACATATCATGTTATCGTATAGCTTCCGTTAACGAAGAGCTAAACGTTGTTGAACCAGATCCCAAGGAGGAGCAGGTTCAAGAGTGGGTGTTGATCCAGAACTAGAGACCGTCTACCCCGATCACCAAGGCAAGCCCCGGATGCATTTAAACCCTTTCCTTGTTTTATAAAGTTTTTATCACTTCAGCTATGAATTGTTGCATTAAGTAATAGGAATTGAGTGATAACCTACCAATTGCATTACCTGTCTTATTTCCATATTCCTTGTTACCTGTTATTTGGAAAAAGCATAGTAATGCTTAGTTTTGCTTAATTATATAGGTTTTTAAATAGTAAAAGAATGAAAAAGATGAGGTTGACTTTTCTTGATAGAATCATGATGATTGTTAATAAATTGAGTCCGGACAGGTAACTTGCATTGGGAAAGGAGTCCCTCTGTAGTGTTTCCGTCTGTTGATGCCCTAGGTCCCATTTGTTGGTGAATTGTGTGTATCAAGACTAGAAAATCCACATACAATGGTGTGGTATACCGTGGGGTTGCTTCTCACGTATATCGACACACTATGGGTCAAAAGTCCCATGTGTATCATGTGGTCGGTATACTTTTGGGTTGGAGCCCATGTATATCGTGTGATCTGTTATGCATGTTGGTTGGAGCCTCATGTATATCGAGATCTAGGTCCCAGCTGGGTAAAAATGATTCAAATCGCCGTTGCTTCTCAAAGAAGAAGACTCGATCTCTTTTCATCATCGTAGTAACAACTTGAATGATGGTTAAGGATTAAGAATGAAGTTGGTTAGTGATCTTGAGTTAGAGCAAGACAACTTTATTTTCTGTTATAACTAATGATGAGTTAAAACTTGATCCACAAGAGCTTTTCTACAAAAATCCTTTTCTTGCGAGCCTTACCTTGTCCCTCTGGCCTGCATTTCTGAGTCTTCACCCCTCTTTTTCATCGGGTCAGTCTTGTTGAGTACTTTTGTACTCAGGGTTTGTTGAACCCCTATTGCAGGTACGGACTGGTGTTGCTAATTAGTTCATGTCGGTGGGCTCGATGTGATCTGATTGTTCTCTCCTGACTTAGGTGCTCTACCTAAGTTATCTTCTGTAGTTCTACTCTGATTTCGTAATTGAAGTTAAGTTGTAAAAGTTAACTTATTCATGTTTTGTAAATTTAATGTTATCATTCTTTCGTACCCTGATTTTATAACAAATATTGTAATGTTGCAGCTACTCCTTTGTTCATCCTGGTATGAGTCAAACGTGGTTTAATCGGGGTCCTTCGAGGGCACTCGACAGGGCTTTCTAAGTTATCTGGGACATATGCATGGCTGTCAGAGGTCTTCAGGACAATGATAGGTGCGTGTGCACCATAAAATTTAGAAGGTTCTGCCACAGCGATGAGGAAGCAGAGCACCTACGGTTGTGGTGGTCAAGCGGGGTCCCCGGTCTTCCTTCGGTGCACGAGCAGTGACAGTGGCGCTCCGGCTCTGCCTCCTCTGCTCTCAGCACCGAGCTCCTCCTCTCCGCCTTCTTCCATTCCTTTCCTCTCCTCTTCTCCTCAAGCGGTCGAGCGTGCGGTGGCCAGCAAGTAAAGGCGACTGGGTACCGGGAAACCCTAGCAGCGTGGGTGACCTCCTTATATAGTTATGGCATCGGCCATGGACGGCGGTGATGCTTGATGCTCATTGAACGGCTTTGCGCAGCCATGAGTTAGGGTTAGGGTCGCACGGCGCGGTGCGGAAGGACGGACGGCGTAGCACGCGGCCGTACTTGGGCGAATGACATCGGGACACCATGGCCATTTTAGGCTGGCGAACGGGATGGGCACGTGAGCAGAAAAGGAAAATGGGGCAGCTGACAAGGCAGGCCCGCTTGTCAGCGAGAGCAGGATGGCATGTGTGTGGTGCGGCGCTGGCTCGTCATGCTTGGCCGGTTGGCCTATTTGGGCTGCGTATAACACCCTAAAATTTGTGTTTTGGGTTGTTATTAGAAATCACTAAATAAAATGTGCTTTTCTATAGTTTAGAAAATAATTGAATGGGTTTGTGCTTGGTGCTTTGCTTGGTTTTGCTAGTGTGAAAAAAAAGAGATTTTCTTTCTCTCTATAGTGTTGGCCACTGCTCTAGCTAGACACCATCCCCTACCAAGCTCCAGTCATCCCTGGCTTATCCTAGCCTATCCTGGTCCGACCTAGTTTACTCTGGCCTCTCCTAGCCTTAACTGGCCAGCTCTGGCCAGTCCTGGCCAGCCCTGGCCAGTCCTGGACAGCCCTAGCCGGCCATGGCCACCCCAGCCTGGCTAGCAGTAGCCGCAGCCGGCCACCAGTGGCCAAACTTGGCCATCAGCAGCATAGTAAGGCCAGCAGCAGTCCGGTCTAGCAACCCTTTGCCATCCTCAAGGCATCCTAGCTTGCTTTGGCTAGCTCCTACCTAGCTTGGGCCACTCCTGGCCTCACCTAGCTTCATCTGGCCAACTTTAGCCAGCAACGGCCACCTGTGGCCACTCTTAGCCAGCCACGGCCAACTTCGGCCGGCCATGGCCAACTTCGGCCGGCCACAGCCAGCAATATCTTGGCCACAGTGGCCACAAGCCAGCCTAGGCTACGACCCAGCTCAGCAGCTAGCTGCAGCAGGACACAAGCAGACATAGCCTTCTCCGGCCACCTTGAGCCCTCTCTGGCCATCCCTGGCCAAGCCTGGCCACTTCCAGCTGGCCATGGCCAACTCTAGCCGGCCATAGCGAGCACCAGCCGGCCACCAGCGGCCATAGGTAGCCGTAGCTGGCCCAACAGGCCAAGCCTAGCGGCTTCAGCCCCACCGGTTCCCCGCTGGCTATAAAGAGGGCCAGCCCCGTGCACCGCTGCCCGTTGGCAACCCAAGAAGGAGCCGCGCCGCCACCCGTAAAACCTTGCCACGCGCCACCGGCCACAGCCAGCCTCCACCGGCCACAGCCAGCCACTACCGGCTGGCCAAGTCCCGGCCGAGGGCCGTGGTCCTCCCTCCCCCGCGCGTGGTAGCAGGCCGCAGCCGGCCGCCACCGACCGTCCAACAGGCCAGGGCCGAGGCCCTTTCCCCGACGCAAGCTATAGCCTGGCTGCCATGGCCATGGTCTGGAGAGGAAGATGGACAGAGGTAGAAGACGAGGTATTTACGACTTTGCCACCAAGCGATTTATTTACAGTTTTGCCACTGAGCGTATAATCTCCGCCGTTTCACCGTTTAAACTCCGATTCGAACGATTCCAGTTGCGTTAGTTTCATGTCATCGCGAGCTACGCAGGAGTAGTAAAGTTTGTCATGTCACTAATTTATGAATTTATTTGGTTAAATGCAATTTGATTAATATTTATTTAATAGTTTTCTAATTAAAAGTAATCTAGGGTTTTATATTTCCGGTCTCGTTGTGTTATGACCGTGTCAACCTTAAGCTTTGTTTTAGCAATGATCTTCATGATGTCATATGTCTGTGCATTTAATCTTGTTCACTTGTGTAATAATTAGTTAATGCTCAACTAAATAAAAGCAACCTAGGGCTATGCTTTCGTTGTCCTTGTGTTGCGATCATGTCAACGTATGTTGCTTGTTATCAATAATGTTTGTCACATCATGTGTTATGTAAGTAAACTTGTTTATTAATTAATATGTGCTCTCTTGTATAAAAGTAATTTAGGTTTATACTTTGAGTTTTCATAAATGCATGTTAATATGACTAGTACCAACTTAAATGCTTCTTTATTAATTATGACTTCTCTAGAGTTACCTTGGAAATATGTCATGCTTCGTTAAGAGTTCTCACATGTTATAACATATTAACCTAGTTAATAACGACTCAATGTCCTTTATAATTTATAAAAGTAACTTAGTTTATATTCACATCGTCCTTTTATGCTAATGTGATTAATTTTAGCATTAATGCCTTCTCGTTAATTGCATGCTTAGTTCAACCTTGAATCATAAATGCTCTATGTTTAATATCAACATGTCTTATCGTTTATGTCCTGCTTAAATTAATCTTTAAGCATATGACGTTTTCTTTAATGCACTCGCATTTTCTTTAAGCTTTATATAATTGCTTATAAATAGAGTATGACTAATGTTTAACCCTGCTTTACATTTCAACATCATCCAACTGATTTAACTTTATGTCTTTCTTATACGTTCCATATCTTGTTTTAGTAAATGTATCAATCTTAAAGTTTGTCTTAGTGCTTGTTGCAAGTACCTCGATAGTCGTGTTTTCTTTAATGATAGATCCGTCGTTTCGTCGTTCTTGCACTCTTGCGACCGTAGCACCGAGTTTGGCCATTTTGACCATTATGTTTTTAGTTTCCCTTTTTATTGGTGTATTATTCTTAGTATTGTCTTTTTTGTGTGTTTGTTTGTGTTATTTGGTTGCTGCGACTAGATGAATAGCGGTTTGTTAACGCTGAAGACTAAGCAGAGGACTGACAAGTGCAGCTGAAGCTGGAGGCCAGAAGAGCAGCTAGACTTTGGATTTAAGGCAAGTGCAGGCACCTTTGATCATATTGTGCCTATTCACTTTTAATTAATACATTGCATGTGTATTAAATCGGCAAACCATAGGGATGACTAGCTACTCTATCCATATATCACCTATGGGGGTTTTTAGTTGATAGGTCATTAGGTTGCTAGTGCTCTACCTCACCTTTCACCTACCTAAGGAAGATAAAAATTGCTTCTTAATTGTTGAGCCTTGGGCTCTTGGCTTCGGCCGTTGGAGAAGTTAATGCATGTCCGCATCGTTGGTTGGCGGTGAAAGAGGGGGGAACGGATGTCAGTGGGCTCGTAGCGACGGGGGCATCCGTATCTCCTCCCCCTTGTGGTCCTTTCGTGGAGCGACAACCTGGGACTTCCATACATCTCCGGGCTAATGGGCTCTGGCTTGGTCTATTAGCAGAACCATCATGGGTAGTTGGGTAGCTTACAGACGGGTAGCAAAGCAATGGCGTGAAGGGTATTACAAGTTCTAGCATGGGAGTTCTGGTTGATCCGTAGACCGGGGCGGTGGCTACGAGTACGTCTCTCATATGCTTGGGACATCGCGGATCGGGTTACCACTGCCTATGACCCTGTGAAGGACCTCGTTGTGACATCTGCCAGCCTATCTTGGAAATGGACTAAGAGACTTGCAACCTCAGGCATAAAGAGTAATCACAATCTGGAGTGAAAGTGTACACCTCTGTGTAGAGTTAAAATTGATATATCGTCCGTGCTCACGGTCACGAGCAGCTCAGATCCTCACATGACTTAGCCTAATGGAATAAATTGTTAAATCATGGTGATGTTGTTTAAGGAGGTGGCTACCTCTGTTGTTGAACGGGATGGCAATCCTGTGTTGCTTGAGACGGCACTCTCAAGGTTGATGATGTTTAATGATATATGCTTATATCTATGATGATAAATGATTCATTAAATACCACTTGAACCTTAATAAAGGGTTGGGTGTTTCAACCAAGATGATTAGAGAATAGGTTGCAACTTGTTAAATCTTAATTGCTACATTTAAAATGCTACCGCAGTTTACCTTTTAGCCTTACCTTTGTATAAGCCATGCATGTCATTACTCTCCACCTGTACTTGCTGAGTTTCGACATGGAACTCACCCTTGCTATAGTTTGTAGTAAAGTGTTTCTCAAAGGAAGGATAAAGAAGTTAGGTATTGGAAGTGTTTGGCATACGGAGCCCCCAGTCAACAGTCCCTGAGGAGAATGAAGACTGAAGAGAAGTCTTAGCCAACGTTCCGTGTTACTCTGATAAGTGTAAGTGTTAAATATATATATTTTCACTATAATATACATTGTTTCTAATATTTATCTGTTTTTTGTTGTATGTGGACTTCCTAGACACACATATGACAACCTCTGGTCTTCTTTGGAAACCGGGGTGTGACACCGCGGGGCCATGCGGGCAGGCCAAGGCGCAGGCGGACGGCGTCAGTCACGGCTGGGCCGTGAGATGCATGGGGCAGCTGGGCCACGGAGCGAGGCAAGGCAGGCCGAGGTGCGCGGCCCGGGGTGGCCTTGCTGGGTTCGCTTGCCGAGCCAATGCGGCAGAGGCCGAGCTGTGCAGCAGCGTGGAGGGGAAGCAGGCCGGCCTAGCGGCTTGGGCTTGCTAGGCCGGTTGGGCTGCTTGCCTCTTTTCCTTTTCTTTTCTTATTCCTAAACCTTTTCTATTTCCTTTCTAAGCACCAAACAAACCATGTCATGATCCTTGTTAGTAAAAAGGGTTAGTGATCATGACAGGCACACTATGCTAGGTCCACTAGAGTCTCATGGCATGTGGAGTCCATGTCCAAGGTTGGTAGCATAGATATATATATACACACACATAAGCGCATGTGATAACAATGTTGTTTGATTTTATTACATTACATAAAATCGAACAAGACCTAAATGAGTGGGAGTGGCTAGGCACTCTGAGGAGATGAAGTTTAACTTCCTCCTTTAACATGTGTTTCCAGTTCGCCATTGAAGGGGGTTTATGGTTGAAAATGTAATTGTTTCTCTCCTTCCATATGCACCATGACGCCAACATAAAGAGGTCCATGAGGTAAGGTCCTGCAAAGATTTCTTTTTGCTCCATTATCATTTGATTGATATCAGCTTGTATATTCCATTGAAAGCCGATAGAGAACCATCTACTTTCAGCTGATGAGCATTGAAAGAACAGATGCAACAAAGTTTCCTCAATATTTTCATGACAAAGAACACAATTGTAGCCCTCTTCAAGAACTTTATGTCTTCTTCTCAGCATTTCTCTTGTATTGAGTCTGTCAACTAGCAATAGCCAAGCAAAAAAATTGATTTTCAGCATGCATTTAGATTTCCATATCCATTTGAATGGTGGCGGTGGTGATATGTTTCTAAAATGATGGTGGTACAGCTATTTTGATGTATATAATCCACTATTCCACTCATATATCCATATATCATCTTGCTCATTTTCTCCTCTAAAAAGATCAAGATCACTTTGGAACAGTAGATATTCATTGTAAACTTGTCTAGACATGGGCAGTCTAAAGAGGCTAATGAGGTTGGTAGTTTGCAAGCAACGTTTCAGTGATAGGTGTCTATGTTGGACATATGAAAAAAGTGTAGGATATTTTCTTGAGAAAGGTACTTGCATTAGTTGATCTTCCCACACTCCCACTGAGTCACCAGATCCAGGTAAACAATGTGCTATTTCCTTGAAATTACCTGTTAGGTAAGTATATCCTTCCACCAAAAAGATCCTCTAGGAGTTAGATGAGGCACTTTATCTTGGTAATAAGCACTCCATATAAGCTGCACCCATGGGACATTTAACTTGTTATAAAATTTGTGGAGATGTTTTGTAAGTAGAGCCTCATTTTGTAGTTGTAGATCCTTAATCCCAAGTCCTCCCTTTTCTTTTGGTTGAATGACCATTTCCCATGTTGCTAGATTATAACCTTTTCCATTAATATCTGATCCCCTCCATAGGCACTGCTTCCTAAATTTATCAATCTTCTCAATCACACCTTTTGGCAACTTAAGAGTACACATAAAGTATGTGGGTATGGATGAAATCACTGAATTAATGAGTTGTAATCTTCTTGAGTAATTGAGGTACATGGAGCTAGCAGAAAGTTTCCTTTCAATTCTGCACATAAGTGGATTATAATCTCTTACCAAAGGTTTGGTGGTGCCCAGTGGTAATCCTAAGTAAGTAAAAGGTAATCTTCCTTGTATGCAACCAAGAACCCCAGTTAGGTGTGGAATTTTGTGGCCTGGAACATTTATAGGGACTAAGCAATATTTCTGAAAATTGACTCTCAATCCAGTGGAAGTAGCAAAACTTTGTAGAAGACCTTTTAAATAGAATAGTTGTCTGGCATCAGCTCGCATAATAAGTAGAGTATCATCGGCATACTGCACAATTGGGAGGATCATCTCTATTTGGAATTGGAAGATGAAAAAGGCCTTGTTGATAAGCTTTGTTAACAATGCTTTGCAAGAGATCTGCTGCTAGAACAAATAATAATGGAGATAATGGGTCACCTTGCCTCACCCCCCTTTTGCAGTGAAAATCTTTGCCAGAGACTCCATTAAGAAGAACTGAAGATGTTCCTCTGCTTAGAATTTGCTTGATCCAGGCACACCATTTTCTAGGAAATCCTTTTGCTTCTAATATGTTTATGATGGCTACATGTTCGATCATATCAAAAGCTTTCTCAAAATCTAATTTCAAGATAACAATTTCTCTTTTAGAAGCATGACATTGGTGTAGATACTCAAAAGCCCAGCCCAAGCAATCTTGTATGGTTCTTCCATTTATGAACCCATATTGATTTCTATGAATAACTTGCAAGATTGTTTTTTGCAGTCTATTTGCTAGTAGCTTTGTAACAAATTTCATGCTGGAGTTTAGGAGTGAGATTGGCCTGAAGTCTGTTACCTTTTCTGGATTTATCTTTTTTGGTACCAAAGTGATATACGAATAATTGATACTATGTAAAGCTGCTGCATTGTTATGAAACTCATTGCACAGCCTGTAGAAATCAAACTTTATGAGATTCCAAAATTTTTTGATGAAGTACCAATTGAGTCCATCTGGCCCTGGTGCTTTGTCCACTGGTAACTCTTTTGCAATCATATCTATTTCTTCAGTCATGAAAGGTTCTACTAAGGCTTCCAGATTGTGTTGTGCTAGCAATTGATTGAGTTTGAATAACATTTGAGTATTGACTGAAACACCCATTCTATTTTTGAATTCATTATAGAATAGGGCTGCCTTCTCTGAATGATCAGTTACTAATCTTCCATCTTCAGCTGTGATTTGAGATATGACATTAAACCTACTTTCAGTTGCTCTGGCATGGAAGAACTTTGTGTTTTCATCTCCCAACTTTACAAGGTTCTCTGTATATCTTTGTTTCCAGTAAACTTGCTGACAAAGTAGCAGTTTTCTTAATTGGGCTTGAATGATCAATCTGAAATTTTTCTCTGTAGAATGCAAACTTCTAATATCCTCTATATCATCCATAAAGGCAATGACAATGTTGCAGTGTTGAATCAGGATAGACATAACTTGATCTAGATCTATTCCAGAGTTTGAGTGCCGCTCTCAAAGCTTTAAACTTGATGGATATGCTTCTAGTTGCATTACTTGTGAGGTGGAGAACCATGCTGTAGAGACTGTGCTATAGCAATCAGGTAGCTGTGCCCAGTAATTTTCAAATTGAAAGAGAGAAGCTCTTGGTATGTGGCTGCCAATCTGGACATTACAAGGTGTGTGATCTAATGTATTCTTTGCTAGAGGTATGACCAGTGTGTTTGGGTATGCCAATGTCCAGGCTGGTGAGGTGAAAAACCAGTCCAATTGTTGCATTAGTGACTGACCTTGCATATTACTCCAAGTATAACTTTGACCTTTAATGGGTAATTCAATAAGACCTAGGTGGTCTATAATATCATTGAAGAGCATCATATCATTTGCATTTCCCCCTGGTCTATTCCTGTTTGCTGCTGATCTGTAGAGATTGAAATCTCCCATAATAATGCAATTGTCATCATAAGCAATATCCAAACTATATAACCAGGAAACGAAGTATGTTCTCTCAGGCTCTCTTGTCGGACCATATACAGTAATCAGATTCCATTCAGTTAGATCATGAATAGATGTGACTTGCATTCTCATGGCAAAAATTTGTGAATCCATAACTACCACAAAAAAGATTCTAGAATGCCATGCAACCAGGATCCCACCAGATGCTCCATCTGAGGGACAAAACTCAAAACTATCAAATCTCTTAGGCGCAAATTTTCTTAAAAAGATTGTGTCTATTTCCTCTCATTTTGTCTCCTGGAAGCAAAATAAAGAGCACGAACTTTCTTGTAACTTATTCCGAATAAGATTCCATTTATCAGGTTCATTTAAGCCTTGCACATTCCAACATAACAAATTCCAAGTACGATTATTATCCATAAGTACTGAGGTGAAGGGAAAAAATAGTGGATGCATAACCACCACTAGCATAGAAGTAAAAAACGACCATGGAAGTTTCAGAGAAACAAAAGAAATAGGGGTCTGCAATATAATCCACAAGCACTTGACATGGAGGTAGGTCTTCTATTCATTGCTTTTTTGTTGGAGAGCAGCTTGGCTTCAGTGACATCCTCAGGATCCACTTCACAGTATGTAATTGCTAGGTTTTGCATAAAAGGGATAGACAAAGCATTTGTTTCGTGCTCAACTTGCTCAGACTGACTTAAATTTTCTTTTCCTGCAGCTGCTACTACCTCTAAAGCTAGCTGGAGTCTCTGTTGCATCATGCTTGTATCTTTTTTATTCAACTTCCTTGGCTTTGATTTTTCATCCAAATACATGTGCTCAAAGTCAGGTTGGTTGTTCAGCCTTGCACTTCTCCTAACCTCGTCATCTATAATAGGTGTAGGCCTTTTCCTAGGCCTCTTTGGCTGTGCATGTATGACCATGGCATTTGTTGGAGTTGCAATTGATTGGTTAACATAGATAGCCTGCAGTGGCTGAACATCTTCCATGAGCTGCAGTGTAGGTTCTGAGGAATATTGAGTCCCATACTGATGCTCAGCATGTGGGTGTAGGACTAGCTGCAGATCATTTGTTGCCACATTTTCCTTTGCTTCTAACTGAGTAGTGTCATTTTGGAGGGGTGCCATCTTCTCGTTTAATGCCTCATTGGTTTCACCCACAATACCGTGCACCATCTGAACAACATCTATGCTTGGTATTCCATTATCACCCAAAAGTTGTGCTGAATCAGAGAAGACATCATTCAAAGAAGATTGGAAAGACTGTTGATGCATCACTGGATCTTCCTGACATGGTAGGCTGTATGAATCTGTATGAATTATTCATCTGAACATCCACTTCAGTATACATCATTCCATTGTTGGGTGTCAGCTGCCCGGTTGGGATCTCTGGAATGTCTTGCTGGTATGGATGAGAGACTTGCATCATATTTGAGTCAATGTGTTCCCATCTGGACTTTATTCTCCTGCACTAAGAAGTCTGCATTTGGCTCAACATCCATGGGGGAGTCCTCTGATGTAACTATAAGATTAGTTTTGGCATTACCATTGTATTCATTTGCAGGGACTAATGCTATCTGCATATTCTGATTATCTGCAGGAGAAGGATCATTGCTGCCCATAAGACATAATCTTAGGGGTGGAGGAGGTGCAGAGGTAGAAGCTCCCCAATTATCTCCCCAGAATGGGTTGATCACCCACTCTTCCAGATCATCCATGTATACATAATCAGGTTCTTGTATCTGAGGATATAATAGACTCATTGGTTTTTTTTCCCTTTGAGGACAAACTGTGCAATCCCAAGACCAATTGGTGCAGGTATGTGAACCGGCTGATCAAGACCTGTTTTGTGTAGAATGTCCTGTAGCAGCATCTGCGCTGATGGCATTGGTCCATACTCATGGTGAATTTTGTGTATCTTTGCAAGCTGATAGATAGGGTAATTACTTTCCTTATCCCAATTATTATTGAACAAGGGAATAATTTGTTGATTATCTTTTATCAAAGGTAACTCTAGTCTGTGTGGTTACCTTGTGCTCTGAAAAAACTTTGAGTATCTGAGCTAATTAACTCTGTGGTCTGTTGAGCACCCTGATTCTGCATTATTGCCTGGATGACAAACTCATTTGCTAGATTTTGAACATGCTCAATATCATTTTCAGCAACTACTTCACCCTGCTGAGGCCATTCAGGCCAAGCATTCGGCACATTTGCAGCTGCAGCTGCAGCATTTGGCATCAGGGGTGGAAGCCATCCCTCATTCTCATTAGCTTGCTCTATATCATCTAGGTCCTGCTCATTTTCCCAGAAATCAAGTTGATGCTGATTTGGGTTAAAACCAGGGAATGGATGTGGGTTGCCATCATCTGGTACTAGATCCTCATTACCAGGAATAAGTTCATTATTTCCAGAGCTTAACACAAAAACTGCGACTGACCATGACTGTCCAGCAGCTCCCATAGCACCTGGTTTGCAGACAACTATACTTCTTGGGATCTTGCTGATATGAAGGACTGAGCATCTAACAAGAACTATAGACTTGAAGTTTTCATTGTTTGTCCAGATGACAATAGTGCCGAAGTTACTAACAGCCTGTGTGATGTATTCTTCTGTCTGATATTCTAAAGGAAAACTTAAAAACAGCACCCAACAAACAAACGGGTAATCATGTGCCACTATCCTGTCTTCTCTGCCCACAGGTAAAAAATGCGGACTAAGATTGATCATAGATTGCCTCCTAATTGCTGACCTGAACCGAATCAGACATAGACCCAGTGGGGAAGGGTAGATTGATTCGATATGCACATGCCTGACCTGCTGGAAGTAGTCACGTACATCATCCATGGCTTGATGCAGTTGGTTCAGATTCTAGGGTGCCGGCTTCACTGTTGCAATGGCGAACATCTCGTGGCGGCAGGGTGGGTTTTTGGCGATCACCATGCGACCTCGAGCAGGTCTAGCCTACTGCTCGAGATCAAAACCTTCAGGGATGTATGGCAGCGGATCAACATCGAAGTTTGCCATGTCGACACTCTCTACGTCGACCGACAACGTCGGTGGTTGTGTTGTGTTTGGCGACGGCGAGGTTTGCACTGCAGAAGTGTCTGTGCTTGGAGTTTCTTTGGCTTGTGATGGAGTCGAGGAAGCCGGGGGGCCAGCGCCGTTATCGAGGTGGTGGTTTTGGCCTTCAACAAGAGTTTTCTGTTTTGGCCTGCAGATTGCACGTGAGATATTACGTGTCAAACATTGCTGAGCTCTGTGACCAT
Source organism: Bothriochloa decipiens (assembly GCA_023333625.1). Classification (NCBI taxonomy): domain Eukaryota; kingdom Viridiplantae; phylum Streptophyta; class Magnoliopsida; order Poales; family Poaceae; genus Bothriochloa; species Bothriochloa decipiens. Next base: position 28,017,514 of record CM041637.1, on the reverse strand, counting down.
AGTTGTAACAATATCTGCATCTAGTCGTGCCTGTACAGGAACGAGCCATGTGTCCTGTCCTCATACAATTCCAACAAACAATATTTGAAAGGTTGTAAGTCTGAAAAATAGATCCATGACTCTCGCTGGTCTTGCTATTCTTGCTTGTTGATCTGCATGCTAAGTCAGAAACTTGTACCGAAGAACATGGAGATCCCGAAACCAGATAATTTGAATTTGATCCAAAAGTCAAGCGAACTTGGCCTATAGTAGGAGGAATTTGACAAACGAACTTTCCAAAGGCTATTGAAGTAGATTGATCGCTCTTGGCAGCAGGATTGGGGATGTAAACAGGTTTTGAGGCAAAAGTAACTTTCTTTGAAGATTTAGCTTGCGCTTTTTGCTTCTAGACATTACCTCAGACCATTGCTTTTCTTGTTCCAAATCCCAAAGACGTTTTTCTCTTTCCCAATTTGCAGTGCCATTTCTCCACAAATGAAAATAAACATCAAAATGATCACCAATGAAACGCCTAAGAGAGTAGCAACAGCTTTGTTTGCAATAGAGAATCTGAAATGGCCTTCACTCTGAAACTGCACGTGGAAGCCAGCAGGTGCACCACCCAGACACGAAGCCAAAGCAAAAGAAACTGATTCTTCTGATAAACGAAATGTAAAATGGCGAAAAGTTGCTAGGAGAAACAAAGATCCCAAAGGGGTGGCCAGAGTCTGATGAACCGACGAACCGAATAGCTGTAAGATTTCCTTGCAAATTTTTTTCCCATGCGAAAAGTCCAGCTTTCTTGCCAGTTCCTCCGGTAAATCCATGGAGAGGGGAGAGGAGGTGAGATGACTCACTTGTAGATTGACGAAAAGAAGGTGGGATTGCCGTGGTTGATCACCGGAGAGGAGGTTCACCGGCGTCGACATGGGGAGTCATCTGGTACTTTTAAAAGACCTCCGCATTAATCTTTTCCTTAGATTTGCAAAATTTATTATAGACAAAAGCATCTACATCAACCCTTTCAAAGTTTTTATGAACCGAGGGT
>CM041637.1:27949410-28016477 GCA_023333625.1 Bothriochloa decipiens | reverse complement strand
CTAAGACCATGGTGGAAGTGACTTAGAAGGACATGGTCAGGCAAAGAGAGGTTTGGGCCGGCATTGATAAGATTTAAGAATCTGGCCCATTGTTGACGGTGGATATACCATGAAAATCCACACTCAAAACACCGTCAACATGCCTCGATTCTAAGGAATAATAACATAACATGAGCATATTTATCAATAACTAGTTCCACTTGTACTCTTACGTGAGCTCACCTCGAGCTGAGCTTCAAGCACGATCCATGTCAAGGTCCTTGGAGTCCAATTCAACCATCAGATCAACTTGTGTTTTTATCCAACGACAAAGGATTGTTTCACATGGATTCATGGGCCCATAAGGAAGCAAGCAATGTGACAAATATTTGGTAAAAGACCAAACCACTCCAGATGACAGGTGGGGACACCTTCTAGAAGACCCAGACGGGACCACCTGCTATTTGGGGGGTCGGCCAACCCCCGCCTAGTGGGCCACTAGGTCGGTTGGCCCCCCACCGCCTTCCTACATGCCTCCATACATCAAGCTTGATCATGGACGTCCATCTGAGGTGGTTTCAAGGTTGGTTCATCCAAGGGTGTAGAGGGATGGAGCACACGGATCGCTGACGTGGCACCCCCTCTTCTTCCCCTATAAAAGGAGGCTGCCACCACCCTTGGAAGGCATCTCTCATTCCTATTTCCACTTCCAATCCTCCAACAGAGATCAAGCAAGAGTAGTAGTTAGTCTAGAGTGGGAGTTAGAGTTGAGTCGAGTGAAGCTCGAGGTCTCCGGAGTCATCTTTTGGAGAGTCTGGTATAGCTCTTGTATCTTTCTCTTTTTGTAAGACTTTTCCTTTATTTATATATTATTCTTACTTTACTTTATTGAGTATTTACTTAGTGCAAGTTTATATTTATAGTCTTGTTGTGTGCTTGTCTTAGTAGTATAGTTGTCTTAGTTAGATTGGTTTCCTGTAAACAACTCCTTATGTGTGTATCATTGTCCTATATTTGCATAGGAGCTTTAGTTATCTGCGTGTTAGCTAGAGCTGTAAGAGTAAGTGTCAGCTTGGTGCTCAGACTTAGTCTTACCTTTGATTGCCGCTGGTCCGCACGGATAGTTCATGAGCGCACTCCTGAGAGGTGATAGGTCTTGGTTGGCATTAGGGTTTCTCACCATGTTCGGACTAGTTCTTAAAAGATAGGGTGTCCATAAGCCAAATAGTCACTTTAGTAGAGGTTCTGTCTTCTACTGTCTCGTCTATCCCCACCACACAAGTAGTAAGGCACCAGTCTAGTTAAATAATCTATCTGCCATGATTAAGTGCATAGAAGTAAAGTTAGATACATATGAGTCCTTTACTCACTCGTTGTCCTCCCACCTAGCTAACACTCTATCAGTTATCTTTAGATTAGGATCTTTGCTATCTTAATTACCTATCCTACCTTTTATCCGTTTACCCCCTACTATGCTAGTTGATACTAGATTGTAGTAGACACAATGATCTCTTTTCCCTTTTATTAAATATTCCTAGCTACTGCTTTCCCCTGGGATAAAATAAATAACGATACCTTGGAATCCTCATCCTCGGTGAAGTGCTACATTGATACATTCTATTCGCTTGCGGAATAATTCAATAGATATAAGAAATACCCCACAAGCATTTCTGGCACGTTGCTAATCTTTGGTAGCGACGTTAAGAATTACCAACACCCATGCTACTCCTAGAGTCTCCTTCTCCGTCTGTTAAAAACAAAGAATTTCTATTCCAAGAGCGGCAACTTTAGAAAGAGGAAAGAAAGCAAGACAAAATTTATCTCAAAGTTCATCCCAATTTCCATCAACACCCCCTATGGTATGAGCATAACATTGTTTCACACTTCCCAAAAGAGAGAATGGAAACAATTTCCATTTAAGGGTGACTTGTGTCATGCCAGAAAAAATTAGGCAAGAACACAAGTGCTCAAATTCCCAAAGGTGGGTATAAGGATTTTCATCATGTTGCCCGAAGAAGGGTTGCGCCCGACCCATGGCTATGAAAGCAGGGCGTATTTCATAGCCATTTGTAAGAATTGGATGGGATGATGGTGAAGGTTCTAATAAATCGCCCTTTGGAACCAAAAATTTAAAGATAGGAGTGGAATCCATGTGGTAGGGATGGTGGTGGTAGTGGTAAGGTGCATATATTTTGTTTTTGTAAAAGGAAAATAAAAAGGATACATGGACGAACTTGGTTTGAATCTAGAATAGCTGCTGTTCCCTAGCAACGGCACCAGAAAGCTTATTGGTATTTCTTAGTATAAGCATATAAATTCACAAGCGCACGGAGTATCATTGTAGCTTCACCCGAAAGTATTCAGGGTATCGTATTTTCCACAGGGAATAGAAGTGTACTAGAGAGAAGCAAGAATGTCTAGGAGAAGAAGGTATAAAGATATTTTTATAGGGCAAGAGGGTTTTCTAAGCTCAGCCCAAGAGGTCACCAAATAACTAAAAGTCTCGGCTTACTGAACTCACTCACCTCGGAGCAGCGGTACCTTTTCGACCCTTGAAAAGACTCGGAAAAGGTGATTGGGAGAAGGTCGCCAAAAGCTCTACGAAAATACCAGCCCAAACGAGGTGGAATACAAAGGCCTTGTCGGGTCTGTCACCCCCGAGCTACCACAACTATCCGTAGGGTTGGGCGCAAACTCAGGTAACACCCTAGCCTAGACACCATGTCTAGGCTAGCGGTTACTACTCTAATCTGATATCTTAGCTAGACTTGAGCACTCAGTCAAGTGGAGATCCCATAAGCAAGTGAGTAAGCACTAAACTTTAATTAACTAGATCACTAGGAAATTGCAAAGAAAGAATGCGGATATTACTCCCGAAGGAGTCGGCTCCGTAGAGGTACAAATTGGAGGAGAACCCGACAAGCCGACTCCACCTCTGCTCTTCCCTCCTATCTCTTCCTCTTTTCTTTAATACAACTAGGCACTAGCACCTAGAGGAACACTACTACTAACACCCAAAAGATATGGAAGTGGAATCTCAAAAGGTATAACATAAACTGTAGAGCTCAAAATTGTAGTGTAGAGTGTGTTTACAATGGGAGGAATGGCCCTCAGCGTGTGAGGCGCCGCCATGTGGCCGCACCAGATTCATCCATTTGAATCTCGGTTGCCGACTTTGGTGCGCGTGGGCGCGTGTTCGTGTAACGTGGATGGGGCCACGTGGCTCCTCGGGGTAGGCTGGCCCGTCGCAGGTCTCCTGCTTGCCGATAGGAGCAACGCCGTGGGCCCAACAAGGCGGGCCCTGCTGGTAGTGGCTGTTGGGCAGCTACTGCTGCGCTCTACAGGTGTTGACGCCGGTTGTAGGGCCCAGCCTACCACGTGGCTAGCTCTGGTTGGCCGCTGGCGTTGACCATGAGGTGCTGACGTCAGCGATGACGTCAACACTCCTTTTTAATTTGCATAATTCATATCTATTTATTGGGAGCTCCAAAAATAGCAAATAATATATCCATTTTTAGCAGCTCGATGAGCCCGTCGCAATGGTGTGCTCTATTTCATTGTTTGGGATACTTTTATTTCATGAAATATTAAGTATTCCTACAATACAAGTGAAAATAACAAAACTTGTGGAACTTGTTAGATAAATAATAATTTTGTTATGATATACCATGGAAGTTTGTCATTTTAAATTAGTTTGGCTGTCAAATTATATGCAATAAGAAATGCCAACAGTTGCGCTCGAAATAGGGGGGAAACCGACCTCTCTCCCCCTATAAAATGAGGCCTCCTCCTCCTTCAACACACACATTTGGCATACAACACTTGACACCTTAGTTCCACCTACATACCGTTAGTATTTCATTTGTATTCTAGAGCAAGGCAAAGCTACCTTGGAGAGCTTGGCTCCTTGGAGGAAAAGATCTTGGGTAGTGGCAATGAGAATAAATTATAGTTCCAAAGTTATGCACTCATTATTTAATTATAGTCGTGGTTATGAATTACTGTGTAGACTTTATGCTTATTCCCTCTTTATGCATTGCATTATCGTAATGAATATCTGGCGGGGATAACATTTAGTGAACTAAGTTGCATGGCGGTAGTTCATTGTAACCATTTTGGTAAAACCTGAATCCTAGGTCGTCGATTCGGAGAGTCAGAGTCCATGGGGATTTGGATTGTTCTCTGTATATGCAAGCATGGTGCTTGGATATAGAGGGGCAGGTGGATGCTTGCCCATGCCATGACTTGATGGGGTAGGCGGCAGGTGGTGACAGACCTATCCATCCTTCGTAATCCCCCAGGTTCACATGGGGGGTAGAAGATTAAATTAGCACAACAACAAAGCACTGTGTTCTTCCAAACTGCTTCTGCTTAGCAACTACTACTACTTGTACAATTTACCTCTGATGCCCCACACATATTGTATGACTATACAAGATTAAATGCCTGCTTTAATTACTAATTAATTAATTAGCCACCCATCCATTTAGTTTAGTTTTAGTTTATTAGCTTATTTATTAGGAATGTCATGTGTCACACTATCTTGAAGTCACTATATTTAACCATGTATTAACATTGGTGTACATGTTGCACTATTATCTAAGTCACATCCATACTAGAATCCTAATCAATTAAATGCCTTGCTTTGGGAAAATATAAATAACGACACCCAAATACTCCCAGGTGTGTAGATTGAAATCTAAAATTGACAAGGAACCATCAACAGGTACATTTATTAGCAACACTATTTTTTTAGTGATGTTGCTAGATAAAGCCACCAACATTTTTGGTTGCCATTGCTGGGCATGGATCCTAAGTCTATCTCTAGTGGTGGCACTAAGAAAGGCCAACATGCACCTCCGGCTTCTCCTGCTCTTGAATAGTTTCTTGTAATTTTAACATTGACATCCTTCTTTTGTAAGAATATGTTATCTTCTTGTGTAAATATGAACCCCTCAGGTTTTGTAATGAGTTCTTACTCCTTGTGCTTTGTTGTGTAGAGGCTTCGAGCTATCTTTTTCTTTTGTATCTTTTATCTTGATACTCCAAGAGTTCTTTTGGATGCATAGGCTTTGACCAATCCTGTTGTTGAGTTGATGCCAATTACTGATTGATGATAGCATCTATTTTGCGGTAGAAGTGGCCAGGGTTGTTTCCCGAATTCATCATCTTGTTGTGTGAGACTATGTCTTTAGGTCAGGTAGTTTTCAAGTTGACCCATCTTGTGGTCAAGTGTAAGGCCATTTAGGTCGGGTAGTTTGCCGATAGAATTGTCTTGTGGCTGTGGATAAGGTCGTGTTCTTAGACCAATTTTTTGTCAATCGAACCATCTTGTGGCCTAGGGTCAGGTCATGTTTTTTGGCTAAGTTATTTTCGATCGAACCTTCTTGTGGCTGAGGGTGATGCTGTGTTTTTAGGCTAAGAATCAAACCACTTGTGGCTGAGGGCAAGGCTGTGTTTTTAGGGCAAGTTGTTGCCAATTAAACCATCTTGTGGTAGAGGGCAATGTCGTGTTTTCAGACTAAGTTATTGCTAATTGAACCATCTTGTGGTTGAGGGCGTGGCCGTGTTTTTAGGCTGAGTTATTGCCAATTGAACTTTCTTGTGGCTGAGGGAAATGCCATGTTTTTAGACTAAGTTATTGCCATTTGAACCATCTTGTGGTCGAGGGTGGGGTCATATTTTTAGGCCAAGCTATTTTCGATCAAACCATCTTGTGGGCGAGGGTGTTTGAAAGGTCCCTATGTGGTTTTGGCAATTGAGTGACAACTTTAGGTTGGACTAATGTGTTTATGTTGAGATACATAGAGGTTATTCCACATGTGATTAGGTGATGAAGGAGCTCATTGCATATGAGACATGACAGGAGTCATGTGACCAAGATGGAGAAGATCAAGATGAGGCTTGACTCGATGGACCGGTTGGATATGTGAAGGCAAGCCAAGGCTTTGAAGCGACGGACCTAGGAGATGGTGAAGCTTGGGCAAGACTTGGTGCAGATGGAGCGACTCAATGGTGAAGAGCAAGTGAGGTCAAGATTGATGGACCAAGAAGATTGCATGATGATATGAAGTGAATCATATCATTTGGTGATCGTGTCAGTGTCTGTGTTGCATTGGCACATTGGAGGAAGACGGTGGAAATGGAAATGCGCAAGGCAAAGGTATAACCTAGGGCATTTCATTTCACCGATCATGAGGTGTGTAGAGAAGTTGATGGCCAGGTTTAGGATTGATAGTCGTGCTATCAAGAGGGGCAAAATTGTTTGCATATCAGTCATCTTGTGCCACTTGAGTGATCTAACTTTGTGACATGCTATGATCGAGTGGTGTTGTGAGAGCAAGATAAAATTCTTTGAAAATGATTGTGAAAAAGCTAACACACATGCACATGGTGATGTACACTTGGTGGTGTTGGCACATTTGCAAAGAAGAATTTATTGGAGAAGGTTCGACGAACTCTTGTTTTGGACAAGAGAGATGATGGCTATTGGATTGGAAAACTGATTTGATCCTTTGTGATCTGGATCAAGAGGATATGTGGGTTGTGTAACCCTCTGAGTAAGCTTTCCAACATGTCTAAGAACATCAAAAACAGAGTTCGGAGCTAAGAGTTTTGCCCGTTTTAGCGCGAGGTGGTCTGCTGCCCTGAAAATCAACGCTGCAAACACGGAGCTGCGGACACGTCCGGAGAGCTCCAAACATGACCAAGAACATGTTGCATTTCTAGTCGAGTCCCGGACGCTTAGTGTAACATCCCTAAAAATCCAAATAACAAAAATCACAACCAACAAAAATTTTTCTAAAAGTATCCAATGTTTGGTGAGTATCATATAGGAAAACATCTCATAGTTCACAAGTAGCACCAATGTTAGTTGAAGCATTTGTATTTTAACTTCAAGAGTATGATTCACCTCTTATTGATTTTATGTGTTGATAATAAAATCAACAACCTTTATATCACATGTGAACATGTATATGTATAAGTATCGCATGTGCTAACACGAGTATGTCTATATTATGCTACTAACCTTGGACATCAACTTGACCATGAGACCCTAGGGGACTTACCAAGTATATCTTGGTCACTAACATGATCAACACTAACAAGGATCGTTAGCATAGTTAGTTAGTGGCTGGTTTAGTAAATAGAAAAGAGAAAAGAGAAAAGGAGAAAAAGGAAAAGGCAAAGCCAGCCTGGGGCAGCAAGGCGGCCCAGCTTGGCCTACCGGCCTCGCTTGCCCCATGGCCCAGCATGGCCACTGAACCAGCCAGCCTTCCCCATGCCAGGTCACCCCAGCGCCAGCCTCGCCGCGTGGCCCGGCTAGCGCATGCAACCGACCTAGCAAGCTGCCGCGCTGCCTTGGCCTGCCTTCCCCGTGCATGCTGCGCCATGACCCAAGTGGCCGAAATGGCCCAGTAGGTCGCAAGGCCACCCACTCGCTTGCACGCATGTGCTTGCGCCACCCCACAGCCGCTGCCATGTGGGACCGCCTATCATAAGTCCCGTTTTACCTTATCTGTGCTCTGCGCCGTCCTGTCATTGTTCCCGAAAATGGCAACACCATCCTCCACCGTTCATCCCGTGCCCGTGACCCGCCACAGCGCTACTTCCATCCGTCCGTGTCATGAAGCCCCCAGAACCCTAACCCTAACTGATGAGCGCCCTAGGCCGCTCAATCGGCACCTTTGATCCCCACTGTCCACCGTCGGCCGCCATTGCTATAAATTGGAGGAGCTCAGTGCCATTAGGATTTCCATGCCCGTGTAGCTTTCCTGGCAATGCACGCGCCACCACTCGCTGTCCACGTTGAGAAGGAGGGGAGAAGGGAGAAGGAGAAGGCGGGGAAGGAGAGGAGCACCGAAGCCGCCCCGATGGAGCTCATCATAGAAGCCGCTCGCTAAGGAGCCCCAGAGCCCCTACATGTCTACTCCGGCTGCCGAGGTTCTGCGTCCTCTTCCCCGAGCTGCTGTAACCACACCGAGATCCGCCAACACCACCGCGCATGAGGTGAGAAAGCTGACGCCGTGCTCGTCCCTCCATGGCCGCTGGCCAGCTCATCCTTGGCATTCTCGTCGTCCAGTGAGCCTTAGGCCTCATTAGCTGCATCTTAGCATTCGCCTCATTCTAGAACACGTTCTTAGCAACTCTTTGGGAGCCGGCATGGACCACAGTAAGGACCCCACGCTTTGGAGGTCCCGGTCTCCCCGAACTCCGGTCGCCGGAGTGCCGTCGCGATGCTTGTCATCACGCGCACCCCCGTTGTGCCCGCTAGCCGCGGTAGATAGGATTCGGAGTTCTGAGCTACTCCAGTCAAAAGATGGTGAGAAGATGGTGTCCAAGGAGGAGGATTTGGCCAAAGCGTCGCCACCGTCGCTGCCGCCGCCGCCGTCGTCGCCGCCGCCGTCGCCGCTGGTCCAAATTGAAGCGCTTGTCTCGCTCGCCATTGACACGCAAAGCAATAGCGCAGGCCATAGCCACCTCTCGTGTGCTGTAGCAGCTCGCTGCCATGGCCGTGCCGCTCTGCGCTGCCGCCATGCAGGCATCGACAAGCTGGAGCCCCGCGAGCGCATCGCGACCCCGTAGCCGCCTTCGCTTTGGCTCCGCGTAGTTGTAGCGCCTGACGGAGCTGCCTCCAACGTGATATAGCGCCTTGTAGCCATAGTCACGCCACGCACCACCATAGCCATGCACGCGCTGGCGAGCCCTCAGGCCACGAGTCCACCGTGCCCCCGCGATCGCGTCCGCCTTCGCCTCGTGAGCCCGTAGCACTCGCTAGAGCCACCTCCCTCGCGCCAAGGCTCCCTTTCGCCGCAGCCTCGCTATCCGCCACCGCCGTCGCACGTGCGCTGGTGAGCCAAGTCCCCAATGACCTGCTTCGACCCCGCCATCGAGTTCACCATGTCCTAGTAGAGCCCTAGCCGCTACCTTAGCACCCAAGCCGGCCGAAACCACCACACCGCTCGCCGCCGACGGTAGTGCCGCCGCGCCTGCAGACACACGGGCAGAGGAGATGGGGGATTTTCCCCTATCCCCGTAGACCCGGTCCACTAGACCAGCCGGATCAGTCACTCGCCGCAACATGGACCCTGTGTCCATGGTCCACCATGGACCTAGTCCAGTTAGCCACAGCCCATAGACCACGGCCCAAATAAATCCATATCGCCACGTGGTGCACCCCAGCACTTGAGACATGTCCGGGCCAGGCCAGCCCAACACGACCCAGATCTGGCCCTGCCTAGGCCTGCCGAGGCCAGGTTAGGTTGACCGTTGACTGGTCAATGATTGACCGTTGACTGGGTCCCACCTGTCATTGACCATTGACCCCGGTCCCACCTGTCAGTGACTGAGCTACCGAACCCACGGTGATGTCAGCATGACGTCAGCCCTACGCCACCACTGTTGGACCCACAGTGCCACGTGGACCAACCAGATTGCGCCACATGTCAGCCTCTGGTTTAATCAGCCTTTTTCTTTTTCAGAAAATGATTTAAACTTCAAAAATTCATAACTAATTCATACGAACTCCAAAAATTATGTACCAAGTGTCCAAATTTTCATAAAAATGAGCTCTACGTCATAGGCTTGTGTATGATTGCATTTGGTGTTATTGAATTTCATTATGTCTCGATTTCTAATCCTGCGAAGGAGTTGCCCGAGGAGGAGGACTAGGAGCACGCCAAGGACTTGAAGGAGGATTTGAGTGACAGCTATTCAGGTGCCACACCCCACCCAATCTCGTAGAATCCTATTACATATGGCATAAAATGTACTTTGCTAGTGCTTTATTTATGAACATCACCTGATGATAGGTTGCATGGTAGAATTCCTTGATGAGCCTTTACCTTATTGCAACCTTATCGCAACCTTTACTTAAGATGCTCTACTTCTACTATGCTTATGTCTATGATGTGATGCATGGTGGGGAGTATGGTAAGGTATATGGTTAAGGCACGTGGTGCCACTTTACTCGGGGAGAGTACTGTGTGTGTCTTGGATGTGTGGTGAGGGTTTGAGTCAATTGGACAGGATTCTACGATGAGCCATGAGGGCGAGTCTTGCTGGGGGGTGTGTTCTGGGTATCCCTATGTGAGGTATCTGTGGCAGATACATTATGAGGAATATGGTGATCCCGAGGGTGAGAGCCTTCGCGGAGTGAAGCCTCGGGTAGGAGGTGCTATTTTAGCATGGACTATTTTAGTCCCTATGGGAAGATAATCCTGTCTGATCCCCTAGGATCTAATATCTCTTGAGAACCGGAACCTTGGGACCTACGTGCTCACCGGTCGCCCCTGTATGGGCAGGGGATGGGTGTCTGACTAGCTAGAACGATGCCACTACTACTAGGTTGTTAGCAGATAGTGTCGGGAGGTATAGGCATTTGGGACACACATCCTCCTTAAAGCCGCATAGTTACCTTGGTGGCCCGGGTAACCACGCCTCACAGTCTCAGTGTGCCGGTGGTATTTATCCGTGATGTCCCAGTACTTAGTGGTAGGGTGGCATCACACCGGTTAGAAAGTAGCCGGAATCAGCCTAGGGGGAGCGCACCACCGACGATGGTGATCTTGTGGTTACAGGAGTACATGCTCTGTAGAGTTTTGAATCTATATATAGTCTGTGGCCTCGGTATGGCCTTTCCCTTGACCTACGCTTCTCGGGAGTAATGAGATGAGTCCTTCTATTCTCCCCCTGGTGTTACCCTTTCGGCTCTGAGCCGCTGAGACAGGCTCCGAGAGGGAGTTGGACCTGTCAACTGAGTGCGAGAGTGTGAGATGTGTGTGATGGTGATGGGATGGGATGGATATGTGGACAAGATGGGTTAAAACTTGATGAACTATAATATTGGTCACTATTTGCATAGGAAACCATAGCCATATATTAAGCCTCTTTGATTATATCCCGTGCATTCACCAAAAACTACATAGCAAAAGCAATGCATAGGGTGGGAGATGTGGCCAGTACAAAATGTATTGAAAATTTGGATTCAGGTTTGGATGATGGCTTGTTGACGCCCCTGGAGGACGAAAGGATTAGATGGTCTCATGCCTACGCTCAAGATGGTGCAAGATGACGCTTTCGCAATATCCTTTCTACTTTCATAGCTACTCTGAATGCTAGATACTCTGATGATTCTGCCATGTGGCAATGTAATAATTTATGTAAACCCCTCTATTGTATTCTTTTATTCGATGTATGGCTTTGTAATCAACTGATATCAGATAACTGATGATTTGACCTCCTGGGCTGTCATTATATCCTTCATTTTTTTTCCCTTCATGGAAAATTGAGGATGTTTCAGTTGGTATCAGAGCTATGCTTGACCCTAGAATGAGACCCATAGGATTGGATGATAGAATAGGAGATCTTGAACTATTTTTGGTTATATACCAACCTTGCATACACTTTTATGCTTGGCTCACCCTTCCCTTACTCACCTTCTAACTTCTTTCTCGGTTCCAAATGTAGATGGCAACCTTTGCAGAGGTCCCTTTTGACGGACAGAAGCAGCAAGACTACACTCAGATCCTGCATGAGACACTCGAGCTGCTTGGTGTTCCCAAGTAGAGCTACAGCTGGACTTGCAACTGCAAGATCGAACCAAATAAATCAGAAGAGTGCTATGTGGTGAGTATCTGGATTACCGGGTGCGAGGAGGTGCCCGCACTGAAGACCTTCGCATCCCACAAGGTGGAACGTACCATCACCTACGCAGCATAGCTCACCCTTCAAGTAGTGATGAGAGACACCTACGAGCTGCTCAAGATAGGACCACTCCACCTGTTGCCCCGAGCTCTCGACCCTTCTAAGGACGACAGGGAACATTGGGCCGAGGCCATGAGCATTTGGGCTAAGGAGGATGACATGACACTCAAGAGTATGGGAAGACATGTACTCATACAGGATAAGATTATCATGCTATTGGAGGGAAATAAGCGCTTCTACAAGCATCAAGTCTCTGTGTTAGAGAAGAAGGTGAAGGCCCAAGAGGAAGAATTAGCCAAGATGTAGAAGTCTAGATGGTCCAACATGGCACACCTTGCCAAATACATGAAAGCAGGTGTGTATCTGCGTGACATCATGAGGATAATGCGAGAGAAGTGGAAGCAGTCCGATGCGTGCCGTATCAGATAGTACTGGAAGCTGCAGATGCAGCTACCTGCCCACTGCCGCAAGGTGCCTTGTACCGAGAAGTTCATAGTGGGATCCACCAGTCTCAACCTGGATGCTTGCCCGTACCTTCAGCAGAACCTACTCTAGAGTGGGAAGAAGCCCGAAAGCATGTGCGAAGGATGTTCAGGACCAACGCATAGCTCCAGGAGATGACTGCTAGTTCTTTCCCCCTTGAGCCACCAGGTTCGACACCCGAGCAGTGATCTGCAGACGATGACATGACTCACTTTTGAAGTAGAGTAGATTGTCCCCTTTTTGAAGCCTACCTACGCATAGTGCTGAAATTCCCATGAGTCTTCTAGTGTAGCTACTAGAGACATCGCCTTGTAACAAACTTGATGTAATGGATGCTCGAATCTTATTGTGCCTTATGGATCTTCCTGCTTCTTTGAATGAGTGTTGGATAGATAAATATGTTTTAAAACAATTAAATTAGTTTAATTACTTAGCTAAGTTGCTAATAATTCATATCACTTGCACATGTTCCCTAAAGTCTGGTAATCTTGAAGAAGGATGACTGCCAGCCATGGGCCATGGACGTGGTGGTAGTCATAGTTACATGGGACATCGGACATCCATTGGTTTCGACCTAGAGAAGGAAGAACTTCCGGTCATCACTTTGCCAACCACCAGGACCCATGTTGAGGAGCGTTCTCCATCACCCCTACCACTTTTGGCTAGGGTGTTGACTCAACAGACACGCCTTCTGGGAACCTTGGCTGAAGACTTCCAGCAGAAGTTGGCTAGTGCATTCCTGTTAGAACTCCCTACCTTTGATGGCGCCAACGGTGACCCTATCACCACCATGGACTGGCTATATGACATGATCGAGTGGCTAAAATAAACCATCTACACAAAGGAGGATCAGGTCAAGATCATAGCCCACCACTTCGAAGGTAACACTCAAGCATGGTGGAATGGATTCAGCACGTCTCATCAAGACCTCACCAACATCTCGTGGGACGAGTTCACTAAGGCCCTTTTATGAGCGCCATGTGCTAGCAGAAGTGGAGGAGACTCTAGCAGAAGGGCTCCACAATATCAAGCAAGAAGCTAGCACAGTTCACAAGTATGCTATCCGCTTCATTCACTTGATGCGGTATGTACACCCTGTGTCGGGTACCTAGGAAAGGGGTACCCTTAACCCTCGATTAAGTGGATTAACCTCAGACATTAACAAACCAAAAACCACTGCGGAGATTATCCTTCACCTAGCACAAGAAGCCCAATTGCCAAGTCATACTAGGCTGACCCACGAACGGCCCTCGGCAGTCTAGGCCACTACCTGCCCGATGGGTCCCCGCTTGAGGCAGAGCAGAACACTCGAGGGTGCCACTCGGGCTACCCCTTGGTGACGAAGATTTACCTGAGCAAACGGATGCCCCTTGAGTATAGCACACCCCTCAATTACCTACTCCCGGTACAGTTTTTAGGACATTTAGTGCATTCTACCTGCTCCCGCCTAACTCATGGCTACAGTCATGGTAAGAATCATGTGTATGAAGGTCAAATCCAGTTTTTACCTCCCATACCTGGGAATCTGGTGGGTCGTACCGTACTGTAGCTCCATGCCGCGCACTGTGCCTAGTATCAAGCGAACCCTCGAGGCATATTTATCGGCATCCGTACCGCATTTCCCAGGGCTCGGCCTTATCCATTCGGGCCTCGACCCCCCTCAACCACTCTCTCCCCCCTGCTGGATGTAGGGCCTTCTTTTGCCCGAACCAGGATAAACCTTGTGTTCTTCTTGCATCACCATCTAGATTAGGGAGCACGCAGCACATATTCACTCATTGGTGCTAGACCCCCGGGGTCAAAACATCGACACCCTGAGAGTGTGGCCACTGAGGAGGACAAGCTGTATTACTTCATTCAGGGACTGGAAGTTCCCCATCATATTGCTATCACAGAAGGACTTGCCACACCCTTGAGGAGGCCATCAATGAGGCAATGAAGTCAGAGAAGACCCGTCCTGAGACAAACACGCTCGTCCATATGAAGACTCACTTTGAAGGGTCATCTCTCAACCTGGTCCAACAATGACCGCGCACATGTAGTCTCCCTACAAGCAGCTCCTTCCAGAGTCACGCCCTTTAGGTTTGTGACATGGGAGGCTGCTGCACTTGCCCCTAAGACCAATGCGCCTTTCACCTGCTATGGATGTGGCCAGCCTAGCCATAGAGTTTTAGGATGCCCAAGTAACAAGGTTGCCACGCTGGCACCTGCAAGTGATGGACCCATCATTTGTTTTGGATGTGGTCAACCAGGTCACAAAGTCATTAGCTGCCTAGGGATTGATATTGTTTCACTAGCTATGATTCCTTTGAAGAGGATTTAGGTTTCAGCAAGGAAGGTTCACAATGATGCATGAGCTACCCACTGGCAACTCACACATAGTTCTGCTAAAGATGTCCCCAACAAAGAAGAACAGAACACAAGAGTCACCCCAACCCTCAATGGAATAACCTGTTTTAGATGTGGCCAAAAGGGTTATAAGGTTGCATTTTGCCCTCTGAAGGATGCCACTGCAAGTCCCATGAGCCACAGAGAGCAGAAAGCCGCCTACTAGCGTCTCTCCAAGCAAGTTGCTAAGGACACCCTCGACATAGAACGAGGTATGTGCTTATAATTGGAGTTAATGCTTTAATTTTATTTTAAATCTGGTATTGCATCTTTTATGCACTTTCTACCAAGTCTGCAAAAGATCTAAGCCTGCACAACTACCACATGAGGATTCCCTTAGTTCTAGTTCCTTTTTGATACCTCCACCTCTGGAGAAGTAGGTTATATGGATCGCTACACTAGGATACCCTAGTAGCTGAGCTCATCTTGCTACCCTAGAATGCATGGGCGATACTTCATTGTTTGGAAAAGATCCCTGCAAGCAGACACATAAATCAATGCAAGCCCAATTAGGTAAATGCAACCCTCTACGCCAAAGGGAAACAAGGGAACATGATGTTGTGCCATTAGGAACAAGTACCCCCTACCAAGGATAGAGACCCACTAGATCAGCTGCACAATGCTAAGTACTTCGCTAAGATTGCCCTTAGGTCAGGCTACTATTTGAGCAGCACCTAAGGATAATATTAGAGAAGATACAAAAGCATCAGCTCTATGCCAAGTTCAGCAAGTTTGAGTCTGGCTTGAATAGGTCGATTCTCCTAGGCCATGTGTCTGACGCCATCAAAATAGTTGTTGACCTGTCCAACATGAAGACAATGAAGAAGAGAGAGCAACTGCAAAAATGCGACTGATAAGGAGAGTCTCTTGGAATTGGCCGGTTAGTATCACTGACTCTTTGAGAGCTTCTCTAGAAAGCTCATCCTAGGATCAACCTTCCAAAGAAAACCAAGGAGTTTGAATGGACGCCCAGTGTGAACAAAGTTTCCAGACCCTGAAAGAAAAGCTCACCATGACGCCTGTTCTTGCCTTGCCTGATAACCCCAGGACCTTGTGATCTATTACGATGCATCTCGCCATGGGCTTGGTTGTGTCCTGAAGCAAAATGGGAAAGTCATTGCCTACACTTCCCATCAGCTTAAGGAGCACGAACAATGTTACCCTACCCATGATCTCGAGATTGCAGTTGTGATCCATGCATTGAAGATTTGGAGGCACTACCTGATTGGGAATAAGTGTGAGATCTACACAGATCACAAGAGCCTGAAGTACTTTAACATGAGATAGCATCATTGGCTAGAGTTGATTAGGGACTACGATGTGGAGATCCTTTACCACCTAGGAAAAGCTAATGAAGTCACTGATGCTCCTAGCCGTGAGAGCCATTGTCATGCCTTGTTCACCACAGCTTTGCCCAAGGAGTTGTGAGAGGACATTAACGAGTTATAGCTCGAGGTGATACCCCATGGCCTGTTGAATGAGCTTTTGTGCACTACACCCTGATGGATAGGATCCATAAAGCCCAACACCATTGCCTAGGAATTTGGGAGATACACGAGCCCCTGATGCAAGGCAAATGCCCAGAGTTCAGTGAAGATGAGCAAGGTACCTTTTGGCTCTAGGACAGAATCTAGGTGCATCCAACCCTGTCATGCACAACGAGACCCCGTCACAAGGGCATGAACTCAAGTATCACGCCCACCCCTGGTTTGAGGTCAGAAGAAGGAAAGAGATCAACATCCTTGGACCTACCACCAAAAATGAGGCCAAAGAAGCAGTCGTCCAAGTGCGAGAGGACCTAAGGCCTTCCTGAAAACCGTCAGGAGAACTATCCGAACAATAGATGTAGAGGCCTCGAACTGAATTCGGGGATTATGTCTGCCTTAAGGTCTCCCCGCATCGAGGAACTCGTAGAACTCTACGAAATGAGAAAGCTAGCACAAGGTACGTGGGACCGTACCGCATCTGTACCAGGCGTGACAAGTGTGCCTACAGGATAAAGTTGTCATGCAACTCGTAGAAGTACACCAGTGTCCCATAAATCATAGCAGTGCAAGCATTTGGAGCTACTGGAGCAACCTAAATCCACAGGGGCACTAGGGATTCTGGGCGCCCTGGAATACCGAGAGCACCCCACCCGCATTTTGGAACAAACCACTGAAGGAACCAGAAGCACCGTAATAGCAACGTGAAAAGTTCAATGGAGCAATCACACAGGAAAGAGAAGCAACTTGGGAGAAGAGTTAGAAATAAAGGAAGCTCTACCCCTACCTGTTGGAGAGGAGGTTACACCTTTAATCTCGAGGATGAGATTCTCATAAGGGGGTAGGACTATAACATCCCTAAAAATCCAAATACCAAAAATCACAACCAACAAAATTTTTTCTAAAAGTATCCAATCTTTGGTGAGTGTCACATAGGAAAACATCTCATAGTTCACAAGTAGCACCAATGTTAGTTGAAGCATTTGCATTTTAACTACAAGAGTATGATTCGCCTCTTATTGATTTTATGTGTTGATAATAAAATCAACAACCTTTATATCACATGTGAACATGTATATGTATAAGTATCGCATGTGCTAACACGAGTATGTTTATATTATGCTACTAACCTTGGACATGGCTACCAACTTGACCATGAGACCCTAGGGGACTTACCAAGTATATCTTGGTCACTAACATGATCAACACTAACAAGGATCATTAGCATAGTTAGTTAGTGGCTGGTTTAGTAAATAGAAAAGAGAAAAGAGAAAAGGAGAAAAAGGAAAAGGCAAAGCCAGCCCGGGGCAGCAAGGCGGCCTAGCTCGGCCTACCGGCCTTGCTTTCCCCATGGCCTAGCATGGCCACTAAACTGGCCTAGCTTCCTCGCACAAGGTCAGCCCAGCGCCGGCCTCACCGCGTGGCCCAGCTAGTGCATGCAGCTGGCCCAGCAAGCCGGCGAGCCACCTCAGCCTGCCTTCCCCTCGCACGCTGCGCCATGGCCCAAGTGGCCAAAACAGCCCAGCAGGCCGCAAGGCCGCCCGCTCGCCTACATGCGTGTGCTCGCGCCACCCCATAGCTGCTGCCATGTCGGACCGTCCTGTCATAAGTCCTGTTTTACCTTATCTGTGCTCTGCGCTGTCCTGTCCTTGTTCTCGAAAATAGCAACACTATCCTCCGTCGTTCATCCTATGCCCGTGACCTGCCACAGCGCCGCTTCCGTCTATCCGTGTTGTGAAGGCCCCGGAACCCTAACCCTAACCGGTGAGCACCCCAGGCCGCTCGATCGGCACCTTTGATCCCCACCGTCCCCCGCCGGCCGCCATTGCTATAAATTGGAGGAGCTCAGCGCCATTAGGGTTTCCGTGCCCGTGCAGCTTTCCTAGCAATGCACATGCCACCACTCGCTGTCCATGTTGAGAAGGAGGGGAGGAGGGAGAAGGAGAAGGAGGGGAAGGAGAGGAGCAACAGAGCCGCCCCGATGGAGCTCGCCGCCGAAGCTGCTCGCTGAGGGAGCCCGGAGCCCCTGCACTTCTACACCGGCCATCGGGGTTCTGCGTCCTGTTCCTCGAGCTGCTGTAACCGCACCAAGACTCACCAGCACCACCACGTGTGAGGTGAGAAAGCCAACGCCGCTCTCGTTTCCTCCATGGCCGTCGGCCAGCTCATCCTTGGTGTTCCCGTCGTCCAATGGGCCTTAGGCCTCATTAGTTCCATCTTAGCATTCGCCTCGTTCTCGAACACATTCTTGGCAACTCTTTGGGAGCCAGCATGGACCACAGTAGGGATCCCACGCTTTGGAGGTCCTGGTCTCCCTAGACTCCAGCCGCCGGAGCACGACCGCGACGCTTGTCGTCACGCGCACCCCCCGCTATGCCCGCTAGCCGTGGTAGATAGGCTCTAGTCGAAAGATGGTGAGAAGATGGCGTCCAAGGAGGAGGATTTGGCTGGAGCATCACCGCCATCGCCACCGCTGCCAGACGAATAGAAGGCCCCTAGTACAAATTGAAGCGCTTGTCTCGCTCGCTGTTGACACGCGAAGTGATAGCGCATGCCATAGCCGCCTCTCGTGCACTGTAGCGGCTCGCTGCCATGGCCGTGCCACTCTGCATTGCCACTGTGCACTCGTCGATGAGCTGGAGCCCCATGAGCAGACCGTGACCCCGCAGCCACCTTCGCCTTGGCTCCACATAGCCGTAGCGCCTGACGGAGCCGCCTCCAACGTGCTATAGCGCCTTGCAAGCGCCGCCACGTAGCCCCACGAGCGCACCGCCCACCGCTGCAGCCATGCACGTGCCGGCAAGCCCTTAGGCCGTGAGTCCACTATGCCCCTGTGACCGCATCCGCCTTTGCCTCGTGAGCCCGTAGCACCCGGTAGAGCCACCTCCCTCGCGCCAAGGTGCCCTGTCGCCATAGCCCCGCCGTCCGCCGCCACCGATGCATGTGCGCCGACGAGCGAAGGCCTCGGCGACCTGCTTGGACCCCGCCATAGAGTTTGCCATGTCCTAGTAGAGCCCTAGCCGCTACCTTAGCACCCAAGCTGGCCAGAACCGCCGCACCGCTCACCACCGCCGGCAGCGCCGCCACGCCTGTAGATGCATGGGTAGAGGAGATGGGGGGATTTTCCCCTGTCCCCGTAGACCGGGTCCACCAGACCAGCCGGACCAGTCACTCGCCACCACATGGACCCTGTGTCCATGGTCCACCATGGAAACAGTCCAGTTAGCCACAGCCCATAGACCACCGCCCAAATAAATCCATATCGCCGCGTGGCGCACCCCAGCACTTGAGACGTGTCCGAGTCGGGCCGGCCCAACATGGCCCAGATCCGGCCCTGCCCAGGCCCGCCGAGGCTCGGTTAGGTTGACTATTGACTGGTCAATGGTAGACCATTGACTGGGTTCCACCTGTCATTGACCATTGACCCCGGTCCCACCTATCAGTGATTGAGCTACCGGACCCAGAGTGACGTCAGCATGATGTCAGCCCTGCGCCACCACTGCTGGACCTACGGTGCCACGTGGACCAACCAGATTGTGCCACATGTCAACCCCTGGTTTAATCAGCCTTTTCTATTTTAGAAAATGATTTAAACTTCAAAAATTCATAACTAATTCATACGAACTTCGAAAATTATGAACCAAGTATCCAAATTTTCATAGAAATGAGCTCTACGTCATAGGATTATGTATGATTGCATTTGGTGTTATTGAATTTCATTTGGTTCTTTGTGTTAATCTATAGGGGTCGCTCCCGCGACCATTATGTCTCGATTTCAGATCCTACGAAGGAGTTGCCCGAGGAGGAGGACTACGAGCATGCCAAGGACTTGAAGGAGGATTTGAATGATAGCTATTTAGGTGCCACAACCCACCCAACCTCGTAGAATCCTATTATGCATGGCATAAAATCTAGATTGCTAGTGCTTTTTTTATGAACATCACCTGATGATAGGTTGCATGGCAGAATTTCTTATTGAGCCTTTACCATGTCGTAACCTTACCCCTGCACACCCGCTGATAGGCTAGATGCATGCTTATTTACTTAAGACGCTCTACTTCTACTACGCTTATGTTTGTGATGTGATGCGTGGTGGGGAGTATGGTAAGGTATATGGTTAAGGCACGCGGTGCCACATTACTCGGCGATAGTGCTACATGTGTCTTGGGTGTGTGGTGAGGGTTTGAGTCGATTGGACAGGATTCTACGACGAGCCATGAGGGCGAGTCTTGCCGGGGGGTGTATTCTGGGCATCCCTATGTGAGGTATCTGTGGTGGATACATTGTGAGGAATATGGTGATCCCGGGGGTGAGAGCCTTCGTGGAGCGAAGCCCCGGGTAGGAGGTGCTATTTTAGCATGGACTGTTTTAGTCCCTATGAGAAGATAATCCTGTCTAATGCCCCTAGGACCTGATATCTCTTGAGAACAGGAATCTTGGGACCTACATGCTCACCGCTCGCCCTTGTATGGGCGGGGGATGGGTGTCTGACTAGCTAGGACGATGCCACTACTACTAGGTTGTTAGCAGATAGTGTCGGGACTCACATCCTCCTTAAAGCCGCATAGTTACCATGGTGGCCCGGGTAACCACGCTTCACAGTCTCAGTGTGCCGGTGGTATTTATCCGGGATGTCCCAGTACTAAGTGGTAGGGTGGCATCACACCGGTTAGAAAGCAGCCGAAATTAGCCTAGGCGGAGTGCACCGCCGACGATGGTGATCTTATGGTTATGGGAGTACACGCTCTGTAGAGTTTTGAATCTATATATAGTCTGCAGCTTTGGTATGGCCTTTCCCTCAACCTACGCTTCTCGAGAGTTGTGAGATGAGTCCTATTCTACCCCTGGTGTTACCCTTCTGGCTGTGAGCCGCTGAGACAGGCTCCGAGAGAGAGTTGGACTTGTCGACTGAGTGCGAGAGTTTGAGATGTGTGTGATGATGATGGGATGGGATGGATATGTGGATGAGATGGGTTAAAACTTGATGAACTATAATATTGGTCACTATTTGCATAGGAAACCACAGCCATATATTAGGCCTCTTTGATTATATCCCGTGCATCCACCAAAAACTACATAGAAAAAGCAAAGCATAGGGTGGTAAATGTGGCTAGTACAAAACGTACTGAAAATTTGGATTCAGGTTTGGATGATAGCTTGTTGACGCCCCTGAAGGATGAAAGGATTAGATGGTCTCATGCCTACGCTCAAGATGGTGCAAATTGATGCTTCCGTGATATTCTGTCTACTTTCGTAGCTGCTCTGAATGCTAGATACTCTGATGATTCTATCATGTGGCAATGTAATAATTTATGTAAACTCCTCTATTGTATTCTTTTATTCAATGTATAGCTTTGTAATCAACTGATATCGGATAACTGATGATTTGATCTCCTGGGCTATCATTATATCCGTCATTTGGTGTATTTTCCCTTCATGGAAAATTGAGGATGTTTCACTTAGCTCCGGACGCTAAGCTCTGGACACTGGACAAAAGCACCGAACGGGTCCAGAGCCTCCAACGGTCATTTTTTGAGTTGAGTGAAGAATCAGTAGTGCGGACACTGAACAGTGATCGAGGCGCGTCCGGCGGTCTACTACAAAAGCATCCGGAGCCTTGAGGTCTTCTGCGGGTAGCACTGAGTTACACACGCCGGACACCAGGGTAAGCGTCCGAAGCTCACCCACAGACGCGTCTGGAGCCTTGACGATTTTCTTCGGGTTGAAGTATCTTTGCATGGTGCGGACGCGAGGTTGAGCGTTTGGAGGTGGTCCGTGGATGCGTCTGATATGTCGTCCATGGCTTTTCAAGTGCGTAACAGCTACTTGAGCCCCTTGGGCTATAAATAAGAGTGTTGGCTAGCCTTGGCTGGTGCTGAGCACCTTGGGGACTTTGTGTCCTTGCTTGGACAGTGCTTGGAGCATACTAACTCATATGTGCTTGATAGTGTTCATCCTATTGAGTTAGTGAGTGATTCTAGTGCGTTGCATTGAGAGATTTGCATTGAGTGGCACTAGGTGTTTGTGTTGTAAGCAGATGTGCTTGTTACTCTTGGAGGTTTCCACCTCCTAGATGACTTGGTGGCAACAGACTCCATCAAAGCACGCAAGGAGATTGTGCGGTGATTTGAAAGCTACACAAGCAAACTAATCACTAGAGCAACTACACAAGCTATATATATGAATATAAAGAATGTAAAAACAAGCTCGTGCGGTTCATCTAATATGATCTTTACATGCACATAGGAGTTGTCATGCCTTGCTAGAGGCCGTTGTCAACTATTAGGTGAGTAGGAGTACTCGGGCCATGTCTAAGTATGCATGAACCGATAGGGTCACACACTTAAGGGGCTAGAAGCCTAATTTGAATTGGACCCGAATTAGACTAGGCTTAGGTTTACTAATGGGCCTCTAACTCAGGAGCACATTAGGGATGCCTATATAAGCAAGAGGTAGGAGCGCGGCTAGGAACAATCCATGCCTTTTAGCAAACGGCGTTGCCCCCTCCCAAGTTCACACCTTTGCTCCTCGCACCAAGTAGTCCGGAGGCGCAACAGTTCTTCCCGTATGTGTGGGATACCTCGGAGGTGCTGCATCTGGAGCACAAGGACAAACCGCACAAGAGGGATTGACAGATGGATGACCACACAACTGCACTACACTGCTGCAATGCATACAACTGCATCGAGTGGTTTCTGCTGCACCTGCGCATGTAGTAGTATATCCTAGTTTATGAGGACAAAATTTTTGATTTTTGGCTAGCGTAGCATCCTCATAACCCTTCAGTGGTATCGGACTCATAACTGCATTGTTATATGTTCAAATGTGTGCATATGGAGATATGCATGGTTGTAGATGAGTCTCTGATCTTGGTTCATGATCTTGTCATGTTGGTCTTGTAACGATCTATTTGTACCTGTTGGAATTCCATCATCCGAATTAAGGGATACATGTAAATCCAGTAATGGCGAGTTATAGATTAATCAGATTGATTGAATTGAACCCTAGGTCAAGTGCCGAGAGCATATGATGCACGGTGATGGTAGATGGGATCTACTGCCGGGTGCCAGGTTGCCGAGAAAAGTGTTGTTCAGTAAAACGGCCATAACTTTTGATTTGTAACTCGTATTGAGACAAACTCTAAACAAAAACCATAGAGAAAAAATTTTACATCTGATGCTTCATGAAAAGTCATGTTTGATGAAATTAGATTTGCAAAAAAATGGCCTAGAAAATATAGTTTTTGGTGTCGCAAGTTTAGACGTCGGAATGGGATAACTCTTTTTTTGTAGGAATTCTTGATCGGTATGGCCCTAATGTGTATGTGATGCGTGTATGTAATTAGTTCATGGTTTGCACATCATGAGGATGACAATGTGGCTGGAGCCACATAGATATTTTCAACATCATTGTAATGGCCTGCGTGCCAATCTATGATGATCCTATCTACAACTATGTAGTTTTACTTCATTGCCTTGCGTTAGTCATACCTAGTCTTGATGGATTTGTCGATGGGGAAGACCATAGTTTCCCCAAAGACAGAAGATATCAGATGTAACAACCCTAAAAATCCAAACACCAAAATTTACAACCAACAAATTTTTTCTAAAATAACCTATGGTTGGTGAGTGTCATGTAGAAAACCCACTAGTTGTTGCACAAATAGCACCTAATGTTACTTGAAGCATTGCATTTAATTACAAGTTTGGTTTGGGTCTTGTTTTGATTTTGTGTAATGAATAACAAAATCAGACAACCTTTATTATCACATGTATACATGTATATTAACATATGTTACTAACCATGGACAAGGCTTCCAACATACCCATGAGACCCTAGTGGACCTAGCTTGATGCTAGTTCATGACCACTAACTTTCATACACTAACATGGTCATGGTTTAGCTAAACATGAAATAGAAAAGGAATAAGAATTAGAGTAGAAATAGAAAAGGGGGAAGTAGCCCAGACTGGCCAAGCATCCCAATTCGGCCTGCTGTGCACCGCCGACCGCAGCCCATGCCGCTGCTCCCATAGCCCAGTTGGCCAGCAAGCCGACCAGCTTAGCGTGGCCACCAAGTCGGCCTACATTGCTTGCACATGCACTGGCCCACCTTCGGCCTGCCCAAGCTGCCTCGTAGCCCATCAAGCCGACCGGCCCAACATGGGCCTGCCAGCGCCACCTGCTTCCCCGCTCTGGCCGATCGGTGGAGCCCACTTGTCAGCACCTACCTTTTGCCAAATATGTCCATCTTCCCTGCTTTTCATTGGCTAGAAGTGGCTACGGCCATGCCCCACCATCCACCTTTGCCCCGTGCCGCGCGCCTGTCTCGGATGCACGCCATGTACCCCACTCCATGCCACCGGTGCCCTAACGGCTCCCTACCGGCCTCACGTCGACGCCAGCACCATGGTCCATCCCGATGATGCCATGGCCACCTCTAGGTGACTGTGCTAGCTGCCAAAGGAAGGAGCGTCTGGCACTGCAAACGCGCCCATGACCCCCAAACCCTAACGCGAAGCCCCCTGGCCATCCGATTGCCCCATGGCCATCATCCACCGTATACCGTGCTTGCTGCCTCACCATGGCCATGCCCTGGCTATAAAAGGAGGTCGTCCTAGTGCTAGGGTTTCCCAAGCCACCCGCCACAATTCTGGGTGGCCCTCACTCATGCCTTTATCACCTAGCCAGAGGAGGAGTTGAGGAGGAAGGACAAGTAGAAGGCAGTGAGGAGAATGCCAGAGCTAGAGTAGGAAGCAGGAGTTGGAGCAGGGACTGCCACCATCGTCCATGCATGTGCCAGAGGAGCCTAGCAACTCCGCTTGACCACGCCGGTCATCCCCGCTCTGCTTCATCGTCCCCAGGTCCACCGCAACTTAACCACCAGACGCCAGCACTGGATGTGAGGAACTCTGCCATCGCTCTCGCCATAAGTGGTCACCGGCCAATTCGCCACCGTGTTCCTGTCGCCCGCTCGAGTTTAGGCTTCATTAGCTTCATCTATAGTTCGGTCGTAGTCAAGAATGTCTCCTGCGCAAGTGTTTTGAGCCCGGCCAGCCAACAGTGGGAGCAGGCACCTTTGCTCACTCCCGACCGCCGTGCACGTGGCTTGCTAGAGCGTCGTTGTGGCTTTCGTAGCCGCGTGCACTTCGCCGTGCCTCGATAGCCTCTCCAGTAGATATTCCACGACCCTAATAGAAGATGAAGGGAGAAGATGAGCCTCAATTCGGTGCCTCACCAGAGTTCTGCCGCTGCCATTGTTGTTCGCACCCGCCGAGCTCTCCGCTTCTGCCACCGCCCTAGCTAGGACCTCCAAGGACAAATTGTTGCCCCAGATGTGGTCGCCTTGGCCACGCGAAGCCTTGGCGCCTTTCGGAGCAACCCCCAGAGCGACATGATGCCCCGTTAACATGGCGTGCTACTCGGCACCACTGCAACGCGTGTGCTAGCAAGCCATCGTGCCATGAGCCAGCTTGGACCCCACAGCCACCTTCACCTCCTAGCGACGCCCTAGCCGCCGCCCTAGCTAGCCAAGCCAGCTAGAGCCACCGTGTCACTCGCCGTAGGCGAGGTCCAGCCGTGCCTAGCCGTGCTGCATGAGGAGTTGGGGGAAAAATAGGGGAGAAGAACCCCACTAGCCCCTATGCACCCTATCCACCGTAGGCCAGTGGAGATGGGTAGGTTAGAGCCCAAGGTCCACCGTGAGCCCTTCTAAGAGCCCAAGTGGTAAACCAAGCCTAGTAAAGAGCTCGCAATGTCACGTGGCCTGTTCCTGTGCCCGACACATGTCAGGGCCGGGCCGGCCCTAGGCCAAATCCAGCCCTACCCAGGCCCGCCAAGGCCCAATCCGAGCCCGGTCGGCATTGACCGTTGATCAATCAACATTGACTGGACCGCCTGGACCCACCTATCATCCTCTATCTTACCTCAGACCAACCGGACGCTACCACGTGTCAACCCAGGATTTAACCCCTCGTTTTCATTTTAGGAAATTAGTTTAAACTTCAAAAATTCATAACTTATTCATACGAACTCTGAAAATTATAAACCAAGTGTCCAAATTTTCATAAAAATAAGCTCTACGTCATAGGCTTATGTATGATTGTATTTAGAGTTATTGAATTTCATTTGGTTCTTTGTGCTACTCCATAGGAGTCGCTAACATGACTGTTACGTTTCGTTTCATAGGAGGAGCAGTTTGAGGAGGACGACCTTGACTACGTGGAGGAGCTCAAAGATGACTTCGCAGGTGCCACGTCATACCCAACCTCATAGATCCTTTTACACATGGCATAATTATTAGCTGCTAGTGCTTTATTCCATGTATATCACCTGATGATAGGTTGCATGGTAGATTTGCTTGTTGAGCCTTTACCTTGTTGCATCCTTACTCCTACACACCCACCGACAGGCTAGACGCATGCTTATTTACTTACATTGCTTTACTTCAACTATGCTTATATCTATGATATGATGCATGGTGAAGTATGGTTATATGGATAAGGCACATGGTGCCATTTTACTCGGGGAGAGTGCTGCGTGTGTCTTGGGTGTGTGATGTGGGTTGATTTGATCAGACAGGATTCCATGATGAGCTTCAGGCGAGTCTAGCCAGGGGTGCAACCTAGGCATCCCTATGAGAGGTACCTATGATGGGTACATGTGAGGTTTGGTGATCCCGGGGTAGAGAGCCTAATGAGAAGATGTTGGTGGAGCGAAGCCCCGGGAAGGAGGTGCCATTGAGGCATGGGATGTTGGTGAACCCTAATGAGAAGATAATTCTGTCTGATCCCCTAGGAACTGATATCTCTTGAGGATAGGAACCTTGGAACTTGTGTGCTCACTGCTCACTCCTGAATGGGTGGGAGATGGATGACCGACTAACTAGGACGGTGCCACTTCTACTAGGTTGATAGCAGATAATGTCAGGAGGTACAGGCATCAGGACCCACACCCTCCTTAGACATCATAGTGACCTTGGGGGCCTGGTTCTATGTCTCATAGTCTCAGTATGCCGGAGGATTCTGGGGTGGCCCAAGACAGAGTGGTAGGGTGGCATCGCGCAAGTTAGAACGCAGCCAAAAGCAGCCTAGGCGGGGCACCGCCGATGATGGTGATCTTGTGGTTACTGGAGTACACGCTCTACAGAGTTTATGAATCTATATAGACTTTCATTATAGCTAATGGTAGGTGTCCAGCCACTGCAAAGTATCTATCCTAATCAATCAGCAACAACTCAAAAAATGCCATGATCATCTAGGAACAGCCAAAAAGACCCAATAGGAAAAGGCCTACACCAGTTGTAGATGATGAGGTTAGGAGAAATGCAACACTGAGCAAGCAGCCTGATGTTGAGCTCATGTATCTAGATGAAAAATCAAAGCCAAGAAAATTGAATAAAAAAGACACAAGCATGATGCAGTACAAACTCCAACTAGCTCTAGAGGGGTGGCACATACATGGAAAGAAAAATCAATTGAATCTGAGGAAGCTGAATAGGGAACAAATGGACTACCTTTTCCATTTATCCAGAACCTGGCAATAACATATTGTGAAGTGGATCCTGAGGATGTCAGTAAAGCCAGGCTGCTCTCCAACAAGAACAACAATGAATAAAAGACTAATTTTCACTTCCAAATACTGCTGGACATTGCAGTTCACTATTTTCTCTTGTTTTTACTAGAACTTCTACGGCTGCTTTTGCTTATATGTTAGTGGTGGCTGTGCGCCCACTATTTATTTCTCTTTTCATCAACACCTATAGATCATAATCATACTTGGAACTTGTTATGTTGTAATGTGCGAGGTTTAAATGAACCTAATAAATGGGATCTTGTTCAAAGTAAATTAGAAGAAAGTTCATGTTCTTTATTTTTCTTCCAGGAGACAAAAAGAGAGGAAATATAATTCTATTTTTAAGAAAATTTGCACCCAAGAGTTTGACAGTTTTGAGTATTGCCCCTCAGATGGAGCATCTGGTGGAAATCTTGTGGCATGGAAATTTTATGTTATTGATTGACTCCCAAATTTTTTCCATGAGAATGAAAGTTGCATCTGTCCATGATCTATCTGAATGGAATCTAGTTACTGTGTATGGGCCGACAAAAGAACCTGAAAAAACTAATTTTGCTACCTGGCTATATAGTCTAGATTTTGCCTATGATGACAATTGTATTACTATGGGAGATTTCAATTTGTACAGATCAACAGCTAACAGGAATAGTCTTAGTGGAAACACAAATGATATGCATCTCTTCAATGACATCATACATCACTTAGGCCTTACTAAATTGCCAATTAAAGGCCGAAGCTACACTTGGAGTAATATGCAAGAACAACCACTAATGCAACAATTAGATTGGTTTTTCACTTCACCATCCTAGACCCTTGCATATCTGAATACATAGTCTTGCCTCTAGCAAAGAATACATCAGATCACGCCCCATGCAAAATCCAAGTTGGCACACATATACTCAACGCATCTCTATTTTGGTTCAAAAACTACTCTACATGGCTACCTAACTTTGATAGCACAGTTTCTATTGCCTGGTTCTCTTGCTCAAATAACAATGCTACTTGGAGCATGTTAGTGTTGATGGTGGATATACTATGAAAATCCACACTCAAAACACCGTCAACATGCCTTAGTTCCAAGGAAGAATAGCATAACATGAGCATATTTTATCAATAATCAGTTCCACTTGTACTCTTAGCTTTTGATTTTAGGAAACAACAAAATATAGCTTGGTGGGACCCATTGAGGGGGTCGGCCGACCCCCCTATGAGCTCACCATGAGCTAAGCTTCAAGCATGATCCATGTCAAGGTCCCTGGAGTCCAATTCCACCCTTAGATCAAACTGTGTTTTCATCCAATGGTGAAAGATCATTGCACATGGATTCATGGGCCCATAAGGAAGCAAGCAACGTGAGAAATATTTGGAAACCAACCAAGCCACTTCACATGACAGGTGGGGACAACTTCTAGAAGACCCAGCCAGGTTCACCTGCTAATGAGGGGGTCGATTGATCCCCTCCTGTGGGCCCCACTAGGTCGGTTTGCTCCCACTGACCTCCTGCATGCCGCCATGAATCAAGCTTCATTTTGAACGTCCATTTGAGGTGGTTGTGAAGTCGGTTCATCCAAGGGAGAGTGAGGAGGAGCACACGGATTGCTGATGTGGCACCCCCTTTCCTTCCCCAATATAAGAAGGCTGTCACCACCCTTGGAAAG
This sequence comes from Bothriochloa decipiens, assembly GCA_023333625.1. Taxonomy (NCBI): domain Eukaryota; kingdom Viridiplantae; phylum Streptophyta; class Magnoliopsida; order Poales; family Poaceae; genus Bothriochloa; species Bothriochloa decipiens. Next base: position 27,987,206 of record CM041637.1, on the reverse strand, counting down.
TATCACAAGATCCATTATCCAAGCTCCAAAGCTCCAAGCTAGAGTAGTAGTAGTTAGTCTAGAGTGGAAGTTATAGTTGAGTCGAGTGAAGCTCGGGGTCTCTAGAGTCGTCTTCTAGAGAGTCTGGTATAGCTCTTGTATCTTCCCTTTTTAAGATTTTTCTTTTATCAATATATTTATTCTTGCTTTACTTTACTTTGTATTTACTTAGTGCAAGTCTATAGTCTTTATAGTCTTGTTGTGTGCTTGTCTTAGTATAGTTGCCTTAGTTGGATTGGTTTCCTGTAACCAACTCCTTATGTGTATCATTGTCCTATCTTGCATAGGAGCTCCAGTTATCTGATCGTTAGCTAGATTGTAAGAGTAAGTGTGAGCGTACTGCTCAGACTTAATCTTACCTTTGATTGCTACTGGTCCTCACGGATAGTTCATGAGTGCACTCCCAATAGGTGACAGGTCTTGGGCGGCATTAGGGTTTTCTCACCATGTTTGGACTAGTTCTTAAAACGCAGGGCGCCCATAAGAGTATAGCTGCTTTAGTAAGGGTTCTGTCTCCTGCTTTCTCGCCTATCCCTACCACACAAGTTGTAAGGCACCAGTCTTGTTGAGTCTTCTATCTGTTAGGATCAAGTTCATAGAAGTAAAGTAAGATACATAGGAGTCCTTTACTCACTCGTTGTCCTCCCACCTAGCTAACTCTCTACCAGTTATCTTTAGATTATGATCTTTGTGATCATTTACCTATCCTTCCTTTTTATTCGCTTACCCATCTTCTACACTAGTGATACTAGATTGTAGTAGACACAAGTATCTCTTTTCCCTTTTATTAAATATTTCTAGCTACTACTTTCTCCTGGGATAATATAAATTATGATACCTTGGAATACTCCTGGATGAAGTGTTACAACGGTATATTCTGTGCACTTATCGAATTATCCAATAGACTAAGAATTACCCCATAGGCATTTCTGGTGTCATTGCCAATCTTTGGTAGTGACGCTAAGAAATACCCACAAGCATTTGTGGCACCATTGCTAGGGAAAGCGTCAGCCTAGGAATTTTAATAGAAGTGAATTCGGAGTCTACTATCAGTTTAGTACCAATTAGCCATAGAGGGGTTTATCCTCCTACCTTTGTTTATCTTTATCGTGAAGCTAGGCAGTGTGAGTGAATTCCAATTCAAAGGCTACCATACTATTGAATTCACTCAAGGAAGGAGCCCCAGCACAAATCTTTAAGGAAGCTATGGCCTCCCAAGAGACCATCTCTGAGTACTCTGCATCGTCAGGTCCGTAGCTGAACTTGGGGATGCGACTTTTGAGTTCAAGCCTGCACTTATCAATATGGTGAAAGCAAATCCGTTCTGTGTGAAGCTGCATGTGGACGCCAATGCCCATCTCCAACACTTCCTAGAGGTGTGTGGTACCTTCACCATTAAGAATGTCTCTGCAGATGCCATCCGCCTTCGCCTTTTCCCATTCTCACTATTGGGAAAGGCAAAGCAGTGGTTCTACGCCAACAAAAGTGAAGTGCACCAATGTGTTTCTCAAGAAGTTCTTCCCGATGGGAAAAAACAATGCCCTTCGTGGAAAGATTTCTAGCTTCCAATAGCAAGCTGATAAGATGATTGTCGAAGCATAGGAGCATCTCCAGGAGTACATTCATCCCTGTACTCATCATAGGATGGAGGAATGGCTCATCATTCAAGGTTTCTACCATGGCCTGACCGGTATGGCCAGGAGTCACCTTGATGCTGCCGCTAGAGGAGTATTCTTGCAACACAATGTCAAGGATGCCAAGGACCTCATAGAGAAGATGGTCACAAACCAATGAGGAATGCCTTCAGCCCAAGAAGAGAGGTGTCCACTCCCTCAATGAGGTGGACACGCTCTTCGCTAAAATGGACCTCTTGATAAAGAAGATAGAAGAAGGTTCCAAGAAGGAACAAGAGGATATTCAAACTGCACAAGCTGTCGAAGCCAATCCATGGTGTGAGGTGTGTGGAGGAGAAGATCATTCGGGAAATAATTGTCTCAAAACAAAGGAGGAAGTGAGCTTCATCATCATCAACAACAACGATGGGTACCAGCCCCAACAGCAACAACAAGGATGGAACTCGCACCCCTTCTACCAAGGAAGCCAAGGAAATGGTTACAGTAATAATTTCAATAATTCTTATCGTAACCAACCTTCTTTAAGAGATCTTTACTTTTGCTATGAAAATGGAGAGCCTTACTTTTGCTATGAAAAATCAATTGAGCTTTAATAAAATGTTAGAAACACAATTAGCTCAGTCAGTAGCAGTTGTCCCATCCTTCAAGCAAGGTAAGATCCTAGGGAAACCTGAGGACCCATTTGAAGGTGTTAAATTGGTAACCAAGAGGTTCGGTAAGCCTCCACTACGCCCCAACTGGGGCTACCTTCTTGATACACCCTTCATTGCCAAGAAGGAAGATCCGGGCCTCCCAACCATCCCTACGAAATTGGACCACAGATCTTCCACAACGCTTCTGCAACATTGGATCGGGTGTCAACATCATGGCCAAGGTAACTTATGATAATTTGCTAGGGGGCCTTTGCACCCCACATTTATTCTTTTGATAATGGCAGATCAAACAATTCAGTTCCCTAAGGGACTGCAAGGGATATACTAGTCAAGGTTCAAGACGAATACGTCCCTGCCGACTTCATCATACTGGACATGGGATCCAATAATGAAGTCCCCATCATCCTGGGAAGGCCATTCCTCAACACGGCCAATGCTATCATCTACATGGGATCTGATCAAATTCATTTCTAATTCCCAAAAAAAAGGTAAAATGTCCATTCAACAGTTATACAGCTAACATGCAGGTGAAGGACGAAGAACCAAAGAACAAACCTCGCTACTACCCATGCCGAAGGAACAACAAAAAAAGTGAGTCAGCCAAATAGAAGGAAGAACCCGTTGAACCACAAGGAAAACATAAGCAAGTGTGGCAGGAGAAAGAGGTGCAATCACGGTCCCCATCTCTGGGACCAGCCAAAGCATTAGAGAAATGAACAAGAGAAGAGGTCCTGCTGTATGGACCTAAAACATGTAGCCCTTGTTGGTAAGGTAAATCAGTATTTATCCCATATTTATTCTCTGTATTTTAATTATTGCATTTTATTTTCATTGCATCTTAGTTTTAGTTTTGCATATTTTCTTTCGACAAAAATAGTTAGCAATAATAAATAAAACCTTGAGAATGATCTGCAACACACTGTTGAGCTGCTAGATCACCCATGGTGGGGTCGGTCGACCCCACCATTGGGCCCACACCTGCTCTTTTCACTTTGGCTCGATGCATTGGTTCTTATTCTGCACTGGGGTGCCCTTGGGGCTCTCAAGTGGGGGTTGGCCGACCCCCACCTTGTTCCCTTTTGCAGTATGTTGTCTTCTATTTGTCATACCTGGGAATCCTATGCACGCCACTGCAGCCAAAGTCTAAAAAGAAATGGTCCATTGCTTTATCACTTTAGCATAAGATGCTCTTTTTCATGTTAGATGCTTTGGAGACCATACCACCAGCTCAAATTCTGCAAAGTGGTCACCTAGGCTTCTTTTAGTGCTCCCATGGTCCATGGGAATCTATTTAGACATGTCTCCACTTTTGCCTTTTATCTTTTCTCTTTCACAAAGCACTTGGCAAGGGAATCTCTGAACAGTTCATCACTTTTGGTCCACACCTAGACTTTACTTCATCAGACACTTGATGAGACACTGTTTAAAGTGCTGGGAGGCCTAGGGAGGGGGTCAGCCGACCCCCACTTTGGACATTTTTCTGAAAAGTTTCTACAGCATGTTGCTAGATTCCCTGTCAGGATTCAAATTTGAATTTGAAAGTGCTTATGGGGGGTCGGCCGACCCCTACCTTTGGGGTCCACCACTTGCCTTTCTCCCCTTATAAATACCCTTGCATTGTGAGCTCAACTCCACACCCAAAACCACCAGAATCATCTTGAGCTCACAATCTCTCTTCTTCTCTCCTCTATTGCAAGATCTTTGTCAAGTTTAGTTTATTAGTAGCCTTCCAAAACAAAAACCCAAAAAATATTTTTCCTTTAGCTCTTGCATAGTAGTAGTAGGAAAAGCTTGGTTGTCTCATTTGTGCAGCAAGATGAAGAAAGCAATCTTCTCCCAGTTCATGAAGTCCAAGAGGGGTGAGGGTTCTTCTCAAGGCTCTCACCACTCTGATGAAGGAGCTCATGGGAGGAGAGATGAGGAAGAGAGCTACCACCCAATGGTACTCGTACTCTATGAGCCTCCACCAAGAGCAGTAGAGCCTGAGAGCAACCTCGAGCTGAACCAAGAAGAGCTGCAAAGGTACAACATCCTTCAAGGAAGCAACTTCAACCACACGAGCATCATCGACCCGGTCCTCCTGGATTGCACAGGTATGAGCAAAGAATTCAATGATGTCTTTAATACAATTGGTTGGGGAGGTTTTTGGCAAGTTCCTAAACTCAGTATAAAAGTGCTTACCCAAGAATTTTTGTGCACCTTAAACTTAACAAATGATGGGGTAGACTTTCGCATGTGTGGGCAAGAGTATAATTATCTTGGAGCCTCTTAAACACCACTTTGGGATGTGATCCTAATTGCAATCTTTATTTGGACATCACCACTCATGAGTTTAACAAAGTTGAGCTTTGGAAAGCAATTTCTGGCTCCGATAATTCCTCTCACACTGCAGCTTCCAAAATCCATAATCCAACCCTGCGCTTTCTTCGTTACTAGATTAATATTACTCTTTTTCCTGGCTCTGGAGGTAGCACTTTAAAAGATAGTGAACTTAAACTGCTCTATGCCATGGTATACAAAATTAAAGTCTCTCCTGTTAAACTGCTGGTGAACTTTTGGCTTCATTCTTTTGACCGTGAAAGACCGATCTACTTCACATCTTTCATTACTCGTATAGCCGACACTTGGGGTTTAACAGAGTCACATGCCTTTGAGTACATTACCTCTACTAGGGATGTTATAGATGATAATGTCTTTATTAATTCTTATGTGCTCCAGAGAGGTCCAAGAGGTGGACTTAAAATGATATATCCTAGCCATACAGTCGAAGTCCCTCTCCCTTGTGAGAAATGTCGACTGTAAAGGCTTTGTACACTAACCTTCAAATTGGATCGAGAGGCAAGAGGCCAAAATGTTGTAGAGATGGACATGATGACAAGAGGAATGTCATGAGCTACTCAGATGGACCAGGTAGGCCCCTCACACCCTGCAGAAGAAGAAGTTTAAGAAAGTGAGGTGGCAAGCTCCATGGACATTTTAGGGTCCATGGGGAAGCCTCCACGTCCACAAGATACTCCTCGCACAAGGCGAAGGGAGAGGCACTCCCAAAGGATGAATGTGGATGACCTCATCAACAACATGGGTGCAATGCACACTGAACAAGATGCAACGTTACACTTGGCACAACAAAATGCCTAGTACCTACAAGCAATGCAAGAAGAGGAAGCACAACGTTGGGCCAGATGGTTCCAACACTATCCCCCACCACAGTGAGCAAGAGCCAAGCTTGGGGGAGATCCTCTCCCCACTAAGGTAAGTATTCTATCCTAGCATTTGCATTTTAGTTATTTATCTTATTGCATATAAAAAAATGAAAAAGTTAAAAATACCAAAAATATTTGTTCATTTTCTTTAGCACCTATGCTTCCTGTATGCTCTTTCTCCTTATGGAAATGATGAGTGGTTGCTTTGTCAATGTTTCTCTAGTGCCTAGTTTACAACTTAGTGCTTCTTTAGGTATGGATTACTTAGCTCTCTTGAACCATCATGAACTGAAAACTTTGTGGGTTGCGAGTGCTAGAACTAAGTCTAAGTTGTTGGGAGATATGAGATAGTGAGACAAGAGCTGCTATAATATTGTTCTAGCCATGACTGATTACCGAAGAATTTATTCTTAAAATGATCAAAACCTTAATTGTTTCTCAATGGTGATGGAATTCCTACCATAGACATATCTGTTCTACATGTTTATAAACCTTCCACATAGGCTATTTGCTTTGTGTTGAGTGTTCTCAAATCTTGTTGATCTTTGTTAAGAGAATTTTCATGCCTGTAAGATCAAAATCACATGCTTGCACATCTTGATCAACCTAGTCCATCATATACCACACACTTGCATATCTTGATCTAGGGGTATGACACTTCTCTTCAAGGATCTAAGCTTTGACTTCGCAACATATGCAAGTAAGTATGCTATCTCCTTGTTATCCCTACCTTGAGCTCCACATAAGCCTTTTCAGAAATAGGATGAAATAAGGAAAGGCAACCTTACCTTGTGCCATGGTGAGGAATCATACACCATTTGAGCAACATGAGAGTGCCATATGAGGAACATTAAGTTTTCTTTTGAAAAACAATGCAAAACCTCTGGTATGAAACTTGCTAGGAATAAGAAAATTAGTGCTCAAGTCAAAACTGTTCTGTCTTTCAACCACCCAAGATATAGGAAAAGCCATAAGCCCCATAGTGATTAAAGTAATATAGGTGAGTTTTTGTAGCTAATTTTTCCATTCAAGGAGAAGAACTTTGTTGTGCACATGGTACTCTTGAAATGTGGGCAAAGTAACAATACCTAATCCACCGAGGCTAAGTTTGATTGTTTGCTCGGGATGAGCAAAGGTTAAGCTTAGGGGATCCTATTGATGGTGGATATACCATGAAAATCCACACTCAAAATACCATCAACATGCCTCAGTTCCAAGGAAGAATAGCATAACATGAGCATATTTTATCAATAATCAGTTCCACTTGTACTCTTAGCTTGTGATTCTAGGAAACAACAAAATATAGCTTGGTGGGACCCATTGAGGGGGTCGTCCGACCCCCCTATGAGCTCACCTTGAGCCGAGCTTCAAGCATGATCCATGTCAAGGTCCTTGGAGTCCAATTCCACCCACAAATCAACCTGTGTTTTCATCCAATGGTGAAAGATCATTGCACATGGATTCATGGGCCCACAAGGAAGCAAGTAACATGACAAATATTTGGAAACCGACCAAGCCACTTCACATGATAGGTGGGGACATCTTCTAGAAGACCCAGCCAGGCACACCTACCAATGAGGGGCTCGGCCGACCCCCTCCTATGGGCCCCACTAGGTCGGTTTGCTCCCACCGACCTCCTGCATGTCGCCATGCATCAAACTTCATCATGAATGCCTATTTGCAGCGGTTGTGAAGTCGGTTCATCCAAGGGTGTAGAGAGGAGGTGCACACAGATCACTTATGTGGCACCCCCTCTCCTTCCCCTATATAAGGAGGCTGCCACCATCCTTGGAAAGTATCACAAGATCCATTATCCAAGCTCCAAAGCTCCAAGCTAGAGTAGTAGTAGTTAGTCTAGAGTGGGAGTGAGAGTCAAGTCGAGCAAAGCTCAGGGTCTCTGGAGTCGTCTTCTGGAGAGTCTAGTATAGCTCTTGTATCTTTCTCTTTTTAAGACTTTCCTTTTATTAATATAGTTATTCTTGCTTTACTTTACTTAGTATTTACTTAGTGCAAGTCTATAGTCTTTATAGTCTTGTTATGTGCTTGTCTTAGTAGTATACTTGCCTTAGTTGGATTGCTTTCCTTAACCAACTCCTTATGTGTGTATCATTGTCCTATCTTGCATAGGAGCTCTAGCTATTTGATCGTTAGCTAGATTTGTAAGAGTAAGTGTGAGCGTGGTGCTCAGACTTAGTCTTACCTTTGATTGCTGCTGGCCCGCACGGACAGTTCGTGAGCGCACTCACGAGTGGTAACAGGTCTTAGGCAGCATTAGGGTTTTTCACCACGTTCGGGCTAGTTCTTAAAATGCAGGGTGCCCATAAGAGTATAGCCACTTTAGTAGGGGTTCTGTCTTCGGCTTTCTCGCCTATCCCCACCACACAAGTTGTAAGACACTAGTCTAGTGGAGTCTTCTATCTGTTAGGATCAAGTTCATAGAAGTAAAGTAAGATACATAGGAGTCTTTTACTCATTCATTGTCCTCCCACCTAGCTAACTCTCTACCAGTTATCTTTAGATTAGGATCTATTGACGATAGATAAGTGTCAATTTTAACCGTCAATGAAACATGAAAAGGGCCTAAATACAAATATCATCTAGATATAGGGTTTACGCTAACAGAATTCTATGAGTTTTGGTGAATGTCTATTTCTATAGGGTGTCAGCTGAAAAGAACCAAGGAAGGCCCACATGTCTGGTTTACATAGAGAGAAATAACCTACGCACGTGAAGGAAGACTCTAGAAGACACGAGAAGGCACCAGCATGATCTGGAGGCTGATCGGGCTCAGGGTCAGGGTGCCCACCCTGACCTCTAGGGCACCCGCCCTACTCCTGAGCCAATCAGGAGTGACCTTTGAGGTCCAATCTGAGCCATGCATCAAGGTCGGTTTGATCCGACGGCCGTGGTGCATCCTAGGGGGCTATATAAGCAAGGCCCTGGACCCTGGAGGAGGCATCCTTAAAACCCTAATTAATTATTTCAAGTTAGGATCAGAGGAGAGGGGCCTTGAATGGATAATGTCTCCATAGCTAGCCTTCAAGAGAAGATTAGTCCTCATTAGGATCTAGTCTTAGCATATAGAGAGATAGAGGGCGAGGGAAGAGTTGGAGGTTGTGCCAGCTTGTCAGTGCGCCCTGTTCAGCTTGTACTTCGGTGGATTCAGGCTTCTCCAAGCCTGCATCCTGGATACTTATAGTAACTGATCTTTATTCAAGTATTTATCTTATTATTTTGTTCATTGGTTCACATTTCTTATGATTGCTTTAGTTCTTGTTAGCGCTCTCAATTAGAGTAGTAATTGTTAGCGTAAGCGTGGTGCTTAGGCTATCGAGGCTCTCGATTACCTGTGTTAGCGCCCTATTCTTAGTTGTGTGGTAGTTATAGGGAGTGACTTTATCCTGTCCACACTACTTTGAGTAGGTTCTTAAATTAGTAGGACCTTAGTCGCATCGGTAAAGTTCTCTTTGTAGTGCTTTTTCGTCTAGCGGCATCCCAAAGTGAACATTAGAAGGACATTTGAACCATCACCTTGCCTTGCATAGGATCATTGCCATAGGAATCCTCTCTACCCACCATATCTTAACCTTGATTGCTAGAACTCTGGATAAACTAGTGGTTAGGCGACTCACACATGTTTTCCTATGGATACGATATTTAAAACCCTTCGGGTGAAGGCTACAACGGTATCCGTGTGCTTGCAGATTTATCTGTGTGCATCTTAAAAATACCAACATGATCTTTGTGATCATTTATCTATCCTTCCCTTTCATTCACTTACCCCCCCTTCTACACTAGTGATACTAGATTGTAGTAGACACAAGGATCTCTTTCCCCTTTTATTAAATATTTCTAGCTACTGCTTTCTCCTGGGATAATATAAATCATGATACCTTGGAATACTCCTAGGTGAAGTGCTACAGTGGTATATTCTATGCGCTTGCGGAATTATCCAAAAGACTAAGAATTATCCACAGGCATTTCTGGTGTCATTGCCAATCTTTGGTAGTGACGCTAAGAAATACCAACAATCAGTCAAGTTTAAAGCATTGAGAGCTTCACTAAAGCACTGGAACAAATCTAGATCAAATCTAGCCATCCTGATTCAACATTGTAATATGTGATTGCCTTTATGGATGATATAGAGGACAATGGAACCCAACATAATTCAGAAAGAAACTTCAGATCCATCATCCAAGCTCAAGTAAGGAAGCTATTACTATGTCAATAAATTTACTGGAAGCAAAGATGTACATAGAATCTTGTAAAATTGGGAGATGTGAACACAAAGTTCTTTCTTGCCAGAACAACAGGAAGATTCAGGTCTAATGTCATATCTCAAATAACAACTAAATATGGGAGATTAGTGATAGAACATTCAGAGAAGGAAGCTTTGTTCTAGAATGAATTCAAGAGCAGAATGGTGGATGTATCAGTCAATACTCAAATGCTATTTCAACTTAATCAATTGCTACCACAACACAATCTAGAAGCTTTAGTGGAACCTTTCACAAATGAAGAAATAGATTTGATTGCTAAAGATTTGCCACTGGATGAAGCACCGAGGCCAGATGGTTTCAATGGGTATTTCATTAAAAAGTTCTGGAATCTCATAAATTTGATTTCTACAAATTGTGTAATGAGTTCTATGATACTACAGCAGCCCTAAAGCATTAATTATTCCTATATTACTTTGGTGCCAAAGAAGACAAATCCACAAAAGCTAACAGAACTCAGGCCTATCTCCTTGCTAAACTCAAGCATGAAATTTGTTATCAAATTGCTAGCAAACAGACTACAAAAAACAATTCTTCAAGTAATACACAGAAACCAATATGGTTTTATACATGGAAGAACTATACAAGATTGTTTGGGTTGGGCTTTTGAGTATCTACATCAATGTCATGCTTCCAAGAAAGAAATTGTTGTATTGAAACTAGACTTTGAGAAAGCTTTTGATATGATTGAGCACGCTTCCATCATAAATATATTGGAAGTAAAAGGTTTTCTAGGAAAATGGTGTACCTGGATCAAACAAGTGCTAAGCACAGGAACATCTTCAGTTCTTCTTAATGGTGTCTCTAGCAAAAATTTCCATTGTAGAAGGGGTGTGAGGCAAGGGGATCCATAGTCCCCATTATTATTTCTTCTGGCAGCAGATCTCTTGAGGACCTACTCAAATTAACGGACAATTTCAAAGAACACTAGTGGAGATTTGGCCTTCCATGATGAAATTCCTTATGATGATTCCGTTATGGTCACCGAAGAGTCATTTCCATGATGTTTTGGTCACTTTGGTCATCGAACTGCATGACAATTTCTTGAAAAATGCATTTCCATGATGTATTTTAAAAAGGTCACGGGAACAGTCATGGAAAACCTGATGAAATCATTACGGAGACGTTCGTAGCACTGTTCATTGCCGGATTATGATGGTTTCACGGATATCCTCGAGTTGTGACCATACACACTTCATCACTGATCTCCACACCGCCCGATTTGGCTATGGGAGCCGGCGCCGTTTGCCTACAGGAGAGACGCCTTCACTCATACCTCCCATCCGCCGTTAGCACGCATCACTAGTACCCCTCATTTGCTGACCTGCCCATCACTTAGCTGGACACTTCTCTATCTGATGTTATGGGACCCGTCATTACTCATCTGTTCCGAATGGGCACCGTTCTCTTTTCGGCATGCGTGACCAGCGTGTCAGTTAAACGAAACTTCACCGACCGACCTGTGGGACCCGCCTTCTAGGGAAACCTTGAGGCCACCCCCATCTTGCATAGTTCTCCATTCACATGGGGCCACCGTTCCTCAACCGACCTATGGGATCCTGTCTGGCACCCTTCTCAACCTAACGAGTGGGGTCAGAGCATCCGTTAGATGGGACCCGCAACTTGGGACCCATCTTTGTTCACGTGGGGCCACCCTTCCTCGACCGACCTATGGGACCCATCTAGCACCTTCTCACCCCTTCTCACCCCTTCTCAACCTAACAAGTGGGGTCAGAGCGTCAGTTAGATGGGACCCGCAATTAGGGACCCATCTCTGTTCACATGGGGCCACCCTTCCTCCATCAACCTATGGGTCCTGTCTAGCACCCTTCTCCACTCGCCGTGTTGGTCTAGGGCATCAGTCAGATGGGACCCACAGCTAGGGGAACCCTTCTCTGAAGGACCTGTGGGACCTGCACGCAACGTGAGACCCTCTCTGTTCACGTAGGACCACCATTTTTTGACCGACATGTGGGACCTGCTTGTTAATCCTAATCGTTCTGACATCTGGGACCACATGTCAGTTAATAGGGACCCGCCACTTAGAGGAACCCTTCTCCGACAGACCTGTGGGACCTTCCCACAACATGGGACCCTTCGTTGTGTCAGCGAGGGGGAATTTCCCGCCGAAGTTTAATTTCCCAAAAATTCAAAGGTTTTCCAAGTTTCGAACCCGGAACCTTGGCGCCAAGAATTGAAAGCCTTTGCCATTGCACTAGGCGCCTGCATGTGTTCTCCTCTCTTTGAGATCCTTCATATAGCTATATGTTCTGTGTGTTGCCAAACAAGTTAACTTATACTAGTAGGGATTTCTCCCCTGAAAGTGGAAAATATCTGCTCCTTGGACTTGCGGCTAAGTCAGAGGGGTAGCAGAGGATCCCCGGTGTGCTTGGGTGGCTCTGGTGTCCATTGGGAGGCAGGCGGCGAGTCTCTCTCGGTGAAGCGTGGTGGCACTGGCATCCTCATCGGTGGTTGTGTGCCGATTTAGAGGCCTCAGATCCGACCCGCAGGTGTCCTTTCTCCCCTTTTACTATCTGTTTCTTCATTTGGGGAATGCCTACGTGATTTGGGGTTTAGGGTACTATAACTATGATGGTTAGACTTGATTTAGTCAAATCTGTAATGGTTACAACTACATTGACTGCTATTCCAGTTTGAGTTATACATATCTATGTGCTGCTGCTCTAAAGTTGGATGTGCTTTTGTCAGCCTGTCCCATAGAATGATATGAACAAATGCACATATTAGTCACTACAAGGAATGTGGTGATACATGACGGAAAAATTCTGTCATTGAATGGCCAAAATCCATCACGGATGGCCATCCATGACATACGTTTTTCTGTCACGTATCGAGCGTCATAGATGGGCTGGGAGTCATCCATGACGGATTTTAGGAAAAAAAATCCATCACGTTTGGTATGCTGTGACGAAATTTTCCGTCACGAATGTCTCTTTTTGTTTTCGTCATGAATTTGCTGACGTTTCATCGGTATTCAGCCCAGGTGATTTATGGCCCAATTTGAGCTTCCTGGAGCCTTCGGCCCATTTGATGACCAGGTGTTTTTTCCTGTTTTGGCCCAAAATTGATTTTTGGGGCCTTTTCTTTGCCTTTTAATGGACATTTCAGCCCAAACACTTTTAGCCCAATAATTGTCACATCATCAATTTGTTCATATATATTCCAGTTTAGAGTTACAACGAACAATTATCACAAAAATATAAAATTACATTCTTGTGGACCACAACTCACACTGTCCACTAAAATAAAATCCATGAAACGAAGAATTAAAAAGCAATTTCCTAAACCAACCAAACTTGCTATATTTTTTTTGTTGAATATGCATTAGTTGTATGGTCGACTTGCTTCTAAGTAGTCCAGCAGCAGCTTTTAGTTCCCGAAAAACAATGATAGAAAAATAACTAAGTTACAAATTGAAACAATGATACGTGCCTATATTTAACTTCTCCATTTCCCTAGCTACTATACATTAGACATGATTGACGAATTTTGATTCTGAGATAGAAATAGAAATAATATGATGCTCATAAACACTTGCAAACTTGTAATAATAATATAGCAGAAGACACAAAGAACTTTTTGCTTTTATAGTTTACTAGCTATGTAAGAGTAGCAGATCTATAAATTAAATTTGCCTATGACCAAGAGGTTTAGGTTTCAAGCTCCAGCCTCTGCACCTTTGTGCAGGGATGACTGCTGGCTATTTTCCATTCCCCACACCCCACAGTGCTGGAGCCTACGACACTGGGTATGTCCTTTTTTACATTCATGCAACGATGATTCTGAATCACAATCACTAGTGAAGGTTTCAGGCAAATGTAACCAAGTACTAAAATCTTATCTCCTAGATTGGTTGAGAAAAGTAAGACATACACAGTAATGCTATAGATTTGTCCAAGGTTGTAGAGTAATGAATAGATTAAACAAACACATATCGGAGAGGACAGAGATGTGTTGGTCTTCACTACAGCCTGCAATAGTGCTTGAAGTGGTTACAGGAAGTACCTACATGTTGAACCTGGCCATTGGCCTATCGATCATAGTTTTGAGATGGAAATGATTTCAAATGAAAAAACTATCAACAACAAAATTATGCAACTCATCGAGAGCTACCATCTTTGTTTTGGTCATTTTTCAATATCACTTTGTATGAATAGTTTGAACATCAAAATAAGTCAAACATAATTTTAGGGTACCAAGTAATTTCAAATGAAAAGGTCAAAATAGCTTAAAATTTTTTTGCAGTCATCTTATGTTTTTCTTATTATTACTTATATTATTATATTTTTCTTCGTACCGCGTGAGACAAAATATGATGAATTGTAGATTGAAAACACTAGAATCCTACGTTGACCTCTACTAAGATTTGTCCCCTAAGGCACAAGAGACCATTTGACAAATTTTAGCACCATACCAGACATTTTTGGGGGCAAACTAAGTTGAACATATAATTGCTCATTGAAGTAGCGTAGAAATTCAATTAAATAGAAAAAAGTAGCAAACCAATTCAGAAAAATCTCAAACTTAGTGGTTGCTTCACACAAGGCATTTGCAAGTATGAGAAACATTTTGGGACCAATACAACATTGGAAAGAACATGGACCTTAGAATCTCTAAGAACCAAAGTGTATAGTCATGGTTTCATAAAAAAGTTCTATATATCTTTGTGAAGCAAGTAGACTCTGCCTATGTCAAAATAGCTTGAAATTTTTTTGGCAGTCATCTACACTCAAAATATGATCCCACACAAGATCTTAGGTTTTTTTATTATTATTTATATTATTATATTTTTCTTCATGCCCAGTGAGACAAAATATGGTGAATTATAGATTAAAAACACTAAAACTATGTATTGACCTCCACAAAGATTTATAGCCTAAAGCACAAGAAACCATTTGACAAAGTTTGGCACCATATAGGATCTTTTTGGGGTAGACTCAGTTCAACGTATAATTAGTCATTGAAGTCATATGGAAATTCAATTAAACTAAAAAAGTACCAAACTAATTCAGAAAAGTTTCAAACTTGGTGGTTGCTTCACACATGGCATTTGCAAGTATGAAAAAAATTTTGGGATCAATACGACACTAAAAAGCACATGGACCTAAGAATCTTCAAGAACATAAGTGCATAGTTATGGTTCGATAAAGGTTTCCTATACCTTTGTGAAGCATGTAAACTATGCCTATGTCAAAATAGCTTGAAATGTTTTAGGCACCCATCCTTTGTGAAGCATGTAGACTCTGCCTATGTTTTAGTCTCAAACACTATAATTCTACATTGACGTTCAAAAAGATTTGTTTCCTAAAGCATAAGAGACCATTTGGAAAATTTTGGCACTATTCTAGATCTTTTCACGGGTGGACTCAGTTCAATGTATAATTACTCAGTAAAGTTGCATGGAAATTCAATTAAACTAAAAAATACCAAACCAATTCAAAAAAATCTAAAACTTAGTGGTTATTTCACATAGGGTATTTGTAAGCCTGAGAAAATTTTGAAACCAATACAATATTAAAAGCACATGGATGTTAGAATCTCTAAGAACCTAAGTGTCTTCTGTGTGTTAATGACATGTTATAAGTGCTTGAAATTGTTCATATGGGTGAGATAAACTAGTTTTAAATTTATTCATGCTTTAAAAAGTCAATTGCCTGTTGTTCTTACGATTTTTATGATGAATCTGATGAAGAGGTGAAGAAAGTGCACTACCTGCTAGCATTTGATATATAAAGAAGGTGTGCGTTATATTACCAAACACCTTAGTGGCTCAGTGGTGGTCCCTCACGATTTAGAGCAAGGGGTTGTGGGTTCGATTCCCTACACGAGGAGCATTTTTCTTTTCCTCATTTTTTAACAAGGTGTGGCCTGGTCTGCTGGGCTTACGGCATATGGGCCATGGTGCAAGAGAGAATGTTGCGCTGAGCCGAAGAGAAACGGTACGGCAGTGGGATGCAGGCCGGCCAAAAATGGCCCAAGAGAGAGTGTAGCTTTTCATTTTTAAAAAAAATCATTTTTGAAGCTCAAATTTAAATCCTTTTCAAGCCAAACAAGATTTGAAATGCATTTTGAATATTTTGGTGAATTGAATGTTAACACTAAATTATGAAAACATAGTTCTACACTTGTTTAAAAAATATATACTTTATTTTATAAATACAATAACAAGTTTTGAACATAAAAATTGTAAAATTCATTAAATAATATTTTGGTATTTCTCCATCTGAGTTTGTTTTAAAAATTCTTCAATAATATTATGATAAAAAATTTCTGGTTTATAACACCAAGTACTGAATTAGAACACATAGTTCTACACTCTGGTTTATAACACATTAGAACACCATAGTGTAGTAGCAAGGCATGCAATGTGGGATGCCTCAGGTCTCATGTTTGAGTCTTAAGGGCTGCACCATTTTTTCGAGTCTCAGGTGCGAAACTAGGCCACGAATGCGATTTAGTGACGGTTTTTAGAATTCTATCATAGAAACAGGGCCCAAGTGTGGGCTTCAAGCAGCCCATGTGAATCCATGACAAAACAAATTCTGTCATTGAAATTCTATCACGGATCAACAGATTCCTTGTAGTAAGTGCTCTCTAACATTGTATTTCCTTTGTTATTAATGCTATTTTTGCAACTGTCCACCCCGTGGTCTAAACTCTCACTGATTTTGCGTACTTTTGCTGCAGTAGGAAGATGGAAAGATCTTGGATTTCTAGAGGAAAGAAAGGCACAGATGAGTACTATATTAGAGCCACTCAGTTCTTGGACTGGGTGAAGGAAAAGTACCCGGGGGGTGCAGATGTTCGTTGACCATGTCGAATATGCCTTCACAATGAAACTATAAAATAGAGAGACTTGTGGTTTCACATTACTCGGCACAAAATGTCGATCACATACACCAGATGGGTTCTTCATAGGGAAGAAGCAGAATCTTTAGGTAGAGACATCATAGAGTCATCAGATATGCATGGATCTCATCATGAGGATAGGATTCCAGAGCCGGAGGAGCAGGACAAAGACATTAGCATATTCCTGGAAGATTGGGATTTGATTACAAACCTATTAACATGTGAAGAGCTAAAGGAAAAAAGTCTTTAGTGATTGAAGGAGTGGTAAATGATTTGAAACAAGCATCCTCATCTGGATCTGCCTATACAAGATTCTCCCTCCTTATTAGGTTGTTGTACATGAAGTCCCACAATCGAGTCAGCAACAAATGTTTCTATACACTATTATGGTTACTTTCGAAAGCATTCCCTAAGAGAAACCTTCCAGACTCATATAACAAAGCACACAAATATATTCGACATCTGGGGCTTGGTTATGATAAGATCGATGTGTGCATGAACAACTGTGTGTTGTTTCGGGGTAAAGTTTTTGAAAAGGCTAATGTGTGCCCAGAATGCAACACGTCTAGATGGGAGGATGGTGGCAAGTGGATTCCTAGTAAGGTTTTGAGGCATTTTTCTCTAACAAAGAGGTTGCAGAGGATCTTTGCTACACCAAAAATAGCAAAGGATGCCGAATGGCATGAGACTAAGTGAGAGGAGGTTGATGGTGTATTGAGCCATCCAGCAGACGGGGAGGCATGGAAGCACTTTGATATCAAACATCCAGATTTTAAAAACAATGCAAGGAACTTAAGGCTATCCATCGCCACAGATGGTTTCAATCCGTTTCACAACTTTAGCTCATCATATAGTATGTGGCCTGTTCTTGTAACAACTCTCAACCTGCCACCATGGGAGTGTGTGAACCCATCCAATTGCTTTATGTCTCTCCTGATCCCTGGCCCAAGATCTCCAGGAAAGGAGTTTGATTTATTCTTGGAGCCTCTTATAGATGAGCTGCTGGAACTGTGGAAGGGTGTCAAAACTCGCCATGTACTCCTTCCTAAAATAGAAACTTTTACTCTGCGCACTGTTGTGCCTTGGTGTGTACACGACTTTCTAGCATTGAGTACCTTGTCAGGCCAAACTAGAAAAGGTTATTTTGCTTGTATTTATTGTGACAAAAATCCTTTGTCAAGATTTCTCAGATCCAAGTTAGCCTACTTACATCGTGATGCAGAAGTCACTTACATCATAGCCAACTTACAAGATCTTCTAAAAGGTAAGAGGAAAGCAGATGACATGATTGAAGCCAACGATGATGAATATGAGGTTGATGATACTGCTGATCAGTATTGTAGTGATGATAATGACCAAGGGGTAGATGACATGTCTGAAGATGATGATTGTGACAATTAGGAGCATTCATGTATAATCTGTGGGAGAACATGTATTAGTAAACTGCACTTGGCTTTCGATTTATGGCTTTGTATTCTGAACATGTTTGGTGTGCGGAGTTGTCTTAAACTTGTGCCTGAGCGGACATATTCCTTTATCCACTGGGATCAGTAATGCAATCTACAGACTGTCTGGTGTGTACATGACAATTTGTTATTATAGGTTCATACACTGCGTGGACCATAGACATAAGCATTCCCTACAGACAGCATACTTCAACATGTAAAGCAATGCACTAATACTTCCTCTTACATTAACTAGTGACAACAGTCACACATCTCATACAGATTAAACTGCCCACTAAAGCAAGATCCATCCACAACATGGGATGTGTCCGGCTTGGTCATAATTACAATGGTCGGACTATCACATGTGCGTCAAGAATGAACTATTGTCTGTAGCATAGCTGATCAAAAAAGTTGAACTCAATACTCAGAAAGTCCGGGTCGGGCAGATTTACAATGCTCAGACAATGAGGTGTGCATAGGTCTACAATAAACAGTCAGGATAGTCAGATGTTATTGCGATAGGTCAGAGGCAGTCACATGTGTTGAGGGGCAGACTGGAAAGTGAAGGTGAACGAGTTGTATTCGATGTGCAGTCCACTGAAGCAAATTTAGCACCTATGCACATGTGTTCTGCATTATGCCAGGCTTGCTTCTCTCCAAGAAACCATGCATGGTTGGCAAGAGAGATATTTGTCCAACCTGGTCATATTTGCCATGCTAGGACTATCTTGTGTGTAGCAAGATAATGGTAAACATTACACTATGAACCAATATGTTTGCACAAATGTGCGCACTACATTGGATGTGGCCAACTCATTTAGAATTGCAATGCTCGGACTATCTTGTGTGCATCAAGATAATGATGGAAAGGAAGGATCAGGCGAATAAGGACTAAGAACGCCACTTCGACCTCAACAAGGACAATCAGCTAGTTCGTGGCACTACCGCGAAGTAGATTTTTGTCTCATTTGTATATCATTCACATGCTTTTTGTTACTCTTTATTATGTCATCTTGTATATACCATGTTCAACTGCATCTGGTTGAACATGTCTGACAACATTCTCCATAGTTGATAAGGCCAAAGTTGTCCACGTAGCTCAGTACAAGCAGTGGCCAAAGCCTGCTCAAAACTAACCCTAGTGCACTCTTATCAAATATCAAGGAACATATACAATTTTAAAAGGAAAAGATACATGAAAAATTGGATGTAGCTACTAGCAACTTTTTGTTTTACCGTGGTGCGCATGTCACCAGAGAGAACCAACGTGGCTTCACCTGTACAAGTGTTAGACTCCCATACAAGTGTTAGACATCTGCGGCTGATAAGTAGGTTAATGTTGTTTTGAGAGAAGAACATTGTACAACGCTGATAAGTCGAGCTCATAAAAGTTTAGGTAAACAAGGCAATCACTACAATGCACTAGTCATGTTAATCACTATATGGCAAGGCTACTAGTATTCAATGTGATCCAACTACTACCAAGACATACTAGTTCTAACTACAGATGATTAACATGACTTCATTGTAGTAGTAGGCATCGGTATCCCACTGCTCAAAGCAAGTCATGCAACAATATAAAAACATTAGGTAGCATACTAATCCTAACTATGTGTCGTTACCGCGGAAATGGGTACCCCAAAACCCCAGGTTTACCGAATTAAACCCCGCAAAAAGGGCAACTCGACCCCTCCTGTGACCTCCCACGCGAACGTATAAAGTCCCGCAGGCCGAGACATTTCGGGCCGACCCACGGACGACGACGGCCCAAAGCCAAAGCCTGCTCGAGAGGCTACCGAACGGACTAGTACTGTACACTCAAAAAACTACCGAACAGACTAGTACTGTACACTCGAGGTTATAATTCGGGCGACCCCTCGAGGATGGAACTTCGCCCAGCGAACGAGCCTACCCTCGAGGACGTAACTTCGCCCACCGAACGAGCCTGCCCTCGAAGACGGAACTTCATTCGTGCAAATGGGCAGCCCTCGATGAGAGTACGCCCCTCGTTTTACCAACTCCCCCGTACGAATCCGAGCGCATTTAATGCGATCTATCTACCCCCGCCTAACTGCATGGCCACAGTTACGGTAACAGTTGCAGGCGTGACGGTCAAATCTGCTTTTACCGCCCATACCCCGGAATCCCGCAAGTCATATTACGCTGTTGCGCCATACCGAGCACTGTGCCACGACCCGCACCGCCTCGAGACGTATAAACTAACGTGTTTTCCGTGTTTTCCAGGATTCGGTCTTATCCAGCGAAGCTCGACCTCCTCGGCACGACCCCCTCGACTCCGGCCAAGACCCTCGACCGTCGCCCCTCGACTTCACCGAGCGAACCCTCGAGCTGAACTTCAACAACTCCCGCCGCGACGGCTGCAGGGCCTCCCATACCGACGTACATCACTACAGCGGCACCGACGCGATCGGCCTCAACGTCGTACGTCATCAACGTCATGCGAACTCAAAATACATGTACACCTGTGCCCCTCCTTCATCTATAAAAGGAGGCGCCAGGGCGTTAGAGAGAGGGACCGGACTCAAACCGAGAGAATCTAGAGCATAGAAACATTAAGGCTTTAGATCACAGAGCGACACCGTGAGCCTGTGCAAGGTCGAGAGCAAGGCGTTTGAACGCCCAAACTCCACCTCACACTCCTCACACCTGCTTGTATTTCCCCTGTACTAGCACTTCGGTGCAAGATAACACGAATCATCCTCCCCCGCTGGACGTAGGGCCTTCTTTGCCCAAACCAGGATAAATCATTGTGTCCTTCTTGCATCACCCACCGGATTAGGGAGCACGCGAATACAATATTACTCGTTGGTGTTAACCCCTCGAGGGTCAGAACACCGACAGTTGATGCGCCAGGTTGGGGAGCCACGTGTCACTAACGATTTCCCGCCATTTTTTCGGATGGGCGATTTCGTTTCACCACTTCTGCACGCTACGGTGATCTGGTTCGGGAGCCTGGAATTCATGACCCTCGGCCAGGGCTACGACATGACCCTGCTCTCGATCAGTGACCCAAACGGAGGTCGCGGTATGCCCCCACGTTCATGGGGAGCCGCTCGCCAGTCTCATGACCATGCTTCCACATCCAGAAGGAGGCACGGTCGGCGCCGTCATCGCCGTCAACCCAAGTCAAGAAGGGTCCCCGCCGCTTTCTCCACGCCCCTGACCGGAGATGAGAAACCTCTTGTTGAGGGAGTATCTGACCCGAGTTTAGAGGTAGAGGGCAAACCGGCAAGATCCCAGCACAACCCTGACTCCACTTTCACCGTGCGCTCGTCGGGGAAGCGCGACGAAACCCCCGCTCGATCGAGCTCTCTTCCGCACGGGCTGTTTGAGCGTCGTCGGTGGCCTTCGTCCGATTTCAACAATCCCACAACGACGATTATGACAGTGACCCACTCCAACACGAGCACATTGGAGGACCGCCCAGGCACCCTTCTCCGCACGATGACGGACGTGGGGACTGTCACACTGGCCTCCGAGGGTTTGGCCTTCGCAAGAGCGCCCGGCCCCCGGAGGTACACCGTCGGCACGCTCTGACGACAGCTGCAGGAAGAGGCTCAGGGGCAATTCCCCGTCTTCTACTGTGGCGACCCTGACTCTGACTCTGATCATTGGGATCCTACCCGTGAGTGCCTCCACATCGATGGTGGCGTCGACTCCGATCAGGAAACCGTCGATCCAGCGGCCGCGGCGGCTACCGCCGTGGCGAGAGACGCTCCCCCCAGAGCAGAGGACCAACAACCAGACGCACCCCAAGAAGCATGCCCTCGTCCTGGCTAGCAGGACGCGCAGCTGGCACAGATTCGGGAGTTGCAGGCGAAGCTCGCCGACGAGCAGGAACGCTTGCGCTTACTCGAGCTGACCCTCGAGCAAGAGCGGCGACCGCTCGGCGGTAGAGCCCGAGCCAAGGCCCGAGAAGTCAACCGGCAGATCATCAAGGAAGCAGCACCCGAGCAACCCGCCCACCGTTATCCCTGAGCAAGCCAGAATGTTGTTGCGGCAGCTATGCTCCTTTGCAATATGCCCGCGCCATCCAACTCGCAAGCTCGGCGGATACAACGCGAGTTGAGGATCTCCTCCAAGTTGCTGCTGTCCAACAAGCCAAGAGCTCAGCCTCAAGGCATCGAGGGGCTGCCTTTGAGCCTCAGGTCAAGCCCTCCCGGCCCGAGAGGGAGGGCTCGGTCGATCAGGGGGTGGCCCCCTGACAGAAGAAGCAGCCGGCCCGAGAACCTATCAACGACGACCGCGCTCCCCGCGACGCTCGCCTCGACATTGTCGAGAACCGCAGACGCAAGCACGGGGATGCCAAGGATCGAGGGTACAGCACCCATCGTGGAGGGCGTTACGACAGCGAAGAAGACCAACAGGCCCCGGAGCCACTGGGCCCCCGGGTCTTCAGCAGGAGGATCCGCTGCGCCCAGCTGCCCGACAAGTTTTGACCCCCCACGAGCCTCGTCAAATATAACAGCGAAACCAATCCCGAGCTCTGGCTAGCCGACTTCCGGTTGGCTTGTCAGGCGGGCGGGGCGCGTGACGACCACGCCATCATACGTCACCTTCCCCTGTTCCTGTTCGACACCGCGCGTAGGTCGCTCGAGGAGCTTCCCCCGACCAGATTCGCAGCTGGACCGACCTTGTCCGCATCTTCAAGGGGAACTTCAAAGGTACCTACATGCGTCCCAGGAACTCCTGGGAACTGCGCAACTGCAAGCAGAAGCCAGGGGAGTCTCTCCGCGACTTTGCTCGATGATTCTCCAACTCCGCACCGAGCTGCCCCACATCTCCGATCTCGACGTTGTTCTAGCGTTTGTTGTGGGTACAACCTGCAAGGACCTAGTTCGCGAGTTAGGGCGTAACCGCCCCGACACCGTCGACGAGCTCATGGATGTGGTCGCCAACTACGCGGCTGGCGAAGAGGCCGTCGGTGCCTTCTTCAGCGACGGGAAGGACAAAGGAAAAACGCCGGTAGCCGACAACACCGGAGGCTCGAGCAAAGGGCCAAAGAGAAATAACAAGAAGAAGAAAAATCAGCAAGGCAAGCGCGAGGCTGTAGAAGATGATCTCATCGCAGCAACCGAACGCAAAAGACCTCGAGGTCCCCCCGCGCCCCCCGAGGGCGCCATCTTCGACAAAATGCTCGAGGAGCCCTGTCCTTATCACAAGGACAGGGCAAGGCACAAGCTTAAGGACTGCCGCATGCTTCGAAGGCACTTCGAGCAAGTGGGCGTGAAGAAAGGTGATGACAAGAAAGACCAAGGCGGCGGTGAGGGAGACAACGGGGAAGACGGAAAATTCCCCGAAGTCTATGACTGCTACATGATCTACGGGGGTCCCTCGACCCAGCTCACGCCCCGACAGCATAAGCGGGAGCATCGAGAGGTCTTCTCTGCTCGTGTCGTGATGCCTCACTACCTCGACTGGTCTGATGCGCCCATCACGTTCGACCGCGATGACCATCCGGATCGAGTCCCCAACCCCGGGGCATATCCGCTAGTCGTCGACCCGATCATCATCAACACCCGCCTCTCAAAGGTCCTCATGGACGGCGGCAGCAGCCTAAACGTCATCTACCTCGAGACCCTCGACCTCCTGGGAGTCAGGAGGCACCAACTCCGGCCCAGTGCCGGGGGGTTCCATGGCGTCGTGCCAGGGAAGAAGGCTTTCCCCATTGGCCGTATCGACCTCCCTGTCTGTTTTGGCACCCCTGCCAACTTCAGGAAAGAGACCCTCACCTTCGAGGTGGTCGGGTTTCACGGAACGTATCACGCCATCATCGGCCGACCAGGCTACGCGCAGTTCATGGCGATCCCGAACTACACCTACCTCAAGCTCAAGATGCTAGGGCCCAAAAGCGTCATCACTGTCGCCTCCTCCTACGAGCACGCGTACGACTGCGATGTCGAATGCGTCGAGTATGGAGAGGCCGTCGAGCAAAATGCCATGATAGCCGCGACCCTCGAGCACCTCACCGACGAGATGCCAGATCCCAAGCGACACGCCAACAACTTCGAGCCAGCACAAGACACCAAGAAAGTCCCCCTCGACCCGAGCTGCCCATGCGAGAAGGTGCTAACGATCAGCGCCGACCTCGAGGACAAATACGAAGCCGTGCTCGTCGACTTTCTCCGCACGAAGGCCGATATGTTTGCGTGGAGTCCTTCGGATATGCCGGGCATACCGAGGGAAGTCGCCGAGCACGCCTTGGAAATCCGGGCCGGGTCCAGACCGGTGAAGCAACGCCTGCGCCGCTTCGACGAGGAGAAGCGCAGGATCATCGGCGAGGAGGTACACAAGCTTTTGGCGGCTGGATTCATCAAGGAAGTTCATCACCCCGAATGGTTAGCTAATCCCGTGTTAGTTAAGAAAAAGAATGGAAAGATGCGGATGTGTATTGACTATACTAGTTTAAACAAAGCTTGTCCCAAAGTTCCATTTCCTTTACCACGCATTGATCAAATTGTCGACTCTACCGCGGGGTGTGAAACCCTCTCGTTCCTCGATGCTTATTCCGGCTACCACCAAATTAAGATGAAGGAGTCCGACCAGCTCGTGACTTCCTTCATCACACCTTTTGGCATGTACTGCTACGTGACCATGCCCTTCGGCCTCCGAAATGTCGGGGCAACGTATCAGCGGTGCATGCTACACGTCTTCGGCGAACACATAGGCGACACAGTCGAAGCCTACGTCGATGACATCGTGGTCAAGTCCAAAAGAGCGGACAACCTCATCCGAGACCTCAAAATCGTGTTCGGGTGCCTTCGAGCCAAAAACATAAAACTCAACCCCGAGAAATGTGTCTTCAGAGTGCCTCGGGGCATGCTCCTCGGATACATCGTCTCCCAGCGCGGGATCGAGGCCAACCCCGAGAAGGTGGCGGCCATCACACGAATGGGGCTGATTCGGGATCTCAAGGGCGTGCAGAGGGTCACGGGCTGTCTCGCGGCCCTCAGCCGCTTCATCTCACGTTTAGGGGAGAAGGCCATGCCTCTGTACCGTCTCTTGAAAAAATCTGAGCGATTCACGTGGACCGCGGAGGCCGAGGGGGCCCTCGATGAACTCAAAGCCAAGCTGACATCCACTCCGATCCTCGTCCCTCCTCGACCAGCAACGTCGACTGAACCGCCTGAGCCCCTCCTCCTCTATGTCGCCGCAACCACCCAGGTGGTCAGCGCGGCCATAGTGGTGGAGAGGCAAGAGGAAGGACGCGCCTTGCCAGTCCAGCGGCCGGTTTATTTCGTCAGCGAAGTGCTTTCGGAAACGAAAATCCGCTACCCATAGGTGCAGAAGCTGCTCTACGCCATCGTCCTTACGCGTCGCAAGCTCCAACACTACTTCCTCAGCCACCCGGTTACTGTGGTATCCTCGTTCCCCTTGGGGGAGATCATCCATAACTGGGAGGCCGCTGGAAGGATTGCCAAGTGGTCGATCGAGCTAATGGGCGAGACCATCACCTACGCACCACGGAAGGCCATCAAGTCTCAAGTGCTGGCGGATTTCATCGCCGAGTGGACCGACACTCAGTTGCCACCAGTCCAAATTCAAGCCGAGCTATGGACGATGTACTTCGATGGGTCGCTCATGAAGACAGGAGCAGGCGTGGGCTTGCTCTTCATTTCACCCCTCGGAGTCCACATGCGCTACGTCATTCGCATCCACTTTGCCACTTCTAACAATGTCGCGGAGTACGAAGCACTTGTCACCGGATTACGAATCGCCCTTGAACTCAGGGTCCGACGCCTTGATGTTCGAGGCGACTCGCAGCTAATCATCGACCAAGTGATGAAGGCCTTGAGCTGCCACGACGCCAAGATGGAAGCATACTGCAACGAAGTGCGCAAGTTGGAAGACAAATTCCATGGCCTCGAGCTTAGTCATATCGCTCGACGATACAACGAAGCCGCAGATGAGCTCACGAAAATCGCATCGACTCGAGGTACAGTCCCTCCGGACGTGTTCTCGAGGGACCTCTTTGAGCCCTCCGTCGATTTGGGCTCGGGGGCTTGCATTACGCCCTCGAAGCTCCACCCCATGACCTCGATCAGGGCCCCCTCGACCGGGGCCCAGGTTATGGAGATCCAGGAGACATCTCCTCCGTCGAACCCGCCACCGGATTGGCGAGCCCCTTTACTCAACTGCCTCATTCGGGGAGAACTTCCAGAGGACCGGACCGAAGCTCGATGGATCACGCGACGGGCCAAGTCCTACGTCATCTATGGTGACGGCAAGGAACTCTACAGGCGAAGCCCCTCAGGCGTTCTTCAGCGCTGCATTACCATCGAGGAAGGCAGGAGGCTCCTCAAGGACATACACTCGGGAGCCTGCGGCCACCACGCAGCACCAAGGACCCTCGTAGGCAATGCCTTTCGACAGGGTTTCTACTGGCCGACCGCCGTTTTTGACGCCATGAACATCATCCGCTCGTGCAAAGGGTGTCAGTTTTACGCCAAGCAGATGCACCTCCCAGCTCACGCCCTACAAATGATCCCCATCACCTGGTCGTTTGCGGTCTGGGGGCTCAATCTTGTGGGGCCTCTCAAAAGGACAACCAAAGGGTACACGCACCTGCTCGTTGCCGTCGATAAGTTTACCAAATGGATCGAGGCCTGGCCCATCAGCAACATCCGCTCCGAACGGGCGGTCGAGTTCTTCACCAACATCATCCATCGCTTCGGGGTCCCGAACGTCATCATCACTGACAACGGCACATAGTTCACTGGCAAGAAGTTCTTCGATTTCTGCGATCGCCATCACATCCGTGTGAATTGGTCCGCGGTTGCACATCCTCGAACTAACGGCCAGGTCGAGCGCGCCAATGGCATGATTTTGCAGGGCCTCAAGCCAAGGATCCTCAAACGCCTCAGCAAGCACGGAAAAAAATGGGCCGCGGAGTTGCCATCAGTCCTATGGAGTTTAAGGACAACACCTAGTCGAGCCACGGGGTTCACCCCATTCTTCTTGGTCTATGGGTCCGAGGCCGTCCTCCCCACTGACCTCGAGTATGGTTCCCCTTGACTAAAGGCGTACAACGAGCAAACCAACGAAGAAGCCCTCGCAAACGCCGTCGACCAGGTCGAGGAGGCTCGAGACATGGCGCTACTTCACTCCACGAGGTATCAGCAAAAACTTCGACGCTACCACGACAAGCACGTGCGCCCGAGGGACTTCCAAGTTGGAGACCTCGTCCTACATCGATGACAGAGCAACAAAGGATGTCACAAGCTGACGCTGCCATGGGAAGGTCCATACGCCGTAGCTGAGGTGCTAAAGCCCGGGACGTACAAGCTCGCTAACGACAAAGGTGAAATCCTCACCAACGCATGGAACATCGAACAGCTACGTCGTTTCTACCCTTAGGGCACCAGTGCCCTTGTACATTCTCGCATGTCTTGTACATTTCCGCATGACAAATATAAGGAGTACTTTCGATTATAAGTTCAAACTTGTTATTGTACATGCAAGAGGTAGCCTCGACCCTGTCTCACCAGAGTCGAGCCTCCCTCGAGGGCTAACGGGGGGGAACCCCCTAAGTTCCCAAAAATACGAACGATTTTTTTTGCACGCCTCCCTTTTTGCTTCCCAACTAAGTTGACAACGCCTCGAACTCCCTAGGGGTCGAGGGCTATCGAGCCGGAGCTCTCCTACGCCTCTGGGCTACGGTATCTCCACTCGCTCCCCCCTCGAGGGATACGAGCTTGCGTCGAACGCTCAGTCGGAAAGCAAAAGTCAGGCGAGCAAAACTCGAGCGCTTCTTCTTTCTCACACCTCGATACGCTTCGCGATTAAGTATAAAATGCCTCGAACTCCCTAGGGGTCGAGGGCTGTCGAGCCGGACCTCTCCTACGCCTCCGGGCTACGGTACCTCCACTCGCTCCCCCCCTCGAGGGATACGAGCTTGCGTCAAAAACTTAGTCAAAAAAGCAAAGTCTAGGTGAGAAGAAAGCAGAAAAGGTTCAAAAGTAAAATGACACATCACATTACGATAGATGTATTAATGTTCAAAAAGGGCTTTCAAAGCCACATTGAATATAAGTTACAAAAAACTAATTCATTACATGGGCACCCTCACCCCGTCTTGCCCTACAGGCCTGCCCCGTCGCCGCCCACCTCGACATGGTACCCTCCATCTGCGGGGGGGAGGACTTCGTCCTCGAATAACTTCGCCAGCTCTGCCCCCGGCCTCTCGGCATCATGAATGAGCCCTCGACATCGCTCCTCATTCTCCGGGTCGGTCTTCGAGATGTCTGGAACAAAGCCTTGGGCCACCACGTTCATGTCAAAGACGAAGCCGGAGGAGACCACTACGAGCGCCCGCTTCACGCCGGTGTGAAGCGCCTCCCGCATGCGATCGCGAAGGGTGGCGTCGAGGTAGTAGATCCGGTCCATGAGCGCGGCACCCCGGATGTCTTCTTCGGCACCCTCGACGGGCCCGACCTCCCAGGAGGCGCAGAGCCCGTCGAGGGCAACCCGGAGCCAACCAAGAAGCGCCCCCTCCGCCGCGAGGCTCTCCTGCAGCGCCTTGGCGGTGGTCTGGGTTGCAAGCAGCTCGGACTCGAGGCCTGAAACACAAAGCAAGAATTAGATAAACCATACGGAAAGAACAAAGATCAAAAACCCTTTAAGGAACTCACCAGCACAGCGAGTCTCGAGGGCGTTGCGATCCCCCAGCACGGCGTCACGCTCCCCCCGAGCCTCGTCCCGCTCCGGCTGGGCCTCTTTGAAGGCTCGGGTCACCTCTGTCTTCTCGAAGTGGAGGGTCTCGAGGGCGCCACCAGCCAGGATGATGGCCTGCTCCTTGTCCTGGAGGGTGGCCTTCATTGCCCCGAGCTGGGTTTCCAGGCCGGCGGCACGGCTCTTCTCCTCCTGGACCAAGGCGGAGAGGGCGTTGTGCGCCGTGAAGACTTCAGCAAAATTGGCCTCGAGGGAGCGGACACGTTCCATGGAGCTTTGAACTTCCCCCACGAGTAGCTCGACGTGCTCCTGGGCTCGGATGCTCTCACCCCTGGCCCTCTCCGCTTCGGCCTTGGCCGCGTCAGCCTCCTCCCTGGCACGCTCGAGCTCCTCCTCGAGGCGGGCGGCTTCCCCTCGAGCGGCGTCGGAGTCCTTCCTCGCCCGGGCAGCCTCCTCCCTTGTCCGCTTCAGCTCCTCCTCGATCTCGGCCACCCTGCCCTGCGCAGAGCGGCCGGCTTCGAGTTGGCGAAGCACTTCCTCCCAGCTGTTGTGCGTTTCGTGGAGGAAGTCTAACTTGGAGTAGGACCGCCTCCGCGCCTCCTGGGGACAGGAAATCGAGGGTTAAGGCATCCCATACGAAAGAACTTAAAAAACTACATATGGCCTAACACAGTGACTCACCGCAAGGTTCCGATCGAGGCCTTCCGCGAGCTCGACGCCCAACTTCAGCAGGTGCCGCAGCCATGACCGGGACCGCTCGGCCTCCTCCCAGCACTTGACCTCCGCCGGGTCATTCATCTCGATCCCCGGAGCGCTGGAGTCGCCAAGTTCTCAGAGTATGAAGCGCTCCTTGCCCCAACATAGAAGGACCGTCTTGACCTTGGTTCGCGCTAAGGACTCGATCTCGTCCACCATGTCGTGTGGGGCGCCGTAACGCACGGCCAACTTCGACGGGCCGCTGAACTCCGAGACGGCATCGGCACTCCTCAGCCCGGGGTCGGAAGATGACCTCCTCAGCAGTCCAGAAGCCGCCGTCTTCTCCGGCCGCTCAGTTGACGGCTGTAGCGGCTGGCTTGACGCTGCTTCTGGTGCCTCCGAAGGCAGCAAAGGTGTCAAGGGCGTCGCCTCCCCCAACACCACGACTTGTGGCCCTAGCAAGGCCACCAACGATGCGTCTTCTGCCGAGCTCAGTACCAAGTCATCCTCCGGTTGCACCCCCGGCAGCCGCGGGACCATCGACGCCTTCGACGCTGTTTCCCCTTCGGCCAGCAACTCGTCCAGGGTAATCATGGACACCCATTGCTTGGGCAGTCCGGAAGTTGCTTCCGCCTCCGACGTCTCGGGCGGTTGCTGCGCCGGCGGGTCCAGCAGCGCCGCGTCCCTCGGCGACGTCTGCTGCGCCTGCTGATGCTGGGGCGGACCCCCAGTTTCCTCCTCCTCCCGCCGCTCCGACGGCTTCTTCTTCTCCTCATGCTGTGGCCGTGGCAGCTCCATTTCTTGCAGGGCCCCCTGCTCCTACTCCCTCCGGGCCTCGAGCTCGCGCAGCCCCGCCGGCCAGGGCCGCCGCTCTCCCGTCGAGGGGGGAAGGGTCGAGGTCTCCTCACCCTCGACATCCACAACGGCTACCTCCTCACCCGGCCCATGGCCCTCAAGGGCTCACGCCTTGGGTGCGGGGATCGAAGCCTCTAGACCGCCAGGAACGGAAGCTCCCGACATCGGGGCACCACCCCTGGTGCCGGGCCGAGCTCGAGGGCCGCAGGCGACAATGTCAGGGAGGCGCTCCCTCCCTCATGCGTCCTCCTCAGCTCGGAGTCACCGCCCGTCGCGGACCCCGAGACGCTCGACCCTGCTGCAAGAGTAGAACCCGTCAGCCTACCACGCGCCAGAGCACCAAGGGCAGAGGATAACCACTTGGCTTCCCACAGAGCCAAGAGCCAAGAGCCGTGGGACCCTCAACGTCGCACCTGTGATCGGGGCCGCCGTCTTCGCAGCTGCATCTATCTTGAGCCGCTTAGCCGGCGCGAGAGACGCCTCCTCGATCTGGCGCTTGGGCCTGAATGGGAAGCAGAACGGCAAAAAGCTCATTAAATTGCGCAAGAAAGACATAACGAAAAGAAAACAAACCAATGACGCTTACCCGAAGGGGATAGAGGCCTTTCGGGTCCCCCTCGAACCGCCAGCGGATTTTGAGGCCCCTCCCGAGACCGAACTCTTCCTGGGGCTGAGGCTGTTCGAGGCCGTCGGTGGGGTCGCCGCGCCTCCCTGCTTCGACGGGCCCTCCTGGGCACGGCTCTGCTCCGCCCGCACCGACGACCGGGACCGAGTCTCCCGGATTGAAGTGGGTGGGGTCCCGCCTCGAGTACGACGCGAGGGGGGTGAACCCCCTCGAGGCGAGGCCTCGGCCCCCCTCTTCCCACGCCGGCGCTCCGAGGCCGACGCCACCGGCTGGGAGGCACGCTGCTCCGCCACCTCCTCCTGCACGAAGGGGCGTTCAGCATGGGAGGAATCCGGCAACATGCGCTCGAGGCGCCCCTCGACCCCCTCGACGTCATCACTGTCATCATCATCTTCATCTCCCTCGGACGAGGGAGACTCCTCCTCCGAGAGCCCGTCGCGCCTCTGCTCAGCACGGCGCTTCGCAAGTCTCTCGTGCTCCTGGAGCTTTTTGGCTTTCTTCTTCGCCTCCTCGTCCTTACTCCGCTTCTCTTGTTGGGCGGTGAAGCATCTTACCTGACGGTCGGGGGCGTCCTCCCTCAGTGGGGGCCTCGATCTCCGGTAGTCGATTCTCCCCTACACAAAGACGTTTAGTCTCAGGGACAAGAGAAAAAGGGAGGGGGAGAGGGGGGAAACGCGAAAGGCACGGGTCGCGGCACTCACCAGGTCAAGGCAACCCTCCTCCGGCCGCATGGGGAGGCGGTTGATGTCTTCCACCCTGAACGAGCCAGAGACCATGCTCTTTACCCGTGCGATGACTTCCGAGGCGGACGACCTCTCGCCGGATATCCGGCATCTCTTGAGAACCTCAGGCGCCGCCGAAGGAAGCATCTCGTCCAACCGCAATGGGCGCTCCATCAGAGGGAGCACCCGTCGACTGTGGAAGGCCGAGACCACCACACCCGCCGTCAGGCCCGCCTCTCGAAGGTTCCTCATCGCGACGATGAGGGGATGAAGTCGACGTTGAAGATCTTCCGCGACACCGTGCGGCCAGTTGAATGGACGCTCGGCGATGAGCCGCCCGGTGTACGCCGGGAGATAGCCGCCGTCGTTGCGAAGGTAGAACCACTGCTCGTCCCACCGGGAGTGGTTGGACGTCAACCCGGTGGGGATGTACTCGCGTGGCTCCTCTGACCTCCCGGTCTTCAACGCAAAGTTGAGGCACCCCGCTCTGACGATTCTTCTTACTCCGGCCAACACCGGGGAGGCGAACCACTCCCCCTTGTAGAGGTGGAGCCATAGCTCCCAATGTGGCGCCATCCCAAGGTAGCCCTCGCAGACGGCCGCGAAGATGGCGGCGTTGGAGATGGCGTTGGGGGAGAAATGGTGGAGCTCGACGCCGTAGAAGTTCGTCAGCCCCCGCATGAACTCGTTGGGGGCACACCGAACCCATGCCGATGGAACTTGAGGAAGCTCACCACGTATCCCTCCGGCGGATTTGGCTCTTCGTGGTCCCTGGGCGGCGCAATCCACTCCGGCCGATTCGAATCGGCGACGAGGCGGAGAAGTCCTTCCCTCACCAGCTCGGTCAGCCTTTGCCGTGTCACGGTCAACGAGCGCCAGGGCTCGGCGGGCTGGAGGACGGGGGCCATGGCGGCAGCGGTGGCACAGATCTGCTCGGTGGGCGCGGCGGCGGCAACAACAACATGAATCTCCTCGGTAGACGGTCGACCAGGAAGGTTCCCAATCGCGACTTCTCGCTCTAAGTTTTTATCCTCACGCGCGCAGGAAAGCAGGAGCTCGGCAGAATGGCGAAAGTAGGGGCGAACAGCGCCTGTCCCCCTCCGTTTTTATACTCGGGAAGAGCAACGGGCGGAGCCCCGACGACAGGGAAAAGGTAACTTCCCGCAATTAATGCGTTTGCCTGACCGTTCCCCCCTCGACCCTCGACCGGACGCACGTGTCACACCTCTGACAGAGAGCCGTTGCTCGGGCCCGCCATGATCGCACCGCTAAGCCCTTTTCCTCAAAAGGCATGCCCAACGGTAAGAAAAAAGAACCATCACTCGCTAATGGAGTTTTCTACATAAGGTAAAACGGGCTCTGGCCCCACCTCGAAGTCTCGAGGGAGTGAAGGCCGGTCCTCGAGTGAGGGCTTAACGGCCGCCCTTGAGCACCGCAAAAGAACGGGCTCCGACCCCACCTCGAAGTCTCGAGGGAGCGAAGGCCGATCCTCGAGTGAGGGCTCAATGACCGCCCTTGAGCACCGCAAAAGAACGGCCTCCGACCCCGCCTCGAAGTCTCGAGGGAGCGAAGGCCGATCCTCGAGTGAGGGCTCAATGGCCGCCCTTGAGCACCGCAAAAGAACGGGCTCCGACCCCGCGTCGAAGTCTCGAGGGAGCGAAGGCCAGTCCTTGAGTGAGGGCTTAACAGCCGCCCTTGAACACCGCAAAAGAATGGGCTCCGACCCCGCCTCGAAGTCTCGAGGGAGCGAAGGCCGGTCCTCGAGTGAGGGCTTAATGGCCGCCCCTGAGCACCGAAAGAGAATGGTTACTCGTCGACGAAGATTTCCACGAAAGGAGAAAATAGGCTCTGACCCTACCTCAAAGTCTCGAGGGAGCGAAGGCCGGTTCTCGAGTGAGGGCTTAACGGCCGCCCTTGAGCACCAAAAATCGGGCTCCGGCCCTAAGTCTCGAAGGAGCGAAGGCTGACCCCACGAACAGGGTTCGACAGCCGCCCTCGAGCTCCCGAGTCAGGGGTAACCAAGGGGGAGCCAACACGAGGCCCTACTCGAGAACGAACTCCCGAGACCCCTTTGGATGCATCCAAGGCAAAACGCTACGGACTTTATGGAATCCCCCCGAAGGGAGGCATCGAGCCGTCGAGACCTATCAAATGGAATCGGTATCCGTAGGACCATTGCGTTTTGCTTTAATGAGACTGCCTCCGGGCCTCCTGCCGACCTCTATCGAACGAGGAATGGCTCTCGCTTGGATTTTCCCGTTACCAGCTCATTGAGAACTTCGTGGCTCGCCCTATCGGGGGTAGTCCGATGCTTCTCGCCTCACATCCGATCGAAAGGACTCGTGAGAAGAATGCCGAGGCCAGCAACGCCCCAGCCGCACGAGGCTCAGGGGCTCGCCTGTGCCCGGTGCCCCTCGACGAAAGAGGGTTGAAAATCCCCCGGGGGCTCCCCTCGGTAAAGCGCTACGACTCCAGTTCAGGCTTGTACCCGACTGGACGAGCACCCTCTAACTAAATATAAATAAAGCCCTCACAGGAGTCTTTCGACTCCTATGAGGCCTCGGGGGCTACCCCTGCGGGGGTCGCTCGCGCGCCCCCCATGAGAAAATCCGAATCACATCCCATTTCCAAATTCCTGACCCCCTACCCGAATGCCATCACTCGAGCAGGGGCTCAGGGGCTACTGTCGTTACTGAGGAAATGGGTACCCCAAAACCCCAGGTTTACCGAATTAAACCCCGCAAAAATGGCAACTCGACCCCTCCTATGACCTCCCGCGTGAACGTATAAAGTCCCACAGGCTGAGACATTTCGGGCCGACCCACAGACGACGACGGCCCAAAGCCAAAGCCTGCTCGAGAGGCTACCGAACGGACTAGTACTGTACACTCGAAAAACTACCGAACGGACTAGTACTGTACACTCGAGGTTACAATTCAGGCGACCCCTCGAGGACGAAACTTCACCCAGCGAACGAGCCTACCCTCAAGGATGTAACTTCGCCCACCGAACGAGCCTGCCCTCGAAGACGGAACTTCGTTCGTGCGAATGGGCAGCCCTCGATGAGAGTACACCCCTCGTTTTACCAACTCCCCCGTAAGGATCCGAGCGCATTTAATGCGATCTATCTACCCCCGCCTAACTGCATGGCCACAGTTATGGTAACAGTTGCAGGCGTGACGGTCAAATCTGCTTTTACCGCCCATACCCTAGAATCCCACAAGTCATATTACGCTGTTGCGCCATACCGAGCGCTGTGCCACGACCCGCACCGCCTCGAGACTTATAAACTAACGTGTTTTCCGTGTTTTCTGGGATTCGGTCTTATCCAGCGAAGCTCGACCTCCTCGGCACGACCCCCTCGACTCCGGCCAAGACCCTCGACCGTCACCCCTCGACTTCATCGAGCAAACCCTCGAGCTAAACTTCAACAACTCCCGCCGCGACGGCTGTAGGGCCTCCCATACCGACGTACATCACTACAGCGGCACCGACGCGATCGGCCTCAATGTCGTACATCATCAACGTCATGCGAACTTGAAATACATGTACACCTGTGCCCCTCCTTCATCTATAAAAGGAGGCGCCAGGGCGTTAGAGAGAGGGACCGGACTCAAACCGAGAGAATCTAGAGCATAGAAACATTAAGGCTTTAGATCATAGAGCGACACCGTGAGCCTGTGCAAGGTCGAGAGCAAGGCGTCCGAATGCCCAAACTCCACCTCACACTCCTCACACCTGCTTGTATTTTCCCCTGTACTAGCACTTCGGTGCAAGATAACACGAATCATCCTCCCCCCGCTGGATGTAGGGCCTTCTTTGCCCGAACCAGGATAAATCATTGTGTCCTTCTTGCATCACCCACCGGATTAGGGAGCACGCGAATACAATATTACTCGTTGGTGTTAACCCCTCGAGGGTCAGAACACTAACACTATGCATGTTAACATGTCTTGATAATAGTTCACAGTGTCATCCCAAATTCATGCAAAACTATTAAAAATAGGGACAGACAAAATCTGCAAGGTTAATCTAGCTGGGTTGAAACAAGTAAACCTCTCCGCCCCACCGAACTGGTGCGGCGGGACGATCTTATTAGCCCATAAGGCAGGGCGTCAGATGTTCTCTTGAATTGAACCAGCATGGCGTTGAACTTTCTTATGGAGTCATGGCTCGCATACCATGTGCAGCCCATTGAAGCAATTTCCTATATGACATGGGATGTGTCCGGCCCGGTCAAAGATACAAGAGTTGAACCATCCAATGTGAATCAAGGGAATTATTACTTTGGGAGACATAGCTGTTGAGTATTACTACGAACGCAAGAAAGTCCGACCGCTGTCTATTTGATCTCGTAGGATAAAGCGTGAAGGATTTTCGGTTTTGAATGTTGTATCAATCAATTGCTGGCAAACAAAGAGCACTGCATCAATCGCCTACTCCGATAGCACTACGTCAATAGCTTTCTTGCTGGCTCCTATTTGGTAGTGAGGATCCAGTCTTATTGCATCCTAAAGTAGAACCGAGGAGCAATTAATGGTGAAATACTATTGCGCAGATAGGATTGCCCGGCCGCTGAACATTTGAACGTGTCTGACAACACCTCTATAGTGATAACGGCCAAAGTTGTCCACGTAGCTCGGTGGTACAAGCACTGGCCAAGCCTCCTCAAAACTAACCTTGGTGCACTCTCTATCAAATATCAAGTAACATATACAATTTTAAAAGGAAAAAATACATGGAAAATTTGATGTAGCTACTAGCAACTTTTTATTTTACCGTGGAGCGTATGTCACCAGGGAGAACCAACGTGGCTTCACCCGTACAAGTGTTAGACATCGGTGCAACAACTACAAATTACTCTCATCCTTTTCTGTATTTTTACTTCTTGAAACCTCTATTTCAATAGGGTTTAATGCCCTCTTATGTCTGGTTCTTTGACTTACATGACCTCCATCACATTGATGTGGTATTGTGTACATATACATGAAAAGGTATGCTAATGACGGAACTCCAAAATACACAAAAATGACACTTCCGCGGCTGATAAGCAGGTTAATGATGTTCTAAGAGAAGAACATTGTACAATGCTGATAAGTTGGGCTCATAAAGTTCAGGCGAACAAGGTGATCACTCAAATGCACCGGTCATGTTAATCAGTACAAGGAAAGGCTATTAGTAATCAATGTGATCCAACTACTACCAAGACATATTAGTTCTACCTATAGATGATTAACATGACTTCATTGTAGTAGTGGGCATCGAGATCCCACTGCTCAAAGCAAGTCATGCAACAACATAATAACATTAGGCATCAAACTAATCCTAACTACACATGTTAACATATCTTGATAATTGTTCACTGTGTCATCCCACACACAGCAAGTTCATGCAAAAAGTGTAAAAATAGGGACGAACAAAATCTACAAGGTTAACCTAGCTGGGTTGAAACAAGCAAACCTCTCTGCCCTACCGAACTGGTGCGGCCAGACAATCTCATTAGTCAGATGTTCTCTTGAGTTCAACCAGCAAGGTGTCGGACTTCCTTATGTGACCATTAAAATATGAACAGAGGGAAAGTTCTATAATAACAGTCAGGATAGTTAGATGCCATTGCGATAGGTCAGAGACAGCGACATGTGTCGAGGGGCAGACTGGAAAGTGAAGGTGAACGATTTGCATTCAATGTGCGGTCCATTGAAGCAAATTCAGCACCTATGCACATGTGTTCTAAGTTATGCCAGGCTTGCTCCTCTGTAAGAAACCATGTGTGGTTGACAAGAGGGATATTTGTCCAACCCGGTCATAATTGCCATGCTCGGACTATCTCGTGTGCAGCAAGATAATGGTAAGCCTAGCTGGGTTGAAACAAGCAAACCTCTCCCCCCATCGAACTGGTGCGGCCGGACGATCTCATTAGCCCATCAAGCAGGGCGTCGGACATTCTCTTGAATTGAACTAGCATGGCATCAAACTTTCTTATGGAGTCATGGCTCATGTACCATGTGCAGCCCATTGAAGCAATTCCCTGTACAACATGGGATGTCTCCAGCACGGTCAAAGATACAAGAGTCAGAGCATC
>CM041637.1:27924565-27949400 GCA_023333625.1 Bothriochloa decipiens | reverse complement strand
TACTTTGAAAGACGTAGCTGTTGAGTATTACTGTGAATGCAAGAAAGTCTAACCGCTGCTGATTTGGTCTTGTAGGACGAAGAATGAAGGATTGTCTGTGTTTCGTACCAATCAATCTGCTGGCAAACAAAGAGCACTGTGTCAATCGCCTACTCCAATATCACTACGTCAAAAGCTTTCTTGCTGGCTCCTATCTGGCAGTGAGGATCTAGTCTCGCCACATCCTAAAGCAGAACTGAGGAGCAATTAATGGTGAAATGCTATTGCGCAGATAAGATTGTCCGGTCGCTGAACATTTGAACATGTCTGACAACATCCAACATAGTGATAAAGGCCAAAGTTGTCCACGTAGCTCAGTGGTACAAGCATTGGCCAAGCCTCCTCAAAACTAACCCCAGTGCACTATCTATCAAA
The DNA here is from genome assembly GCA_023333625.1 of Bothriochloa decipiens. Classification (NCBI taxonomy): domain Eukaryota; kingdom Viridiplantae; phylum Streptophyta; class Magnoliopsida; order Poales; family Poaceae; genus Bothriochloa; species Bothriochloa decipiens. The sequence continues at coordinate 27,948,986 of CM041637.1, read as the reverse complement.
TATCAAGTAACATATACAATTTTAAAAGGAAAAAATTAAGACATGAAAAACTTGATATAGCTACTAGCAACTTTTTGTTTTACCGTGTTAGACGTCGGTGCTAATCCAAATTACACATGTTAACATGTCTTCATAATAGTTTGTTGTGACATCCCACAGATAGCAAATTCATGCAAAAAAGATTAAAAATAGGGATGAATAAAATCTGCAAGATTAACCTTAGCTAGGTTGAAACAAGCAAACCTCCCAGCTCCACCGAACTAGAGCGGCCGGATGATCTCATTTGTCCATCAGGCAGGGCATCGGACGTTCTCTCGAGTTCAACCATCTCGGCGTCAGACGTTCTTCTTATGTGCACACTAAAATGTGAACAGTGGGAAAGGTGGAGATTAGAAAGAGAATAAAAATCTGCATTTAATTTCAAAAATAAAAGAAAACTCCTCATTTCCTGGTAACTAAGCCGGCTCGTCCGCCCCGTTCCCCACCGGTAATCTAAATCATCTTGTCATTGTGTGTCCCCACGCCTATCGCACAGGGTATTTCAAGAACTCATACCGTAGCCCCACCCCAACCCCCTCGGCTGCCTCCCCTGCCTCTTGCTCAATCAACATACAGTTCGCCTCTCTGCCTCAACAGCCCTCCGCAAAGCGCGACAATGACGCTGACAATCATGGCGGCAAGGTGTCCCCACATGTCGCTGACGGCTCTCCCAGATGAGCTGCTCATTGTGATTGTGGGGCACCTCGCTACGACCTCAGAGTGGCCCATGGATGACCTCCACAACCTATGGGCGACCTGCTTATCCATGTGTCGCATCTGCGATGACCGTGATGTCGGTCTGTGTGTGTCACTGGATTGGGTCAGACACAAGATCAGGTCATGGAAGGACAACGTCAAGTACTATGCCCTCCTTGCTAGCTTGAAGGCACTTAGCAACTCGGAGGCTTGCTTCATTACCGAGATACAAATTGCGTTGGTGGCAAACCACAGCCCCGGCCATGCCTCGATGATCTCATCCACGCCGCTGAAAACGGGCACAATGTATCGGCCTATGTGGCCGCCCTATTGCTCTATAGGCACAATAATGGTGGTGGTCGTGATAAAGCCACTGCGAGGTGGTACATAAGGCATGTTGAGGGCGAGGAAGAATCATTGGCGGCTGCGGCGGGTGGCGGCGGACCAACAAGTACGTGGCTATGCAATGACTGGTGTGTGCTGTGCTGCAGGACAGCCACTGTAGTGCTATTCCAACGGGGTCGTGGGGTGCCAAGTTGTCGCTATCGCCGCCTGCACAGGTGCGCGGTGATCTTCCGTGCGCAGGCGGCGACTGTGGCTGGGCAGACGAATAGGAAGGGATGGCTATTTATTGAAGTGAGAACTGTATGCTTAGGCATGAAATTGAATTGTTCCAATTAGAAATTGGAATTACATATTGGAATTAGTTATCCCTTGATTTTGTGTTGTTATTTCTTTTTGTTTGGTTTGTGGATTGAACTTCAAAACTATGGGATGTGTTTAACATGTGATTTGTCTAGCTCGGTCATATTTACAATTCTTGGACTTTCCTTCACGAGTACTGTAGTATAATTTAAATAGCATGTGGCTCCTCTATTAGGCATTAGATCTACACGAGACTTAATTGGATGAGTTACATTATGAATTTAGTCATGCTATCAGTGTCGTCGTCGATGGCGAAGGCGACAATAGTGGAAGCCTATCAGCAGGCATGCAGGAACACGACGAGAACAAAGCTCCCCGCGATTGGACGTCGGCGCCTCCTGCGCCAACTCCAAACCAGGGCGCGTCAACAACCCAGCCTGCACCAAAGCGGGAAGCATGAGCATAATGCGATGAACAAGGAGCGGAGCTGAGCGAAGACTCTTCTATAACAACCCTAAAAATCCAAACATCGAAAATCACAACCAACAAAAATTTTCCTAAAAGTATCCCATTGTTGGTGAGTGTCATGTAGGAAAACACCCAATAGTAGCACAAGTAGCACCAAAGTTAGTTGGAGCATTTGCATTTTATTTACAAGAGTATGATTTGCCTCTTATTTGATTTTATGTAATGTCTAATAAAATCAAATAATCTTTTAACACATGTACATATATAAGTATACTAACCCTAGTATGGTAACCAAACCACCTTGAGACCCTAGTGAACCTACCATGACACTTGTGTCATGGTCACTAACTTGGATAGATTAATTTGATCATGGCATGGCTTGAAAAAGAAATAGAAAAGGAAATAGAAAATAGAAAGAAAAAGAAAAGGAGAAAGCAACCCGAACAGCAAGGCAGCCCGGATCGGCCTACCGGCCTCGCCTGTCCCGTGGCCCAAACCGCCAGGTGGCCAGCCTGCTTGCTACCCGCACCCCGCCATGGCCCAGCTAGCTAGGATGGCCTAGCAAGGCCGCCGCACGCCCCGCCTGCACGCAAGCCGCACGGCCCAAGTGGCCGAAACGGCCTAGCAAGCCGCGGCCTGCTTGCGCCGCATGTGCCGCGTCGTATCCGCCTGCCTGTGCCGCTGTCGCGCAGGACCTACCTGTCATAACTCACCTTTTCCCTCTATTGCTCACCCAGCTATCATGTCCCACTCCCAGAAATGGCCATAGCGCGCCATGGCCGTCCGCCGCTCGCCCATGACCGCTCGGATGCCGTCCGTCCGTCCGTCCGCCCGGCGTGTTTGCCCTTGGCCGCTCGATGAGCATCTGCCATCATGGCCGCCCATCCACCATGGCCACCGCCGCTGCCACTATAAAAGAAGGGCACCAGGTCTATTAGGGTTTCACGTACCCGCGCAGCCTTTCTCACTCACTGGCCACCACTTGCTCACTGCCTGAGGAGGAGAAGAGGAGAGGTAGGAGGAGAAGAAGGCAGGGAGCAGAGGAGGCCGGATCCAGAGTGGGAGCCGGACCCGGGACGCCGCTGCCGTCGCTGCTCAAGGCACCGGAGGAGGACACGGAGTAGCTACCCAACTTCCTCGAGCAGAACCTTGAGCCACGCTGCTGCCATCGAGACAACTCGATAAACTCAACCTCCACGGCCGCCACTAGTACACCACCGTGTTCTCCCTCTCATCTCGATCACTTGCTTTATTAGCTAAGCCACCAGGTCCGCCATAGTGTAGAACATCTAGTTGGCAAGTTTTGGGAGCCTGACTTGACCCCAGTGAGGCCAGCACCTTTGCCAACCTCGGTCGCTGAGGCATCCCGGCCGCCGAAGCGCCGCCGTGGCATCCACCATCGCACGCGCCCCCACGAGCCTCCGCTAGCCGCGCTAGCTAGGGCCTTGGAGTTTTGAGCTGCTCCAATCGAACGGAGGAGAGGAGGATGAAGCCCTGATGTGCTCAGCCGCCGCTACACCGGAGTCCGCCGCCGCCGCCGACCGTCGGCCTAGGGGCCCAAATCCCCCAAATTGAGCACCATATCACCTTCACCCTGAGCTCGAGAAGCCTTAGCGTAAGCTAGTGCCACATCTACCATGCCAAGACGCCTCGCCACCGCACCACCGCCAGCCGATGCTGCCACAATGTGCGCCTCGGCTAGCCCGAGCTCCGCCAGCCTGCCGGACCACCGTCCTTGCGCCCGCCTTGCCTAGCCGTAGCCGTGACCACAGCGAGGGAGAGAAGGGAAGGGGATTTCTCCTGTACCCATGTGGACCAGTTCCACCGTGGGCTAGCCTGGGCCAACGACCGGAGGCCACCTGGCCTCTCTTCCCCCGCTGCACCGTGGACCGTGTCCAGCCAGCCGCCACCGTAGACTCGGCCCATTAGGAGCTCACATAGCCACATGGATAGCCCTGTTGACAGACACGTGTCCGGGCCAGGCCAACCCAACCCGGCCCAGACCCAGCCCTACCCAGGCCCGCCGAGGCCTAGACCGGGCCTAGTCGGCGTTGACCGTTGATTGGTCAACATTGACCGTTGACCGATCCCACCTGTCAGTGACCAAAACCACCTGGCCCCATCTGTCATTGGCTCAGCCTCCCGGTCCCACCTGTAAGTCACTTGATGACCTAGACCCACGCATCAGTGTTGACGTCAGCATGATGTCGGCATGACGTCAGCCCTGTGCTTTTGTTGCTGATTCCCACAGTGCCACATGGACCAACCAGGAGCTGCCACGTGTCGCTCTAGTATTTAATCCGCCCTTTTTCTTTTTCAGAAAATAGATTAAACTTCAGAAAATCATAACTTATTCATACGAACTCTAAAAAATATGAACCAAGTGTCTAAATTTTCAAAAAATGAGCTCTATGTCATAGGCTTATGTTTGAATGTATTTGAAGTTATTGAATTTCATTTGGTTCTTTGTGATACTCTATAGGAGTCGCTAACGCGGCTATTTACGTCTCGTTTTAGAGGAGGAGCAGTTTGAGGAGGACGACTATGAGTACGAGGAAGAGCTCAGTGATGACTTCGCAGGTGCCATGTCCCACCAAACCTCATAGATCCTCTTACACATGGCATAATTACTAGTTGCAAGTGCTTTATTTTATGAATTGTCACCTAATGATAGGCTGCATGGTAGAAATTGCTTGATGAGCCTTACCTTGTCGCAACCTTACTCCTGCACACCTGCTGATAGGATAGACGCATGCTTATTTACTTATGATGCTTTACTTCTACTACGCTTATATCTGCGATGTGATGCGTGGTGGGGAGTATGGTATGGTATATGGTTAAGGCACGTGGTGCCACTTTACTCGGGGAGAGTGCTGCGTGTGCCTAGGGTGTGTGGTGAGGGTTGAGTCGATCGGACATGATTCCACGACGAGCCTGGTGGGCGAGTCTTGCCGGGGATTTGTTCTGGGCATTCCCGTATGAGGTGCTTGTGGCGGGCACATTGTGAGGTATATGGTGATCCCAGGGTTGAGAGCCTTCATGGAGCGAGGCCCTGGGTAGGAGGTGCTATTGTAGCACAGACTGTTGTAGTCCCTATGAGAAGACAATCCTGTCTGATCCCCCTAGGACCTGATATCTCTTGAGAACTGGAACCTTGGGACCTACGTGCTCACGGCTCGCCCCTGTATGGGCGGGCGATGGATGTCTGACTAGCTAGGATGGTGCCACTACTACTAGGTTGTTAGCAGATAGTGTCAGGAGGTATGGGCATTGGGACCCACACCCTCCTTAGACAACATAGTGACCTCGGGGGCCCGGTACTATGTCTCACAGTCTCAGTGTGCCGGTGGTACTTGACCGGGATGTCCCAGTACTAAGTGATAGGGTGGCATCGCACCGGTTAGAAAGCAGCCAGAATCAGCTTAGGCAGGGCATCACCGATGATGGTGATCTTATGGTTATGGGAGTACACGCTCTGCAGAGTTTTGAATCTATATATAGTCCGCAACCTCGATATGGCTTTTCCCTCGACCTATGCTTCTCAGAAATAGTGAGATGAGTCCTTCTATTCTCCCCCTAGTGTTACCCTTCCGGCTGTGAGCCATTGAGATAGGCTCCGAGAGGGAGTCGGACCTGTCGACTGAGTGCGAGGTGGTGAGACGTGGGTGATGATGGGAATGGGGAAGATGCGTGGATGAAATGGGGTAAAACTTGATGAATTACTAATATATTATGATGATCACTACCTGCATAGGAAACCACAGCCATATATAGGTCTCTTTGATTATACCCTTTGCATCCACCCAAATACTACATAGCAAAAGCAAAGCATAGGGTGGGAGCCAGTGGCCAGTACAAACCGTACTGAAACTTATTTGGCAGGTGAGCCCGACTACGACTACGATGATGATGTGGAGTAGACGTCTCGTTCCTATGCTCAGGCTTCTTTTGGAGATTTTTTTGTACTTCCGCTTATCGCAGCTGTCCCAAAAGCTGCTGCTACTCTGATGATTCTGCCAGTGTGGCGATGGACTATTTATGCAATCCCTTCTAATTATACTCTTTTATTCGATGTATGGATTCTGTATCAACTGTTACTTGATAATGTGATGGTTTGAGCTTCAAACTACTATATTATTCGCCGTTCTGTGTATTTTCCCTTTGTGGAAAATTTAGGATGTTTCAGTTGGTACCAGAGCCATGCTTGACCCTAGGACGAGACCCATAGGATTGGATGATAGAATTAGGAGAACCTTGATATCTCTCGGTTATACACCAACCACCACATACGCTTTTATGCGTGGCTTATCTCTCTCTACAACTTTTCTAATTCCACTCTCGTGTCAACCTGCAGATGGATCCCAACTTGCCGCTTGGCCCGTTGCCGCCGATGGACATCGATGAGTACAGACTCGATGGGACAGAGTATGGAGGCTACGCTCACGTGCTTCATGAGGTTCTCACCGAGCTTGGTGTTCCCATGGAGAATGTCGAGGACCTTTGCAGTAGCAAGCCCGCCCTTGGAGGAGGCATTGACAACTATAAAGCATTCCACATTAGCATGCCTGCAAGCATGAACCTGCCTGGAGTTGCTGCCTTCACTGATTTCGCCTTCGACAACAACACCAGCATGTGTGTTCAGACCATTTTGTGCCAGGCCCTTCACACTACGCTGTGCAGTGGGGCTGACTACCTAAAGAAGAGTCACTTTCGTCTGCTTCCTCATGCCCTCGATGCACAGTAGGGTACTTGGGAGGAGATCACCTATACCGAGCGCAACCCTTGCCTCCGCGCTACTAAGATGTACTTGAAGTATAAGGAGAAGTACATCACTGAGCTGGAGTGAAAGGGACGCCGTGATCATCGCTACCTGATGGAGGTTGACGAGAGGATCCGCAAGTCAGAGGATAAGGAGGCAGCCTACAAGCAGAAGATTGCAGACCTAGAGCATGAGTTGGCATGCAAGGAGCACACTCACCGGGACCAGATCACCAGTCTGATGAACGAGATGGATAAGCTATAGATCCATGACAGCCATCTCATCAGGAAGATTGGTGAGCTTGAGACCACTATAGCTGAGAAGAATGAAGACATTGCAAAGAGTTTCCAGAAGAAGAGTCAAGATGCCGCCTACTTGGACAAGCTCCACGAGCAGTGTAAGGCTCAATGTGATAAGTTGCTGCTAGAGTACACTGTTGCTGGCTACAACCAGGGTCACCTGATCAACTATGTCCACAAGACAGCATACCTCATGGACAAGCTCAAACTCACCATGGAGGCTTGGAAGAGGTTGGATCGCAAGAGAGTCAGAGAGTACGAGGAGTTGCAGGACGAGCTTCCCTTATGGGCCTATAAGAAGGTCAGAGTTGAGACGTTCGAGATGGGGCAATCTTGCCTCAACTTGAGTGGGTGCCCCACCACTAGACTTAGTGGATAGTCAGTGTCCACCCCTCAGCTCGAGGAGGCTCGTCATTACGTCTCTCGCCTTTGGATGACTGACAAGCAGATCCAAGCTTCTGGCATCGGTATTCCCACCTCAGCTTATAGTTTGGGCTAGTCCTCAGTGTTGGTTTGGCAGTGTTGTAGGATCAGGAGTGATGTTGGGCCCTGCGTGGCCATATGACCGGTCTCACCATGTTGTTGAGTAGTTGTCCACCCCTTTGCTAGAACTACCTACGTGTAGTACGCTTCTCGCGAGTCTCCTAGCATAGCTGCTAGAGGTATCTCCATGTACCCACTTAATGTAATGGATGATTCAGATTTTATTGCATCTTTATGGATATTCATACTTCTCTGTATGAGTGTGGATAGAATTAAATGCTTTTAAATCATTAAGCTATCTTAATTATTTCATCATTAGTGTCAAGATATATCACATGCACATGTGCCCTAATCTGAGGTTTATGTTAAGCAGGATGTCCACTCATCGTACCAGCTGCCTGAACAACCGCTCCCCTTCACCTGCGCCCGCCAGGGGCCATGGACACGGTCGTGGTCAGGGTCGTGGTCATGGACACATTGGTCACATACCCCTCAACCTTAAGGAGCCACCCCACGCTGCCACCCCACAGCCTACTCACCCACCACCGCCACCGGTTGTTGAGCCAAAACCAGCTGCTGGAGGCCCGGCTGGAGGACGTCCACCTGTTGAGCAGCCTGCAGGAGGCGCGGCTGGAGGAGGACCACCCCCTATTGTTGAGCCAGAGGGTGCTGCTAGGGGAGGAGTTCCGCCACCACCACCTCCGCCACTTTTGGCTGATGTGATGGCTCAGCAAACCGGCTTCTTCGTGTCTTGGCTGAGAACGTGCTGGACCACCACCACTGGTAGCCACGTGATGATTACTATAAGAAGCTAGAGTTCTTTCTCAAGTTGAGGCCCCCAATGTTCGATGGCACCAGCATCGACCCCATCACTACTAATGACTGGCGGAGGGAGATTGAGAAGAAGCTGGACTTGACCACTTGTACTGACAAGGAGTGTGTTGGCTTGGCAACTCACCAGCTTGTGGGTGCTGGGCGATCTTGGTGGGACAACCTCTATGAGACCCACTAGGAACTTACTCACATCTCCTGGGATGAGTTCGAGGAGGAGTTTCATGCATTCTTCATTCATGAGGGCACGCTGGAGAAGAAGGAGAACGAGTTCCGCAGCATATCCATGGGGGCTGACAAGGTGCATGAGTACACCACCCGCTTCACTAACCTGCTACGCTATGCACCTACCTCAGTGGTGAATTCTGAGAAGGAGAAGATGTACAATTACCATAAGGGCTTGTCTAGCTGCATTAGGCTCTCCCTCTCAGGAACCAAGAGCCACACCCTTCGTGACTTGATCGACAGGTGCATGGAGATTGAGAAGGACCGCGATGAGGTTTACGTGAAGAAGGAGGCATTTGGCAAGACCAAGAAGCATCACACTGAGGGCACCTCCCGTGCACCTACACCACGGAGGTCACGTGGCGAGGCATCTCAGCCACCCTGCTCTCGCTTCACCCAGGGAGCTGCACATGGTTTGAGCCAGGGCGGTGGTACCCACACCAACAACTACCCCCACCCTACTCAAGATGGCCAAGCGTACGCTTGTGTCGCACCAGGAGGTAGCACGTGGAAGGCCGCCGCGCCAACCCCCACAGGCGGCGTGACCTACACTTGCTTCACTTGTGGCCAGCCGGGTCACAAGGCAGCCGAGTGCCCGAACAAGGCTGCACCTACTACACTAGCTCCCGCCAGGCAGAACCTAGGTACCCTGTACAAGCAGGTGCCGACTAGAACACCCCGTGGCTGCCTCACCAACCTGACAGCAGAGGCTACCTAGAGTGCCCCCGACGTGGTGTACGGTATGTTTTTAGTGCATGGAGTTAAGGCATTCGTGCTATTTGATTCAGGAGCTACATATTCTTATATATCCACCAAGTTTGCACGAGAGCATCATATACCTGTCACTCCACAAAAAGAAGCCTTATACACCTGTTCACCTTTGGGCAATGTTTGTTGTACCAAGAGATGTAAGGGAGTGAGTATCTGATCGAGGGTCTTACCTTTCTTGCTGATCTTACCTTGCTACCCTTCGAAGGCCTAGACATCATTCTAGGGATGGATTGGTTAACCCAAAACAAGGGAGTGATATCTTGCTCGCCTATATTTGTGGATATAACCCATCTAAGTGGTCGTCGGATCAGATGTGAGCCGAACAAGGGGATAGATGTTTTCATGTTGTGTGCCCTTGAAGAGAAGTCACTTGAGGAAGTGCATGTAGTTCATGAGTACCCAATGTCTTTCCTGAAGAGCTACCAGGGATGCCACCGGACAGGGATGTTGAGTTCATGATCAACCTGTTGCCTAGTAGGAGTCCTATTTCCAAACGGCCCTACCGTATGGCAGTTGATGAGCTTAAGGAGCTTAAGAAATAGCTTGAGGAGCTATCCGAGAAAGGTTTCATTAGGCCTAGTGCCTCACCCTGGGGATCTCCTATTCTGTTTGTTAAGAAGAGGGATGGTACATAGAGGATGTGCATTGATTACAGGAACCTGAATGCCGTGACCATCAAGAACAAGTACCCCCTGCCGAGGATAGATGACCTGTTAGACCAGCTACGCAATGCCAAGTACTTCTCCAAGATTGACCTTAGATCAAGCTACCGTTAGATGAAGATCAGAGAAGAGGACATTCCCAAGATAGCATTTGTCACCAGATATGGGCAGTATGAGTACACCGTCGTGTCCTTCGGTATTACGAATGCACCGACTTATTTTATGAACATGATGAATAAAGTGTTCATGCAGGAGCTGGATAATTTCATGGTGGTCTTCATTGATGATATTCTTGTTTATTCTACCACCGCTGAGGCGCATGAATAGCATCTGAGGATAGTGTTGGAGAAGTTGAGAAAGCATCAGCTCTACGCCAAGTTCAGCAAGTGTGAGTTATGGCTTGAAGAGGTCGCTTTCCTAGGCCATGTACTCAATGCTAAGGAAGTAGCTATTGATCTGTCCAAGATTGAGATAGTGAAGGGATGGGAGCAGCCACAGAATGTGACCGATGTGAGGAGCTTCTTGGGACTAGCTGGTTATTATCACCAATTCATTGAGAACTTTTCCAAGATAGCTCGCCCCATGACCAACCTCCTAAAGAAGACCAATGAGTTTGAATGGACGCCCCAATGCGAACAGAGTTTCCAAACCCCAAAGCAGAAGCTCACCACAACACCTGTTCTTGCCATGCAAAATATCCACCAGGACTTTGTGGTCTATTGCGATGCGTCTCGCCATGGGCTCGGTTGTGTTCTAATGCAGAATGGGAAATTCATTGCCTATCTTCTCGTCAGCTTAAGGAGCACGAACAACATCACCCCACCCATGATCTCAAGCTTGCAGCTGTGATTCATGCATTGAAGATTTAGAGGCACTACCTGATTGGGAACAAGTGTGAAATCTACACCGATCACAAGAGCCTGAAGTACTTTTTCACCTAGGAAAATCTGAACATGAGAAAGCACTGTTGGCTTGAGTTGATCAATGACTACAACGTAGAGATTCGCTATCACCTTGGGAAGGCCAATGTGGTCGCTGACGCTCTCAGCCACAAAAGCCATTGTCATGCTTTGTTCACTGCCACCTTGCCCAAGGAGTTGCAAGAGGGAATTGATGAGTTATAGATGGAGGTGATACCCCATGGCCTGTTAAATGAGCTTTGTGTACACTACACCTTCATGGATAGGATCCATGAGGCCCAGCGCCATTGCCTAGAGGTTTGGGAGATACACGAGCTCCTGACGCAAGGCAAGTGCCCGGAGTTCAGTGAAGATGAGCAAGGTAGCTATTGGCACAAGGATAGAATTTGTGTGCCTACAGACCCAGCTATCCGCAATGAGATCCTATCAGAAGGACATGACTCCAAGTATTGTATCCACCCAGGAAGTACCAAGATGTATGCTAATTTGAAGAGGAAATTCTAGTGGAAGAACATGAAGTCAGATATCGCAGGACATGTTGCTAGGTGCGACATTTGTAAACATGTCAAAGCTGAGCACAAGAGGCCTACAGGACTATTGAAGCCACTTGATATACCTGAATGGAAATGGCATAGCATTTCTATGGACTTCATTGTGGGTTTGTCTCGAACCTCGAAGGGCCATGATGCTATATGGGTGATAGTCGATCGCTTGACTAAGGTAGCTCACTTCCTAGCCATCAAGAATGAAGCCCGAGTTGGCCAGCTAGTAGATTTGTATGTTGAAAACATTCTCAAGCTGCACAGAGCCCCTAAGAGCATAATATCTAATCGTGGGCTGCAATATACGTCCAAGTTCTGGAAGGCCCTAAACAGGTCAATAGGGAGCAAGCTAGATTACAGTACCGCTTACCACCCTCAGACCGATTGATGAGGACATGACACCTTCGGATACGACCATTGATTATAAGGTGATGTCATTCCTACATTTGTATAGTGACTTTGGATATAATTCACTTGGTTCCACATGTCCGTGTCATTATTTGATTGTAGGTACAAATGTGTTTCAAAATGCAAGTTCAACAAAGTTCAACTTTCGGTTCATTAGCAGCCTGACGATGCTTCAGTGGGAAGACCATAACTCATCCATCCGAAGTGCAATCGAGAAGCTACGTCGTCGTCATGGGCTTGTTTTTCATCCTTGGGACCCTGGACCAAGTGGAAGCATGACCCAAGTAGATGGAGAACTCACCAAGGAAGCCCTTGGACGTCCTCCACCCTGGTCACCACCTTTGGAGGCCAGCAAGGGCGTCCATGACAAGACGGAGGCCCAGCCCAATTCGAGTTCGAGTCTGCCTCGGCCTCCAGGACCAGCACAGATTAAAATGGAAGCCCAGGATGCATACGGACTCCGTTATCGATGATCCACATATGGATGGAAAGATAATTTCATAAGGAAACCAATGGCATTGGTTTGAGGTCCAAATTCCTTGTGAGTCATCAGGAAACGTCGAAACAATCCAGCATCCAGAATCTGTTCCAGTGCTGCACCATAGTTTTTGGTCCGTTGGGCCGTGTATCGTGTTTGAGCCCGTTAGGGGGCGTATCCAGGGGGTGTGATGACCCTTAGGCATTATATTCAGTAGCCGCCACCCTCATTAGGGTTTGGGTTTTGCTTTAGATCAATCTGTCTTTGAACAGTTGCCGTTATCGGTTTGCGAGACCCCAACTTCGAGTGCTTAATCATTTATCTGCAATTGTCACTGCAATTGAGTTGCGCTTTATCTTGTTCTTGCTTGTGTTCTTTGATTCACAGCAGGGATTAGCCTTCTTAGCGAGGTCAGCCGGTTGGTGACACGGTTGATAACCAGAGGATTCGTGGTGCTAAGATTGCAGGGTTCGGGTCTTTGTGATCTGAAGCCGGATCGGTGTGTCGCTTCCGCCCAAATCGTTGTTTATCTTGGAACTGACAGAAGATCGGGACCCTAGTTCTCATCACCGATGGTCAGACAGAGAGAGTGAACCATATCCTTGAAGATATGCTCCAAGCTTGTGTTCTAAAATATGGAACTGATTGGGAGAAGAGTTTGCCCTTTGCAGAGTTCTACAACAATAGTTACCAGGATAGTCTCAAGATGTCACCATTCGAGGCTATGTATGGAAGACCATGCAGAACACCCCTGATGTGGTTCGAAGCAGGAGAAAGATCATTCTTTGGCCCTGCCACCATCAAGGAGGCTGAAGGAGTCACCCAAGTGTGAGAGAATCTGAGGATTGCCCAGTCATCAGAAGAGCTATGCCGACAAGAGACGTAGAGACCTCAAGTTTGAAGTCTTGGACTATGTCTATCTAAAGGTCTCCCCGCTTTGAGGGACCATCAGATTCCATGTGAAAGGGAAGCTAGCACCAAGGTATGTGGGACCGTACAGAATCTGTGCCAGAATTGGCAAGCTTGCCTACAGAGCAGAGTTGCCCGAGCAACTAGCAGGTGTACACCAGTATTCCATGTGCCACAGTTGCACAAGTGTCCGAAGCTGCCAGAGCAACCAATACCCATAGAGACACTTGATATTCAGGACACCTTGGAGTATAGAAAGCACCCCATCCGCATTCTAGACAGAGCCACCAAAGAGACCAGAAACACCAGCACACCAATATTAAAGATTCAGTGGAGCAATCACACAGAACGGGAGGCAACTTGGGAGAAGGAATCAGAAATGAGGAGGCTCTACCCCTACTTGTTTGAAGAGTAAGTTGCACTTTTAAATCTCGAGGACGAGATTCTCATAAGGGGATAGGACTGTAACAACCCTAAAAATCCAAACACTGCAAATCACAACCAACAAAATTTTTCTAAAAGTATCCCATTGTTGGTGAGTGTCATGTAGGAAAACACCCAATAGTTGCACAAGTAGCACCAAAGTTAGTTGGAGCATTTGCATTTTATTTACAAGAGTATGATTTGCCTCTTATTTGATTTTATGTAATGTCTAATAAAATCAAATAATCTTTTAACACATGTACATATATAAGTATACTAACCCTGGTATGGTAACCAAACCACCTTGAGACCCTAGTGAACCTACCATGACACTTGTGTCATGGTCACTAACTTGGATAGATTAATTTGATCATGTCATGGCTTGAAAAAGAAATAGAAAAGGAAATAGAAAATAGAAAAAAAAAGAAAAGGAGAAAGCGGCCCGAACAGCAAGGCTGCCCGGCTCGGCCCGCCGGCCTCGCCTGCCCTGCGGCCCAAACCGCCAGGTGGCTGGCCTGCTCGCTACCTACACCTCGCCATGGCCCAGCTGGCCAGGATGGCCCAGCAAGGCCGCCGCACACCCCGCCTGCACATAAGCCGCATGGCCCAAGTGGCTGAAATGGCCCAGCAAGCCGCTCGAGGCACTGGAGGAGGACACGGAGTAGCTGCCTGACTTCCCCGAGCCGAACCGTGAACCATGCCGCCGCCATCGAGACAACTCGGTAAACTCAACCTCCATGGCTGCCACCAGTACACCGCCGTGTTCTCCCTCTCCTCTTGATGACTTGCTCCATTAGCTAAGCCACTAGGTTCACCATAGTGTAGAAAGTCTAGTTGGCAAGGTTTTGGGAGCCCAACTCGACCCCAGTGAGGCCAGCACCTTTGCCGACCTCGGTCACCAAGGCACCTCGGCCACCGGAGTGCCACCGTGGTGTCCACCGTCGCACGCGCCCCCGCGAGCCTCCGCTAGCCACGCTAGCTAGGGCCTTGGAGCTTTGAGCTGCTCCAATTGAACAGAGGAGAGCAGGATGGAGCCCTAACGCGCTCAGCCGCCGCTTCCCCGGAGTTCACCACCGCCACCGACCGCCGGCCTAGGGGCCCCAATCCCCTAAATTGAGCACAATATCACCATCACCCTGAGCTTGGGAAGGCTTAGCGTAAGCTAAAGCCACATTTACCATGCCAGGATGCCTCGCCACCGCACCACTGTCGGCTGGCGTCGCTGCAACGTGCACCCCGGCTAGCCCGAGCTCCGCCAGCCCGCCGGACCGCCGTCCTCGCGCTCACCTTGCCTAGCCGCAGCCGTGGCCGCAGCCCTAGCAAGCCGGACCAGACAGAGCCGCCGCACCGCACGCCGTCGGTGAGGGCCGCTGTGCCCGGCCGTGCGAGGGAGAGAAGGGAAGGGGATTTCCCCTGTACCCGTGTGGACCAGGTCCACCGCGGGCCAACCTGGGCCAACGACCGGAGGCCACCTGGCCTCTCTTCACCCTGCTGCACCGTGGACCGTGTCCAGCCAGCCACCACCGTAGACTCGGCCCATTAGGAGCTCACAGAGCCACATGGACAGCCCTGTTGACAGACACGTGTCCGGGCCAGGCCGGCCCAACCCGGCCCAGACCCAGCCCTACCCAGGCTCGCCGAGGCCTAGACCGGGTCCAGTCAGCGTTGACCATTGATTGTCAATGTTGACCATTGACCGGTCCCACCTGTCAGTGACCACAACCGCCTCGCCCCATCTGTCATTGGCTCAGCCTCCCGGTCCCACCTGTGAGCCGCTTGATGACCTAGACCCACGCGTCAGTGCTGATGTCAGCATGATGTCGGCATGACGTCAGCCCTGTGCTTTTGCTGCTGATTCCCATAGTGCCACATGGACCAACCAGGAGCTTCCATGTGTCACTCTGGTATTTAATCCGCCCTTTTTCTTTTTTAGAAAATAGATTAAACTTTGGAAAATCATAACTTATTCATACGAACTCTGAAAAATATGAACCAAGTGTTCAAATTTTCATAAAAAATGAGCTCTACATCATAGGCTTATGTTTGAATGCATTTGGAGTTATTGAATCTCATTTGGTTCATTATGATACTCTATAGGAGTCGCTAACGTGTCTATTCCGTCTCGTTTCAGAGGAGGAGCAGTTTGAGGATGATGACTATGAGTACGAGGAGGAGCTCGGTGATGACTTTGCAGGTGCCATGTGAAATGACCTTGATTTTCATGAAGGAAAATCCACAGAGCCGAAGTGTAATATGACCATTTAAATCACATTACCCGATAACAGTTGAGTACCATATTCCATACATCGAACAAAAGAGTGCAATAGAGAGGTTTACAATAACTTCTTACATTGCCACTTGGCGGAATCAGAGTTCATGCAGTATAACAATAAAAGCATGAGGTGCGAAAGCAACCATCTTCGATCCAACTTGAGCGTAGGCACGAAACCCTCAATCGTTGTTCTCCCTAGATGAGTACTCACTCTTTGAACCTAAAACCAAATTTTTAGAACTATTTGTACTAGCCACACTCTCAACCTATGAAATGCTTTGTAGAACTGGATGAAAAACATGAATATATCAAAAGGAACCTATAAGGCAGGGGTTTCCTATGCAACATCAGATATATAAATAATATTATAGTAAAATCACACATCCCCATTCCCATCATCCATCACCATCCATCTCTGTAGCACCATCCCAACTCCTCCAACACCATCTCAGACTCAAGTCGACAAGCCAACTCCCTCTCGGCTTGCCTTAGCGGCTCGCAACCCTCAACTTGGCTCACGACCAAAAATCACACTCAAGGGGAAGGTAGAACACTCCACTCACTAGTCTGGTGCATGTAAAACTCAGGAAAGGTCCATAGCCAATGAATCGGCATATGTATCGATCGATCAACCATACACTCTGCAGGGGTTTCACTAATCCACTAGATAACCACCATCGGTGTTAATCACCACCTAGGCAGATTCTGGGCGCCTACTGCCATAGAACGATGCCACTCTACCAACCAGCTCTGGATCGCTAAAACTGTGAAGAGAGCATGTATCCGCTCCTGAAGAGAATGACATGCCATGTACCCACTCCTAAAGGGGGTGCCATGATCATCTCGGTAGGGTGTTAGCTCCATCTCATGCATATACCTCCCTAGCACTACTCACCTAGCAGTAGTGGCATTGACCTATCCAGCAGTTTGATCGTCTCCCCCATGGAGAGCGAGTGGAAAGCAAGAGATTCCTAAAATCCGGATACCAGCGCAGCAGTTCCTAAGTGTGACCAAACCGGGATATCTTCATCAGGGTTTATCTTTAATGTGCTACCACAACACCTTTGTCCCGGGCTCCACCTCTCAGAGGATCACACCCAAGGACCACCATCACATCCCAGTTAGCCCGCCACAGGCTCCTCTCATGGGAATGTCCAGATCCATTCCCTGGCAAGACTTGCTCCAAAAGCTCATCGTAGATCCCAGCTCGATCGACTCAACCCTCACCCTACTCCCTACCGTAGGCTCCACCCCAAACCCAGATATAGCATCATCAACTCACATGCCCATCTGATCCATCAACTCACACATCAAGCCTGGCACCCTCCAGGCCTTCACAGTGTTCATCACGTCATGTCAAAATGTAAGCGAGTGAAGTATATATATAATATAGTAGATAAGCAAGTGGCTAACATAACAGCGGGTAAGCAGGTGAAAGTTTACAACAAGGTATGGCTCATCAAGTAATAATCTACCATGCAATCCTAGCACAGGCAATTCATTATAGCAATAGGAATTAAAGCACTAGCCATACTACATTTGCCATGCGTAATGGGATCTACGAGGTTGGATGAGGTGTGGCACCTTCAATGACGTAGCTGTCTGACTTCTCCTAGTAGTCACTGTCGTCAGACTTGTCCTCGTTCGAGCCTGTAACGAGAATTAATGATCATGAAAGCAACCCCTATAGATTAGCACAAGAATGAATGCCAAATAGAAGATCCAAATGCACTCAAACCTAGCTTAGATAGATAGGGCTCGATTTATAGAAAATTTGGATATGTGGATCGCATTTTTCGGAGCTCGTATGAATTAGTTATGAATTTTCAAAGATTTAACCATTTTCTAAAAAAGAAAAAGGGCTGTTTATTCTAGTGCTGACACATGGCAGCTTCTGATTGGGCCAGGTGTCATGCACGGGTCAACTGGGTCAACACAGATGCTGACGTCATGCTCACGTCAGCGTTGACCGATCAACGGAGGTCTGACAGGTGAGTCCGGGGTGACGTCATGCTGACATCATCGGTCAACGGTCAATGGTCAACTGACAGGTGTGGTCCACATGACAGCACTGCTGATGTCATCACTGACTGGTAGGTCCAGGATCGGCTCTCGGCTCTCGGCTCATGGCTCAGCTCACGGCTCATGGCTCGGCTCTCGGCTCACGGCTCGGCTCACGGCTCATGGCTCGACTCACGGCTCGTGGCTCGGCTCGGTTTGGTTCCCAGTGAACTGACGCTCGTGGGGTCCACTGTCAGTGACTCGGGTCCACGTACACCGGGTGCATCTGGTCCATGTCTGGTTCATGCGGTCCATGCATCGGTCCCTTGGTGCACCGACTCGGTTTGGTCCCACTGGTAGCAACACGGTTCACGTGGACCACGTCCATCTCCTGGTCCACCAGCTCATCCCCTTCCTCCTTCTCCTTTGGCCCGATGGCGTAGCTCATCAATAGCGAGGGAAACTCCAATTCCCGGTGCCACAGTGGTCCTCTAGTCCTCTAGCACCATTAACCTTCCCATCGGCTTCGGGACTCCATGGCAAACGCGATGATGGGCTTCAAGGTGACGGCTTGGCCTTCGGTGATGAACTTCATGGCGGACGGCGACGACAGCGCTCAGTGGCTTCTTAACAGCGAGCCATCTTGAGTCCAATTAGGGCCGCAGTTGCATGATTGAGGTCACGTAGCACCTTTTTGAAGTGCCAGCGGTGACCAAAACACACGGCGGAGTCCGCGCGGGCAGCAACTCCCGCGGTGGAGCTCCGGCGGGTCCTCGGTGCACGGCAACGGCACTCAGGGAGGGTCCACGACCTCCATCTCCTTGTCTAATCGATGCAACATGTCACAGCGGAGCTCCTCAGCCTCTTCTTGATCCCCATAGTGGTCGAAGTTGGTGGGAAGTGACGGTGAACAGCGGCACTCCAGAGCGGCGGTGCACGGGCTTGACGTCTGGCAGGGTGGCTTGGGAACGATGCTCTGGTGAGGCAACGCGGAGCTAGGGTGTGCACGGGATCCGTCTCATCAAGGCGAGTGTGGATCCAAGGTCGATGGAGGTCGAGGCTCAACAAAAAGGCGGCACGATGGCTTCGCCATGGCAGTGCTCTGCGCGCGGCGGTTGGCAAGGTGACGCTCCGGTCCGGCATCCTCCAGATGCCATGGTCCAAGGGGCTCGGCTGGCCTCGTGCGTGTGTGCGAGTGTGTCCAGGGAGACTGGTGGTGGTCTCGGCATGTGCGTCCACGTGGCAGGACGCCATGGCCGGCAGCAAGGTAGGGGCGAAAGAGGGTGATGGTGGCAGTTCTCACCTATGGTTGACAAGGATGGAGGCACGGTTCAAGTCCAAGCTCTGGTGTTCTTGTGGCTCTGGCTTGTGGTACGGCCTCCCCTTCTTGCTCTTGGTGTAGCAGCACAGCGGAGCTCCTTTTCTTCTCCAACTCCAGCAGCGGCTCCTTCTTCTTTCCCGACCCCCTTCTTCTCCCTTCCTCCTCCTCTTTTTCAATTCAGGCTGGCAAGATGCGATTGAGCACCACCAGGGTTGGTGCGGCGGCTGAGAAGCCCTAGGTGTCGGGGTCTTGGTCTTATAGGGAGATGGCAGAGGTAGGTGGTCGGCGAATGGTGATCGGTGGGGGAGCTCGATCAAGCGGCCGATAGAGGTGCCAGGTCACCGGCTGGGGCTCGGTCCGGGTCCATGGAGCAGCGAGGAGGCTTAGGCAGCGCCGGTTGTCAAAACCCTTTACAGCGGCAGCATTTCACCGCGGCGACAGCGCATGTGCGTGCGCGGGTGGAGGATTCCGCCCACGGCCGTGGGTGCTTTGTGCAGGGTTGGTCGGGCTAGGTGGCAGGCGGACACGTGTGGATGCGGGGCAGGAGCGGATCCAGCGGCCGAGGCGGGTTGCTTCGCAGCGACACGGGGGACAGCGCTTGGCAACGGCGACATCAGCGCGAGCGTCCGGTCGGGGGGGGACCGTGGGGCTCATGACAGATGGGCCCCACTGCGGGTCCCAGCTGTCAGCGACAGCGGGGGCGATGGCGTGGCGCGAGAGCGGGCGCGGCGCTTGCTGGGCCGCCTTGCTGGGCCGGCGCAGCGTGCGTGCGAGCGGGCGAGCGCGCGTGCAAGCGGCTGGGCCAGCGGCCTGGCCTGCTGGGCCGCGTGCTAGGTTGGGCGCGCGGCGAGCGGGAGCGAGCGCGAGTGGGCCGGCGGGGCTGGGCTAGCTGCTTGCTCGGGCCGAAAGGCTTTTTCTTTTCTTTTTCTTTTTTTTTCCTTTTTCATTTTCAAATACATTTATATATGTACATATATATATGTGATGTGTTAATTATGAGCAACAGAATAGTGAGCATACATGGCCAAAATAATGTTAGAGTATTATTCCCTTAATATTTATTGGTCAAAATAAATATTACATTTTCATTTTTATTTTTTAACACATATACCAAATAAAATCCAAATCATCCCTTTAATGCAACATGATGCATGAACTATTGATTGCTATGGATGACATGCTAGGGTTAATGTAAGGTTAACGGGTTTTATGATGATATGTCACACTCATCACTCAGGGTTTTGTCAAAAAATAAAATTTGTAGCTCGGATTTTCGGGTTGTTACAGTCCTTCCCGCTCATTGGAATCTCGTACTTGAGATTTAAGAGGTGGCATACCCTTCAAAGAGGTAAGGATACTGTAGCATCAGCTGATTCTCATCTTCCCATGTTGCTTCACGTTTAGTGTGATTGCTCCATTGAACCTTGCACATAGGGATAGACTTGCTTTTGAGTCTCTTTGGTGTCATAACCCAAAATCTTGATGGGATGCTCTTTGTACTCCAAAGTATCTTGGATATCAAGCACATCAGTGGTAACTGCTTCTTCTTCTGGTACCCTTAAGCACTTGCGTAACTGTGAAACATAGAATACGGGGTGTACTCTTGCCAACTATGGCGGTAGTTCAAGCTTGTATGCAAGCTTTCCAACTCTTTGACAGATGTGGTAAGGGCCAACATATCTTGGTGCTAGCTTCCCTTTCACATGGAATTTGACAATACCACGAAGTGGAGACACTTTAAGATAGACATGGCCCCCAACTTTGAATTCAAGGTCTCGACGCCTTTTATCAGCGTAGCTCTTTTGTCGGCTTTGAGCGATCCTCAAGTTCTCTCTGACTTGAGCAACTCCTTCTTCGGCTTCCTTAATCTTGGCGGGGCCAAAGACTGCCCTCTCACCAGGGTGGTCCCACATCAATGGGGTTCTGCATGGTTTGCCATAAAGAGCCTGGAAGGGTGACATCTTGATACTTGCCTGATAGCTGTTCTTGTAAGAGAACTCAGCAAACGACAAACATTTCTCCCAATCTAATCCATATTTGAGAACACTGGCATGAAGCATATCCTCAAGAATCTGATTCAACCTTTCTGTCTGACCATCTGTTTGAGGGTGGTAAGCAGTGCTGTAATCAAGGTCAGTCCCAATGAACTCGTGAAGAGCTTGCCAAAATTGGGACATGAATTGAGGTCCACGATCTGACACAATACTCTTAGGAGCTCCATGAAGCCTCAAAATCTCCTTGATGTACAAATCTGCCAACTGCTCTGCACGTATCAAAGTCTTGACTAGTATAAAGTGTGCTACCTTCATCAGACGATCAACTATCACCCATATGGAGTCATGACCTTGCAGGGATCGAGGCAATCCCACGATAAAATCCATTGATATGCTCTCCCACTACCATTTAGGAACATCGAGGGGTTTGAGTAATCCAGCGGCTCTTCTGTGTTCGGCCTTGGCTCTGTTACAAATGTCACATTTGGCCACATGTTTAGCAATGTCTGTCTTCATGCCTTTCCACTAGAAATGCTTCTTCACATCTTGATACATCTTTGCACCACCAGGGTGGATACAATACTTAGATTCATGTGCTTCTGACAGAATTTCCTTATGCAAAATAGGATTACTGGGTACAAAGATTCTGTCCTTGAACCAGATGGTTCCATGCTCATCTTCTCTGAATTCTAGGCTATAGCCTAGCTTCATCAACCCACGAATGTATTCCATTTCCTCGCAACTTTTCTGAGCTTCACGAATTCGCTCGGTAAGATCATACTCGATGCGAAGTTCGTGCAACAAACCATGGGGTACTATCTCGAGTTGGAGATCTTCAATCTCTTTCTTCAATTTAGGTGGCAGAGTTGAGGTGAACTAAGCATGACAATAGGTCTTGCGACTAAGAGCATCTGCGACTACATTCACCTTTCTCATATGATAGTGAATCTCCATGTCGTAGTCCTTAATTAGCTCTAGCCATCTGTGCTGTCTCATATTCAGATCTTCTTGAGTGAAAAAGTACTTCAAGCTCTTGTGATCGGTGTATATATCACACTTGTTGCCAATGAGATAATGCCTCCAGATTTTCAAGGCGTGCACAATAGCTGCTAACTCGAGATCATGCGTGGGGTATCGTTTCTCATGCTCCTTCAACTGTCGGGAAGCATAAGCAATAACTTTCCCATTCTGCATCAACACACAACCTAGTCCTTTGCGAGAGGCATCATAATAGATGACAAAGTCGCTAGTGATATCAAGTAAGGCTAGGACAGGCATGGTAGTTAGCTTCTCTTTCAGAGTTTGGAAACTTTGTTCACACTCAGGTGTCCATTCAAACTCATTGGTCTTCTTCAAGAGATTTGTCATAGGGTGAATCGGTGATAGTAACCCACCAATCCCAAGAAACTCCTTGTCGGCGTTTGGAACCCCGGGGGCGTCCTAAGCCAACGAGTAATCGTATGTGTGTGTAACCCGTCCGGATGGGTGATGCAAGAAGAACACAGCGATTTATCCTGGTTCGGGCAAAGAAGGGCCCTACGTCTAGCGGGGGGAGAAGATTTGTATTATCTTGCACCTAAGTGCTTGTACAGGGGCGAATACAAGCAAAGGAGAGGATTCGAGAGAGGGGTCGAGTACAGAGTGGGAGAGTTATTCCGAGCCTAGGAGTCTGCCTAGGCGTATGTTCGGTTGTCGTGAGATCGTTGTCTGGAGTCGTTCTCCTCTGTCTCTATCGGGTCTCCTGGCGTCCCCTTTTTATAGGCCAAGGGGAGGCACAGGGGTACAAATACCCTGGTTCGATGACGCGGTGATGACGTCACGGGTTGTGGTGGTCAACTCAAAGCCTCTGCAGGGACGTGCGCTGAGCATGGCTCGTTCTGTAGCGGCGTGGCTCGGAGTTGACAGCCGTCCTTCGGAGCCATGGTTGCTGACCGGCGAAAGATGTGATCCCCTGTAGAGGACGTGCGAGTTCCTATTGGGGTCGTATCGGGAGTTGTTGGCGCAGCTTTCGAAGTCGATGAAGGTTGACCGGGGGGTGTCGATGCGTACTCGAGGCCCGGTCGAGGGGTAACCTCGAGCGTAGTGGTTGAGCGGATAAGATTGAATTGAGGGAATCCGATGTCGGTCGTTTGTCGCGTAGCATGTCGAAGGGGGGCCTCGAGCTGTCTAACAGCACTGGGTATGGCATAATAGTGCCATGTAGACCGATGCACGTTCTCAGTATGGGCAGTAAAGCGGGATTCGACCGCCATACGGACCACTGTGTGGACACTGTGGCCATATGATTTGACGAGGTTAGGTAGTTCTGTATTAAATGCGTTACCGGACGCACCGGGAGTTGGTCGATCGAGAGGGGGGACTCGATCCTCGAAGTATCGAGACGCCCGTCCCGTCGGGGGCCTCGACACTTAACGTGGGATCCTCCCATCTCGAGCGATCATCAGCCGGTGACGTCAGCATCTTGTCGAGGGTCAGATGGTGACGCCAGTGATTCTGTCGAGGGTTGCGGCTGTACTCTGTTGCGGGCCGGCCCAGTGTGTATTTGCCGATGGGCCCGGTGGCTCGAAGATTGATCTGAGGGTAAACTCGGGGTCCAACCGAAAACAAGGAAGGTTTAGGGTACCCCTACTCTCGGTAACCGACAGTAGCCCCCGAGCCTTCGTGTAAGTGTTGATACTTACACGGAGGTTCAATCAAATGGACTTGGAGTGTTGGTCGTTTTCCGAAGGGTGCGCGCGAGCGCACCCTTCGGGTGTAGCCCCCGAGGCCTCGGGTGAGTAGAATACTCACCCGAGGTCTTTTTTATTTTGCGTTTGGTCGATGCGTACTCGAATGATCGAGCCCCCGGGTGGTTGGACCCTCTTTCGTTGAGGCCACCCGGTTGCGAGCCCGCTCCTTAGCTTCTTTCGTCGAAGCCGGTCAGGTGCGAACTCGACTTTTTTGTTCGACCCTCACGAACCCTTTCAATCGGGTAGAGGGGGAGAAGCATTGTGCTACCCATGCTCGAGCGAGCATCAACGTCTTAGGTGAGCTACTATCGGGAAATTCAAGTAAGAGCTCGTGCCCCGTTCCATAGGGGTCGACTAGTGGCCCTGAGGCGCTCTTATTCGAGCAAAACAGTGGGTCCCGCGGATGCCAAACCCTTTCGATCGGGTCTGGTGGCTCGATGCCTCCCCTTGAGGGGATTCCATCGTGGTCCCTTAGTTTTGCCTTGAATGTGTCCGAGGGGGCCTCGAGAATTCGTTTCTCGAGCAAGGGACTCGCGTTGGCCCCCC
>CM041637.1:27881820-27924555 GCA_023333625.1 Bothriochloa decipiens | reverse complement strand
GACTAGTGGCCCTGAGGCGCTCTTATTCGAGCAAAACAGTGGGTCCCACGGATGCCAGACCCTTTCGGTCGGGTCCGGTGGCTCGATGCCTCCCCTCGAGGAGATTTCGTCATGGTCCCTTAGTTTTTCCTTGAATGTGTCCGAGGGGGCCTCGAAAATTTGTTCTCGAGCAAGGGACTCGCGTCGGCCCCCCTCGGTCACCCCTAACTCCGGTACTCGAGGGCGGCTATCGAACCCTTTCCGAGGGCCAGCCTTCACTCCCTAGAGATTTTGAGGGCCTGGGCCCGTATCCCATGTCGTGGGAAGATCCGTCTGTGGATAACTCCTCCTGTCCATCACGCGTGCCTTTTTGCGCAGAAGTCGGAGCGACGCGGTAGTGGGTGAGTCCTATACTTGAGGCGTATTTCGAGGAGGATAATTGTCAGTTCTCGTTTTTTAAGAAAAGATTCAAAGCGGCGCGGCCGTAATATCACGGGAGTCGAAACGGCACGGTCGTGGTCGGTGCAAAGAGCGATTGGCGGACACGCGTCTTGGGCCGATCGAGGCAGCCGACGAGCCTGGGGTCGAGTCATGACAAGGATGAGGTGCACTTTCTTGCTGTTGCCGATGACGATGAAGGCCTGTGAGCAAGAGCTGGGCATGAGGGCCCGTGTAATTAGGATTTTGACTCGTGTCGGCGTGGCCACGAGGGCCTCGAAACATGATGTTTATATGCATTTTGAATGCTTTTGAGTTCGAGTCTGCCATTCCTATCTTGCTCGAGTTGAGTTTTTACGCAGTCTTCCTGGCCCACGATTGTGCCCTTCGGTGTGGGGTGTGAGCGGAGGTACCGTAGCCCTGAGGCGTAGGCGATCTCACGGCTCGATGGCCCCTCGGCCTTAGGGCGCTCTCGAGGCCATGTCTACTTTGTAAGAATTTGTATCGATGCATATAGGAATGTTGGACTTTAACTTTTTCAAAATCGTGAGTTCGAGTCTGGCATTCTTATCTTGCTCGAGTTGGGTTTCTACGTAGTCTTCTTGGCGTACGGTCGCGTCCTTAGGTGTGGGGTGCGAGTGGAGGTACCGTAGCCCTGAGGCGTAGGCGATCTCACGGCTCGACGGCCCCTCGACCTTAGGGTGCTCTCGAGGCCCTGTTGACTTTGTAGAAACTCACATCGAGGCATATAGGAATGTTAGACATTAACTTTTTCAAAATCGTGTGTTCGAGTCTGGCATTCTTATCTTGCTCGAGTTGGGTTTCTACGCAGTCTTCTTGGCGCACGGTCACGTCCTTAGGTGTGGGGTGCGAGTGGAGGTACCGTAGCCCTGAGGCGTAGGCGATCTCGTGGCTCGACGACCCCTCGACCTTAGGGTGCTCTCGAGGCCATGTTGACTTTGTAGAAACTCGCATCGAGGCATATAGGAATGTTAGACATTAACTTTTTCGAAATCGTGTACTTTTACTAAGTCTCGTTAGCGCGTGGTTGCACCCTATGGCCTGGGGGAGTAAACGGAGGTACCATGGTACGGACGCATAGGCGATCTCACGGCTCGACAGCCCTCGAGCCTTAGGGTGCCACCGTGGCTTCTTCGACTATGTAAAAGTTTTTCAAAAAATGTAAGTTTTTAGGGGCGCAGAGGGTTCCCCCTTCGAGCCCCTGAGGGAGGTTCGACTCTATGAGGACAGGGTCGAGCCCACCTGTTTTTCATGAAAGAAAGATTTGGACACGGATGTACTCTTTTTTCATGGATTAAAAATGCGTATGGAGCCTCGAGGCTTTAAAGGCAAGAGTAACATAGCTGTTCGATGTTCGACGTTCCAGGCGGGGCGTCGAGGTCCATGGTGGCTCGTAGAAGGTGTCTCAGGAGATCCTTGTACACGCTCATCGTGGGTCGAGGCCCTCCTGTATTCAGTCGCGGGTTGTTCTTCTTCTTCTTGCCCCCTTCTGCCACCCCGGTTCGAACCCTTGGGGTTGGCTGCTTTGGCCTGCGTCTGGCCTTTGCTACCATCGAAGAAGGCACCGACGGCCTCTTCTCCGGTGGCAAAGTTGGCCACGATGTCCATCAATTTGTTGGCGGTCTTTGGGGGGGTGCGCCCGAGCTCCCGGACCAGTTCCTTGCAGGTGGTTCCGGCAATGAAAGCCAGGATCACCTCTTCATCGGTGACGCGGGGAAGCTCGGTGTGCTGCTTGGAGAAACGTCGAGTAAAGTTGCGTAAGGATTCCCCGGGCTTCTATTTGCAGCCTCGGAGTTCCCACCTGCTGCCTGAACGCACATAGGTGCCCTTGAAGTTCCCTTCGAAAACCCTGAACAGGTCAGACCAGCCATAGATTTGGTTAGGGGGAAGCTCCTCGAGCCACCGTCACGCGGTGTCGGAGAGAAAGAGTGGGAGAAGTCAAATGATGGCGCTGTCGTCACGGGCCCCACCAAGTTGGCACGCCAGTTTGAAATCGGCAAGCCAGAGCTCGGGCTTTGTCTCGCCGTCGTATTTGACGAGACTCGTCGGGGGTCTGAAGGGGCTAGGCAGCGGCGTGCTGCGAATCGCACGGCCAAAGACTCGAGGCCCCGGCAGATCCGGGGATCGACGTCGGTCCTCGTCGCTGTCGTAGCGTCCGCCCCGATGAGCGCTGTAGCCTCGTGCCTCGGCATCACCGCACTTGCGTCTGCGGTGTTCGTTGATGTCGTGACGCGCATCGCGGGGCTCGCGGTTGTCAAGAAGGCGATCGTGGTCCGGGACCGCCCCCTTCGAGGGGGGAGTCTACCGGCTGGGTCGAGGCCTATCTCTCATGCCGTGAGGGTTCGTGGTGTTGCCCCGAGGCCGCACCTCGACGCCTCGAGGCAGAGCTTTCGGCCTGCTGAATGGCGGCCACCTCATGAAGGCCCTTGATCTCCTGCTGGACTCGCTGGGCTTCGGGATTCGAAGGGGCCGGCATGTTGCAAAGAAGCATGGTTGCTGCGACGACATTCTGGCTGGCTCGATTGAAGGCGGGACGTGCAATCGTATCCGCGCCCACAATCTGCCGCTGCACTTGCCGCGCTCGAGCCCGAGCTCCTCCGCGTGGGGGGTTCTGATTGTCTTGCTCGAGGGCACGCTTGAGCTGACGCAGTCGCTCTTTGTCTTCATCAAGCTTGGCTCGAAGCTCCCGGAGCTGCGCGAGCTGGGCGACGCGAGCGCCCTGCGAATCACCCGGATCGTTGATCGCGGTAGGGGGTCCTTCCTCCTGTCCCGCCAGGAGGAGGGGCCCACCTGTTGCGACCGGTGGTGTGGACGCCTCTGCAGGACCGGCGTCGTCGTCATCCGATGCGACGACTATGTCGACGTGGAAACACTCTCGCGTGGGGTCGTAGTAGTTGGAGTCGTAGTCGGAGTCGGAGTAGAGCGGGCAAGGCACGATGGTCCGCCCAAATTGTTCCACCTCCAGCCACCTTCGAAGTGCGCGAGGGCGTGCGCCACGTGGGCGAGGGTTAATCGGGCATTCGGGGGCCAGTACCGGTTCCTCCCGGCATGCTGCTGCGCGTGGGGGGGGGTCCGGTCCGTTCCCTGTCTGCTCTGAAACCCGAGCACACGATAGTAGCGTATGTCGAAGCGGCACTGTCGAGCCCAAATGGCAGCGCCGGTCAGGCGACAAACTGCTCATGGGGCAAGAGAGCTGTAGACGTGCAAGGAGCGTTCGCCTGGGAAGAAGCGTTCAAACCTGACGAGCGCTGCCCCACGTCGGGCCTTATGCGCAGTCATGGGAGCCTCTGGGCCAGAGAGCTCAAGTCATCCACCGAAGACGAAGATGATGTGACGACCGTGGTCGCACGGCGGCGCCGACCGCCCTGCGATCCACGTCTCCTTCTTGATTGGGAAGCGTGGTGGTGAGGACGATGCGGGGCTCCTCGCGGAGTCCCTGACGCGCCCCCGCTCGGGTGTCCGATTGAGAGCAGGACCATGTCAAGGCTTGTGCCAAGTGACATAAACTCCAGACTCCCAAACCAGATCACCGAGCCGAAAGGGAGCGATGGTACAAGGTCCGCCATCCGAACGAAGCGGTTTGACACACAGGGCCCCTACCTGGCGCGCCAACTGTCGGCGTTTGGAACCCCAGGGGCGTCCTAAGCCAACGAGTAATCGTATGTGTGTGTAACCTGTTCGGATGGGTGATGCAAGAAGAACACAGCGATTTATCCTGGTTCAGGCAAAGAAGGGCCCTACGTCTAGCGGGGGGAGAAGATTTGTATTATCTTGCACCTAAGTGCTTGTACAGGGGCGAATACAAGCGAAGGAGAGGATTCGAGAGAGGGGTCGAGTACAGAGCGGGAGAGTTATTCCGAGTCTAGGAGTCTGCCTAGGCGTATGTTCGATTGTCGTGAGATCGTTGTCTGGAGTCGTTCTCCTCTGTCTCTATCGGGTCTCCTGGCGTCCCCTTTTATAGGCCAAGGGGAGGCACAGGAGTACAAATACCCTGGTTCGATGACGTGGTGATGACGTCGCGGGTCGTGGTGGTCAACTCGAAGCCTCTGTAGGGACGTGCGCTGAGCATGGCTCGTTCTGTAGCGGCGTGGCTCGGAGTTGACAGCCGTCCTTCGGAGCCATGGTTGCTGACCGGCGAAAGACGTGATCCCCTGTAGAGGACGTGCGAGTTCCTGTTGGGGTCGTATCAGGAGTTGTTGGCGCAGCTTTCGAAGTCGATGAAGGTTGACCGGGGGGTGTCGATGCGTACTCGAGGCCCAGTCGAGGGGTAGCCTCGAGCGTAGTGGTTGAGCGGATAAGATTGAATTGAGGGAATCCGATGTTGGTCGTTTGTCGCGTAGCGTGTCGAAGGGGGGCCTCGAGCTGTCTAACAGCACTGGGTATGGCGTAATAGTGCCGTGCAGACCGATGCACGTCCTCAGTATGGGCAGTAAAGCGGGATTCGACCGCCATACGGACCACTGTGCGGACACTGTGGCCATACGATTTGACGAGGTTAGGTAGTTCTGTATTAAATGCGTTACCGGACGCACCGGGAGTTGGTCGATCGAGAGGGGGCTCGATCCTCGAAGTATCGAGACGCCCGTCCCATCAGGGGCCTCGACACTTAACGCAGGATCCTCCCATCTCGAGCGATCATCAGCCGGTGACGTCAGCGTCTTGTCGAGGGTCAGATGGTGACGCCAGTGATTCTATCGAGGGTTGCGGCTGTACTCTGTTGCGAGCCGGCCCAGTGTGTTTTTGCCGATGGGCCCGGTGGCTCGAAGAGGTACGGCCTGGTCGCGTGAGATTGATCTGAGGGTAAACTCGGGGTCCAACCGAAAACAAGGATGGTTTAGGGTACCCCTACTCTCGGTAACCGACACTCCTGATCTCGGACACATTGCGAGGTTGCTCCCATTCTTTCACAGACTCTGTCTTTGCAGGATCTATAGCAACTCCATCAGCTGAGAGTACATGACCAAGGAAGGCAACTTCTTCAAGCCAGAACTCACATTTGCTGAACTTTGCATAGAGCTGGTGTTGATGATGAGGACATGACACCTTCGGATACGACCATTGATTATAAGGTGATGTCATTCCTACATTTGTATAGTGACTTTGGATATAATTCACTTGGTTCCACATGTCCGTGTCATTATTTGATTGTAGGTACAAATGTGTCTCAAAATGCAAGTTCAACAAAGTTCAACTTTCGGTTCATCGGCAGCCTGACGATGCTTCATTGGGAAGGCCATAACTCATCCATCCACTGTTTGTGTCAGTAAGAACTTGGTAAGAACTCGGTAAGACGGGTGTGAGGGAGTGATTCCACCAACCCATAAAAGTTCATAGGGATTTAATTTGATTTCTGACAATATCAACAATGTGTTTCTGTAAAAGTTGATTGCAGGAAACCATGGAGCAAAAGTTTACAAGGATGGACCGAATGGACAACAACCAACCATCACATATAAACTCTAATCATCATGGTAAGAGAGGTAAATTTACCATTCCATCCTATTCTGGAATTTATGATGGAGACACATATTTTGATTGGGAGATGGTTGTAGAACAAGAATTTAACACCCATCTAGTTCTCGGGATAGATAGAGTTAAACATGCTACTAGTGAATTTACGTATTTTGCTCAATTCTGGTGGCGAGAGCTAGGCAACTTGCATCAACAACCTCAATCATGGGATAGACTTAAAGAAGCAATGCGTGACAAATTTGTTCCTCTTTCTTATAAACGTGATTTGCACAAGAAATTACAGTGCTTAGAGCAAGGTAATATGTCTGTCCAAGAATATTATGATGAGTTTCAAAGGTGTAGAATATGACGTGGGATGGTAGAGGACATGGAAGATAAAATTGTTCACTTCTTTGGTGGTTTGAGACATGACATACAAGATATTGTTTTTAAAAAAGAGTTCTATACTGTCAACCATTTGTTCCAGCTTGCTTTGTTTGCAGAAAAAGATTTACAGGGTTATCAGCAAAAGAACCAGATCGACATTGACAACAAAAGCAACTGGGTATTAGCAAGGATGGAACAAACAATTGCAAAGGTTGAGACCATGATAAGCAGCCAAGTGGTAGGAATGATAAGCAGCCAAGTGGTAGCTTCTACCGCGGTGGTTGCCGCAGCATCTTCACCACCACCACCACACCCCACTTCCACTTTGAAGCCTGAAGATAAGGTGATAGAAAAAGAACAGGTAAATGTCTCAGGTAAGAGCTCTCTTGATGTGCTAAAATTGTCCACCACTCATGCTACAATAGAGCAACATTTAAAGGACACTAGTGATGCTAATAATTCTATAGTAGGACCTTCAATTGATTTACCTATGTCACATGATGAATGTTCTACTAATTTTTGTGATAAAGAAGAGTTGTGTGATAGTGCTATGTTTATCCCTATGCCACAACTTGTGAAAGAGCATGACTCCTTTGTTCTGGGAGAAAATACTTGTGCTGAAAATAAGAAATTGTTTCCAATTAATACAAAAAAAGATGAGCAAAAATTATTGTTTTCTCTAAATACTTTGGGTTATATAGAGTTTGATACTTTGTGTGCTCTTAGTAGTTTGGAAGAGAAATTTAAATGTGCTGAACTGCCAGGGTGTTCGAATTGTACATATCATTTTATTGGCAAATATAATTGTAAAGGAGAATATATGGTGCATCTTGTCTATATTTGTTCAAATCTGAAATCTCCTTTTGCCACGCAAACAAATGATCGGTTAGAGGGATGCAATATAAATAATCATGTCATGTCAAGATCCACAAGTTTTGTTATAAAGAAACAGGTAAAATTTCAAGAAGGGGAGCAATGTTGGCTACAACCTAGAACTTGTCCTCCAACTAAGCTCAAACCGAGGACGGTTTGTTGTCAAGAAGGGGAGAATGATGAGGACATGACACCTTCGGATACGACCATTGATTATAAGGTGATGTCATTCCTACATTTGTATAGTGACTTTGGATATAATTCACTTGGTTCCACATGTCCGTGTCATTATTTGATTGTAGGTACAAATGTGTCTCAAAATGCAAGTTCAACAAAGTTCAACTTTCGGTTCATCGGCAGCCTGACGATGCTTCATTAGGAAGGCCATAACTCATCCATCCGGAGTGCAATCGAGGTCAATGAGCACTTGGTGGAAAGCTTATTTGATAGGATTTCAAATAGATCTGGTCCCATATCAATATCACGTCGGCAAGGTCTCCTATTCATCAAAATATTCTGTTGCTGTTTCTGTCAGAAGCTACGTCATCGTCATGGGCTTGTTTTTCATCCTTGGGACCCTGGACCAAGTGGAAGCATGACCCAAGTAGCTGGAGAACTCACCAAGGAAGCCCTTGGACGTCCTCCACCCTGGTCACCACCTTTGGAGGCCAGCAAGGGCGTCCAAGACAAGACGGAGGCCCAGCCCAATTCGAGTTCGAGTCTGCCTCGGCCTCCAGGACCAGCACAGATTAAAATGGAAGCCCAGGATGCATACGGACTCCGTTTTCGATGATCCACATATGGATGGAAAGATAACTTCATAAGGAAACCAATGGCATTGGTTTGAGGTCAAAATTCCTTCAGAGTCATCAGGAAATGTCAAAACAATCTAGCATCCAGAATCTATTCCAGTGCTGCACCACAGTTTTTGGTCCGTTGGGCCGTGTATCGTGTTTGAGCCCGTTAGGGGGGCGCATCCAGGGGGTGTGACGACCCTTAGGCATTATATTTAGTAGCCGCTGCCCTCATTAGGGTTTGGGTTTTGCTTAAATTATTCTGTTCACAATAGTTTCACCGCGCCGTCGGTTTGTGAGACCCCAACTCATGAGATTAATCATTCATCTGCAATTGGTTGCATTCTTTCGTGTTCTTGCTTGTGTTCTTCGATTAGCAGGCAAAGGACTCAGCCTTCTTGGTGAGATCGACTGTGCTTCGATGGTTGATAACCAGAGGAGATGTAGTGCTGCGATTGTGGGGTTTAGAGCCGAGTTGTTCGGAAGCCGGATCGAATTGTGTCGCGATTCCACCAAATCGAGAGTTATTATAACCTTTCGGAAGATCGGGAACCCTAGTTCACATCAGTTGAGACAACTTCTCGAGCACTATTCTCAGGTGTGCTTCATGCTCTTCGGCTGTGGATGAATAAACCAGGATGTCATCAATGAAGACTACCACAAACTGGTCCAGATCATCCATAAACACCTTGTTTATCATGTTCATGAAGTAGGCAGGGGCATTCGTGAGACCGAAGGATACGACGGTGAACTCATACTGCCAATAGTGAGTGACAAAAGCTGTCTTAGGAATGTCTTCCTCGCAAATTTTCATTTGATGATAACCAGATCTCAGATCAATCTTTGAGAAGTACTTAGCACCATGAAGCTGATCAATCAAATCATCGATCCTTGGCAGAGGGTACTTATTCTTGATGGTAACAGCGTTAAGGTTGCGGTAGTCAACACACATCCTCATGGAGCCATCCTCTTTTTCACAAACAGAACAGGTGATCCCCAGGGCGAAGCACTAGGCCTAATAAAGCCCTTATCTGAAAGCTCTTTCAACTGCTTCTTGAGCTCTTCCAGTTCATCAAATAACATGCGGTACGATCGCTTAGAGATGGGATCGGTTCCTGGCACAAGGTCAATTATGAACTCTACATCATGATCAGGTGGCATGCATGGCAACTCTTATAAAAACACGTTCTCGTATTCCTTGACAACGGGGACATCAGTGAGAGTCTTTTCTTCTTTCAAAGATTCTTCCTGAGACTTGAGTGCATTCAGAGCACATAGCACAGATATCGATTTGTCCTTCTAAGGTGCACATCTAACTGCTTGGCCAGAAGGATGAGTTATCTGAACATATTTGGGTGAACAAGAGATCAAACCCTTGTGCTCGGTAAACCAATCCATGCCTAGGATAACATCCAAACCATTTAATGGTAGCAACGTAAGGTTAGCTCGGAAGGTTAGACTCTCAATAGAAAGCTTCACTCCCTTACAGATATGGGTGCTTCTCATCTCACCAAGAGGAGAACTGGTGACTATAGGCTCCAAACATGGAGTGGTAGGTATCTTATTCTCTCATGCAAACTTGGATGAGATGTATGAACATGTAGCTCCAGAATCAAACAAAACGGATGCTTTAATGCCATTGACAAGAAACATACCGTACACAACATCTAGGGCAGCTTGAGCTTCTTCTACATTCATGTGCGTGAGGCGACCGTGGCTTGCAGATCCACGGTACTGAGACTTGGGTGCAGTAGGTGTGGGTGTCTTCTCAGGACAGTCAAACACCTTGTGGCCAGGTTTGCCACAACCAAAGCAAGTGATCGGCACACTACCTGCGGGGGTTGGCGCAGTGGCCTTCCAGTTGCCTGAGTTTGGCACAGCACGAGCAGGTGTAGAGTGATCGGATCTATGACATGGCTACGAAGAATGCTCACGGGGGTAGCGATCCTTCCCAGAGCAGTCACGAGAGCGATGATCATGAGAGTGATGGTCGCGGGAGTGATGGTCATGAGAAGAGCGGAAGTGGTCAACAGAGTAAGCACCACCACTCTTACTTGAGCCATAGGCAGGGTCCTTGCCAAAATGAGGATGGCTAGAAGATCTGTCTTGATGGAACCTCTTGCCCTCATAGACACGGTGGAAGC
This sequence comes from Bothriochloa decipiens, assembly GCA_023333625.1. Taxonomy (NCBI): domain Eukaryota; kingdom Viridiplantae; phylum Streptophyta; class Magnoliopsida; order Poales; family Poaceae; genus Bothriochloa; species Bothriochloa decipiens. The sequence goes on along the minus strand of CM041637.1, from coordinate 27,914,468 downwards.
CCTCAGACTTATGTTTATCCCTCCTGTGCATTTCTCCTGCCTCCTTCTGGTCTTTTTTGATCTGTATGCAGCGATCGATCATGTCACGAAGGGTGTGACTCTTGGTGCCTCCCAGGGCCACCTTGATATTGGGGTTCAGACCCTTCCTATACTGAGTGATCTTCTCTTTCTCAGATGCCGCAACATGCAGAGGTGCATAGCGCAGCAAACTGGTGAAGGTGTTGGTGTACATGCAGATATCACATCCCTTCTGGGTGAGGTTGCAAAATTCCTCTTCCTTCTGCTCCATGACTCCCTCAGGAACATGGTACTCAATGAACTCATCAGCGAACTCATCCCAGGAGATGTGGTCGGGGTCCTCATGAGCTTGGCGGTAGCTGTCCCACCAGGACCGTGCAGCTCTAGTGAGATGGTGAGCGGCAATCCTGACTCGCTCCTCAGGGGTACAGGTGGTGAGCTCTAGCTTCTTCTCGATCTCATGAAGCCAATCATCTGCTTCCAGCGGTTCCTTGTAGGTGCCATCAAAATTAGGTGGCCTGAGCTTCAGAAAACCCTCAAGTTTCCTCTGGAAGTCATTCAGGATTCCTCCAAAGCGGTGATTGGCCCCATTAACCAAAGCGGCAAGTAGTTGCGTCTATTGCGCCATCACTTCTGCCAGATTCGGTGGTGGTGGCGGGTTCGGCTGCGGCAGAGGGTTCGGCTGAGGCAGAGGTCCATTGCCATTGGCATCACCTCCTCCAGCGGCACCTCCAGCTGGTGGGGTTCACTCATGATCGTTCCCACCCTGGTTGAGGTCGATGAGTGGAACACGAACACCCCTGCATCCATAGCATCTTCCACGCCCAAGCTCGGGCTCGGGTGGAGGCGGACGGTTGCCCAGACGTGCGAAGCGATGTGCAGACATCTGCGACACGGGTCGATAACAGTTTAGTACTTTATTAATTCAATATAATTAAATGATTTCAACTATTTAAATAAAACATTTAATCTATCCAACACTCATTCAAAGAAGCAATAAGAGCCATAAAATACGATAAGATCGAACATTCATTTCATGGTTTGCATTACATGGCATCATCTCTAGCAGCTACGCTAGATGATGTGCGAGACTCGCACTACGAGAAGGTAACTCATGGAGGATACATCAGGGATGATACAACATAACTCAAGGATAACAACTAGCTCAACTCTAACTCATGATATGGCCATGCAGGGTCCACACTACTCTGACTCGTACATCGGGGTGTTGTACACTACTGGGTGAAAGCGGTTACCAAGAACCATCAGCTCCTCCTATGACATATGAAGGCGCTTCACCAAGGTCTCATTCTAAATCATCAGGGCAATCAGATGGCCTTGGTTGCACTATGCTTTTGCTTCTGCTTTCTTCAGGGCTTTGACGAGCATTGACTTCTCACACTTCACGGTGAAGTTGCTCTTGCCATCTTCTCGTCTTCTCTTCTGAAGTTCTTTGATCTCCTTGTCCTTGTCCATCTTCTCTCCTTCCAACTGGAGAACTCTTGCGTCGAGGTAGTAGTTCCAAAGCCCAATGTCCTCAACCTTGTCTCATAGGTCAGCGACCTCAGCTTTGTGAGCCCTTGCTTGACGTGCGAGCTTGTCCTGCATCAGGGCAATGGTTGCCTTGAGACTTTCCTTCTCCTCAGCTTCTTTCTTGTAGAACTCCTCGTACTCCATCAGAGTGTTACGGTTGAGACGTCTCTTATTCTCTAGGTGCTCTATGTAGCGGTTCTACTCGAAGAGGTGAGCAGCGGAGGCATGGCTGCAGAGACTGGTCTCAAATAGGATGACCGGCCTGACCAGGTTGTCCTGCTGCTCTAGTGTGAGGAGAGAGTTCAGGGCCTGAGGAAGAAGACGAAACTATGTGTTGCGAAGGTGCTCGTAAGAGGTCTTCATCACTTCACGCAGAGCCTTGAGAGACACAGACTGGATTCCTTCCTCGATTGAGTCCTCGACTGTCATCTCTAGGAGAGCGGGTACTGAGGGCAGAGTCTGACTTGCAGGGATCTCCAGGTGACTGACCACATAGCTCTTGATTCCTCCATCTAGGTCAGGTGCTCCAGTGCAGGTGTACTTGATCTCCTCGACAAGTACTCCGAGTACTCCCAGAACACGGCGAAGGGTGTACGGAAAGCCTGGAAACTCCTGTCCTTGGTAGGTGAACTCAGCCTTGGGCATGCTGCTCAACGGTCCAAGCGGGGGTCCAAAACTTGTCATCTGCACGTTTAAAAGGGAAAGGGTCAGCAAGTCAGTAACAATAGAGAAGTCTTGCATAAGAAGAAATGCAGGGTCGGTATATAACCGAAAGAAAAGCTGGTTTGTCCTGTTCTATCGTCCATTTCTAGGGTTTCGTCCTAGGGTCAAGTATGGCTCTTGATACCAACTGAAATGACCTCGATTTCCACAAGGGAAATCCACAGAGCCGAAGTGTAATATGACCACTTAAACCACATTACCCGATAACAGTTGAATACCATATTTCATACATCGAACAAAAGAGTGCAATAGAGAGGTTCACAATAACTTATTACATCGCCACTTGGCAGAATTAGAGTTCATGCAGCATAACAATAAAAGCTTGAGGTATAGAAGCGATCATCTTCAATCCAACTTGAGCGTAGGCATGAAACCCTCAATCACTGTACTCCCCAGATGAGTACTCACTCCTTAAACCTAAAACCAAATTTTCAGTTGTACTGGCCACACTCTCAACCTATGCAATGCTTTGTGGAATTGGATGCAAAACTTGAATATATCAAAAGGAACCTATAAGGCTGGGGTTTCCTATGCAACATCAGATATATAAATAATATTATAGTAAAATCACACATCCCAATTCCCATCATCCATCACCATCCATCTCTGTAGCACCATCCCAACTCCTCCAACACCATCTCAGACTCAAGTCGACAAGCCAACTCCCTCTCGGCTTGCCTCAGCGGCCCGCAGCCCTCAACCTGGCTCACAACCGGAAATCACACTCAAGGGGAAGGTAGAACACTCCACTCACTAGTCCGGTGCATGCGAAACTCAGGAAAGGTCCATAGCCGACGAGTAGGAATATGTATCGATCAATCAACCATACACTCTGCAGAGGTTTCACTAATCCACTAGATAACCATCATCAGTGTTGATCACCACCTAGGCAGATTTCGGGCGCCTATTGCCATAGAATGATGCCACTCTACCATCCAGCTCTGGATCGCTGAAACTATGAAGAGAGCATGTATCCGCTCCCAAAGAGGATGACATGCCATGTACCCACTCCCGAAGGGGGTGCCATGATCGTCTCGGTAGGCTGTTAGCTCCATCTCATGCATATACCTCCCTAGCACTACTCGCCTAGCAGTAGTGGCATCAATCTATCCAGTGGTTCGGTCGTCTCCTCCCCATGGAGAGCGAGTGGAAAGCAAGAGATTCCTAAAATCCGGATACCAGCGCAGCAGTTCCTAAGTGTGACCAAACCGGGATATCTTCATCAGGGTTTATCTTTAACGTGCTACCACGGCACCTTCGTCGCGGGCTCCACTTCTCAAAGGATCACACCCAAGGACCACCATCACATCCTAGTTAGCCCGCCACAGGCTCCTCTCATGGGAATGTTCAGATCCATTCCCTGGCAAGACTTGCTCCAAAAGCTTGTCGTAGATCTTAGCTCGATCAACTCAACCCTCACCCTACTCCCTGTTGTAGGCTCCACTCCAAACCCAGATATAGCATCATCAGCTCACATGCCCATTTGATCCATCAACTCACACATCAAGCCTGGCACCCTCCAGGCCTTCACAGTGTTCATCATGTCACGTCAAAATGTAAGCGAGTGAAGTATATATATAAAATATAGCAGATAAGCAAGTGGCTAACATAAAAGCGGATAAGTAGGTGAAAGTTTACAACAAGGTAGGGCTCATCAAGTAATAATCTACCATGCAATCCTAGCACATGCAATTCAGTATAGCAACAGGAATTAAAGCACTAGCCATACTACATTTGCCATGCGTAATGGGATCTACGAGGTTGGATGAGGTGTGGCACCTTCACTGACATAGCTGTCTGACTTCTCCTGGTAGTCACTGTTGTCAGACTTGTCCTCGCTCGAGCCTGTAAGGAGAATTAATGGTCGTGGAAGCGACCCTTATAAATTAGCACAAGAACAAATGCCAAATAGAAGATCCAAATGCACTCAAACCTAGCTTAGATAGATAGGGCTCAATTTATGGAAAATTTGGATATGTGGATCGCATTTTTTGGAGCTCGTATGAATTAGTTATGAACTTTCAAAGATTTAACCATTTTCTAAAAAAGAAAAAGGGCTATTTATTCTAGTGCTGACACATGGTAGCTTTTGATTAGGCCACGTGTCATGCGTGGGTCAACTGGGTCAACACAGATGTGACGTCATGCTGACGTGACGGCTGACGTCATGCTGACGTCAGCGTTGACCCGGTCAACGGAGGTCTGACAGGTGGGTCCAGGGTGACGTCATGCTGATGTCATGCTGACATCATCGGTCAACGGTCAACTGACAGGTGGGGTCCACATGACGTCACTGCTAATGTCATCACTGACTGGTGGGTCCAGGCTCGGCTCATGGCTCGGCTCTCGGCTCACGGCTCGGCTCACGGCTCATGGCTCGGCTCACGGCTCACGGCTCGGCTCGGTTTGGTTCCTGGTGAACCGACGCTCGTGGGGTGTACTGTCAGCGACTCGGGTCCATGTACACCAGGTGCATCTAGCCCATGTCTGGTTCACACGATCCACATATCGGTCCCTCGGTGCACCGGCTCGGTTTGTTCCCACTGGCAGCAACACGGTTCACGTGGACCACGTCCATCTCCTGGTCCACCAGCTCATCCCCTTCCTCCTTCTCCTTCGGCCCGATGGCGTAGCTTACCGACGGGGAGGGAAACTCCGATTCCCAGCACCACAATGGTCCTCTGGTGCCATTAACTTGCCCATCGGCTTTGGGACTCCATGGCGAATGTGATGATGCGCTTCAAGGCGACGCCTTGGCCTCCGGTGATGAACTTCATGGCGGATGGCGGCTCGGTGGCGAAGGTGCTCGGTGGCTTCTTGACACCGAGCCATCTTGAGTCCAATTAGGGCCATGGTTGCGTGATTGAGGTTACGTAGCACCTTTTCGAAGCACCGGCGGTGACCAAAACACACGGCGGAGTTCGCGCGGGTAGCAACTCTCGCGACGGAGCTTCGGCGGGTCCTCGGTGCACGGCATTGGCACTCAGGGAGGGTCCACAGCCTCCATCTCCTTGTTTAATCAATGCAGCACGTCATGATGGAGCTCCTCGGCCTCTTCTTGATCCCTGTGGTGGTCAGAGTCGGTGGGAAGCGACGGTGAACGGTGGCACTCCAGAGCGACGGTGCACGGGCTCGACGTCTGGCAAGGCGGCTCAGGAATGATGCTCCGGCGAGGTAACGTGGAGCTAGGGTGCGCACGGGATCGATCTCATCAAGGCAAGTGCAGATCTGAGGTCGATGGAGGTCGAGGCTCAACAGAAAGGTGGGACGATGGCTTCGCCGTGGCGGCACTCTGCGCGTGACGGTTGGCAAGGCGATGCTCCGGTCCGGCATCCTCCCAATGCCGTGGTCCAAGGGGCTCGGCTGGCCTCATGCGTGTGTGCAAGTGTGTCCAGGGAGACCAGTGGTGGTCTTGGCCTACGCGTCCACGAGGCAGGACGCCATGGCCGGCAGCAAGGTAGGGGCGGAAGAGGGTGATGGTGGCGGTGCTCACCTATGGTTGACGAGGATGGAGGCGTGGTTCAAGTCCAGGCTCCGGCGTTCTTGTGGCTCTGGCTTGTGGTACGGCCTCCCCTTCTTGCTCTTGGCGCAGCAGCACAGCGGAGCTCCTTTTCTTCTCCAACTCCGGCGGTGGCTCCTTCTTCTTCTCCGACCCCCTTCTTCTCCCTTCCTCCTCCTCTTCTCCAATTGAGGCTGGCAAGATGCGATTGAGCACCACCAGGGTTGGTGGCAGTGGCTGGGAAGCCCTAGGCGTCGGGGTCTTGGTCTTATAGGGAGATGGCAGAGGTAGGTGGTCGGCGGACGGTGATCGGCGAGGGAGCTCGATCAAGCGGCCGAGAGAGGTGCTAGGTCACTGGCTGGGGCTCGGTCTGGGTCGATGGAGCAGCGAAAGAGGGCTAGGCAGCGCCGGGTGTCGAAACCCTTTACAGCGGCAGCGTTTCACCATGGCGGCAGCGCATGTGCGTGCGCATGGAGGATTCCGCCCGCAGCCGTGGGTGCTTTGTGCAGGGTTGGTCGGGCCAGGTGGCAGGTGGACATGCGTGGATGCGGGGCAGGAGCGGATCGAGCGGCCGAGGTGGGTTGCTTCGCGGTGACACGGGGGACAGCACCTGGCAACGGTGATGTCAGCGCGAGCGGCCAGTCAGGGGGGACTGTGGGCTCATGACAGATGGGCCCCACTGTGGGTCCCGGCCGTCAGCGGCAGCGGGGGCGACGGCGTGGCGCGGCGGGCGTGGCGCTTGCTGGGCCACCTTGCTGGGCCGACATAGCGCGTGGGCGAGCGGCTGGGCCAGCGGCCTGGCCTGCTGGGCCACGTGCTGGGTTGGGCGCGCGGCGAGCGGGAGCGAGCGGGCGAGCACGAGCGGGCCGGCGGGGCTGGGCGGGCTGCTTGCTCAGGCCGAAAGGCTTTTTATTTTCTTTTTCTTTTTCTTTTCCTTTTTCATTTTCAAATACATTTATATATACATATATATGTGATGTGTTAATTATGAACAACAGAATAGTGAGCATACATGGCCCAAATAATGTTAGGGTATTATTTCCATAGTATTTATTTGTCAAAATAAATATTACATTGTCATTTTTATTTTTCAACACATAAACCAAATAAAATCCAAATCATCCCTTTAATGCAACATGATGCATGAACTATTGATACATTGAAACAAAGTTATTGCAACATTGACATATAACATGTGAAACATAGAGCATTGTCTTGAGACTTTGATTAATTTATAAACACATGATTGCTATGGATAACATGCTAGGGTTAATGCAAGGTTAAGAGGGTGTATGATGACATGTCACACTCATCACTCAGGGTTTTGTCAAAAAAAATTGTAGCTCGGATTTCGGGTTGTTACACCACGTCCCACCGAACCTCATAGATCCTCTTACACATGGCATAATTTCTAGTAGCAAGTGCTTTATTTAATGAATTGTCACCTGATGATAGGCTACATGGTAGAAATTGCTTGATGGGCCTTACCTTGTCGCAACCTTACTCCTGCACACCCGCTGTTAGGCTAGACACATGCTTATTTACTTATGATGCTTTACTTCTACTACGCTTATATCTGCGATGTGATGTGTGTTGGGGAGTATGGTATGGTATATGGTTAAGGCACGTGGTGCCACTTTACTCGGGGAGAGTGTTGCGTGTGTCTGGGGTGTGTGGTGAGGGTTGAGTCGATTGGATAGGATTCCACGATGAGCCTGGTGGGCGAGTCTTGCCGGGGGATGTGTTCTGGGCATTCCCGTATGAGGTGCTTGTGGCGGGCACATTGTGAGGTATATGGTGATCCCGGGGGTGAGAGCCTTCGTGCAGCGAGGCCCCAGGTAGGAGGTGCTGTTGTAGCATGAACTGTTGTATTCCTTATGAGAAGACAATCTTGTCTGATCCCCCTAGGACATGATATCTCTTGAGAACCAGAACCTTGGGACCTATGTGCTCACCGCTCGCCCCTATATGGGTGGGGCACGGATGTCTGACTAGCTAGGATGGTGCCACTACAACTAGGTTGTTAGCAGATAGTGTCAGGAGGTACGGGCATTGGACCCACACCCTTCTTAGACAACATAGTGACCTCAGGGGCCCGGTACTATGTCTCACAGTCTCAGTGTGCCGGTGGTACTTAACCGGGATGTCCCAGTACTAAGTGGTAGGGTGGCATCGCACCGGTTAGAAAGCAGCTAGAATCAGTTTTCACCGCTGATGATGGTGATCTTGTGGTTACGGGAGTACACGCTCTGCAGAGTTTTGAATCTATATATAGTCCGCAACCTCGATATGGCTTTTCCCTCGACCTATGCTTCTCGGGAGTAGTGAGATGAGTCCTTCTATTCTCCCCCTAGTGTTACCCTTCCGGTTGTGAGCTATTGAGATAGGCTCTGAGAGGGAGTCGAACCTGTCGACTGAGTGCGAGGGGTGAGACGTGGGTGATGATGGGAATAGGGAAGATGCATGGATGGAATGGGTTAAAACTTGATGAATTACTAATATATTATGATAATCACTACCTGCATCGGAAACCACAGCCATATATAGGTCTCTTTGATTATACCCTTTGCATCCACCCAAATACTACATAGCAAAAGCAAAGCATAGGGTGGGAGCTAGTGGCCAGTACAAACCGTACTAAAACTTATTTGGCAGGTGAGCCCGATTATGACTATGATGACGATGAGGAGTAGATGTCTCGTTCCTACACTCAGGCTTCTTTTGGAGATTTTGTGGTACTTCCGCTTACCGCAGCCATCCCAGAAGCTGCTGCTACTCTGATGATTCTGCCAGTGTGGCGATGGACTATTCATATAATCCCTTCTAATTGTACTCTTTTATTCGATGTATAGATTCTGTATCGACTATTGCTGGATAATGTGATGGTTTGAGCTTCAAACTACTATATTATTCATCGTTCTGTGTATTTTCCCTTCATGGAAAATTGAGGATGTTTCACTTCCTCGAGTAGTAGTGCTTCATGGGTACGACTTTAATGGCAAGTGACAGGGAGGCGGAGTTGGGGACTTTGAGAGACCAGGAGTGGCTACAGCTTTTGTGCAATGCAAATGGGGGAGGGAAACAATGGGTGCGAAGAAAGCAGTAGTATACTGATGAACGCATGGTCTGCTAAGTAAATATTTTGAATGGTCAGACCTTCTGGCATCCAAGACTACAGTGCGGTCAAATCCACTCAATTGCACATTCATAGTAGCCGAGGAGCATATTGAATAGATTCGTTCCTGATTCCATAAATCAATTTAGATTGCATGATTTTGTATAGGCTGCAGCTATCTATAGATGCCTACTTACATGGATTCATAGGTTCTAATCGTCTGCACTCCCTTGTCTGTTTTGAATCTGTCGCTTCGACAATTGAAACATCAACCATGCAGCCACAGACTATGCTGCTCCTGTTGTTTGGTGCACTACTGATCTGACCAGTTACTCATAGTCTGGCAGTCAAGATTTACACAACCCAGATGGTTGATGAGAGTGAAGTAAGTTCGATAAAATATAGCTTTAGACCACCATGACATGCTTGATATTTGAGCGCATGATGCAGTTTTTATAGTTGTTTTCTGTACCACACTTGCGGCCTGGTTCATTGCCATTTGTGTCTTGCTGCCGAATTCAAGGTACGACCTACTACAACATGCCCATGACCAGGTAGGTACCTATAGTGTTGCCACAGTCCATGATGGTGAATGCCCTCAAGGACTTCTTGAACAAATGGTATGACGGTTATCACCTACGACAGGCATTGTAAATGTTAATCAATGATACAGTGTCTCTAACTAAATGCACACTAGGAGGTCCAGTGATCTGGTATCATAATGCGATGGACAATGTCTTACTATTTTGTGTGTTCATACGCAAGATTTGATTGCGTATGAAAGAAAGTCTGGTTCTCTACAATTATGCTCTACAGTTATAACGCAACGTGAATAGGTTCATGCCCGGGGCGACTCCTCGAAATGCATGGTACTGCTCTCTTTAGCGGAACCGCTCAAGTTGGAACCAGGTAGTCAAACTTGATATCATTAGTATCGCACAAGGATGTGACTTTTAGTTTAGAGGAAAGAGGTCATCATACTACACTTGGCATCCCAGTTGATTGGCATCCGTCTCATCCCACCGTATCTGGGGTACTACATGTTTGTTCCACATGCTCATGACCAGGTGGATGGCCACCGTGTCACCGCAGTCCATGACAAAGAAGGACATCAAGGGCTTCATGTACACATGTGAGCACTAGTTGTGTAATGGGCAACCCACAAAGGAGGAATCTGCGAGGAGTGCAGATGACTCCTAACACGAAATCAACTTGGCATCGACAATAGAATTGTAATTAGCAAGGGTGTTCAACTGATTAATGATCGTACTTAACCTAGTAATTTAGTTCATTACTGCTATGAGTGCTTTCACCTGTTGCAGGCATTGTAAATGTTAACCGATGGTGAAGTGTCTATTACTCTTTTCATAATACTCACCAGAAGGTCCTACGCTCTTCTATTGTAATGGGCGGGACAATGCCTTTAACTCTTATGTGAATTGACAAGCAAGATTTGATGGTGCACGGAAGGTCCGTTGCTCTATAATTGTAATGCGATGCACAAAAGTTGCATGCCCAGGTTGACTCCTCATCGTGCAATGGGGTTGTTTGACACTGTAGAGGAAATGCTCGAGTAGGAATGAGGTAGTCAAACTAGATGTCACTCGTATCGCAAAAGGGTGTGAGGTTTGTTTATAGTGTCAACATATATAGTGATACCATGCGTTGAACATGTAATACTTATTACATGAATCGTAAAATAAATAGTCAACACACAGCTTTGAATAAAGGATATACTACTTATCACATGAACCATAACAAAAAATGTTTATCACACAATTATTAAGTAAGCAAGTACTACTTATTACATGAATCATGACACAAATGCTCATCACACAATTGTTCAGTAATCAAAACATCAATTACTACAACATGAATGAACAAGAACAGTTTAAATCCAGACTTCAAGCCCACCATTCGCCCACCTTCTACTGCATCACTCCAAAGGATGTGCTGATGACGAGGAAACAACCTAAAACGCCTCGTGTACCCGTTGACTTTCTGGTTGGTCTCATAGTCTGAAAACTCACATAATTCTTCCAAATCCGAAATGGTTGTCTTCTCATCATGCTTGGTGATGTGGTTACCTGGATGAATGGTGGACTCGCCAGTCTGCTGAACTGAAGTACTTGCATCAGAGGTGGGGGCAATTTTATTAATAAGACTATCAAGAGTAGCATTAGTATCCTCGATCTCCACAAATGCAATCGCTAGAGAAGCCCTGGAATCCTCTGTATGTGCCCCCATGCCGTTGTACACAATAATATCAGCCCCTCCAGCTGTTTGGGTGAAGAAGGTTGATCAGCTGCCTCATCTAGACCTACAACTAAACTCTGCTTATGTGGTGTCATAGGGGGTCTCTTTGTGGACTATTGTATTACAATCAACCGTCTTATGAGCTGTAGGTGAACTCTGACTAGGTTTGACTGTACTGATACAAGCATTAGTAGTCCCACTGATCTCTAGCGGTAGAGAAGCCTTCAGAGGCTCTGTATGTGTCTCAGTGGTGGCTTGCACCTCCATCTGAGGGGATGAAGATGGATCATCTGCCTAGTCAGGACCTGAATCTAAACTCTCATTTTGTAGCACTACTATGGGTGACTCGATGCAGACTGTTGTATTATCAAGACCAGTAAAATAACCTGCAATGGTCCTCATCTGACTACCACCTGGCAATTGTAGTGGCTCAGACATAGCGAGCTTAACCCCTGTGGCACTGCTTATTTAACTAAAATAATCAGCGAACACACTACACATCTTTTTGACTGCTTTGTTAGCTCTGCTAAGTTTTTTATCTTGTCGCCTCATCCTTCTGTCTGTTATCTTTATGGACGCACCAAGACTATCTAATTGCTCCTTCATCTACTCACTCAGCAGGACCATATTCTCCATAGTTGTTTTCCATTGCCTGTCATTTTGATCCATACAATTCTGAGTTTGTTCCTGGCTGGCAACAAGCCTAGCAAGTATCTGTCCAAGCTCCAACGGGTGCTGAATGGGCACCAGAGTTGGTGCCTCATTTGCAAACATCTCCGTAGTAGGTGGGTCATCATCCATCTCTTTGTTGGACACTCCACCAGAGGACCACCCAGCCGCCTCATGGTCGTCTGACATAGGTTCATGGTAGCCATGGTCATCAGAGTCTGAAGAATCTTCCATTGGTATATTCAAGGTTCCTCCAAGGCCAGACTACTTCTCTGCCTGCTCTAGGGCTGCAACATCCCTTTTGTGGCTATCTTCGTCCCTTATGGCTAACAGCACCAGCTCGGCCCTATGGGCACGCTGTCCTCGATGATGATCGTCCAGGTTGCTGGCATGTAGGTCAGAACCAGGCAGGGAGACTCATAGTACTCATCCTTGTTTTCATCTCAATGTTGTGTAGCATATAGCTGATGATGTGAGGGTATACCTATTGCTGTCCAGTACTGATAGCGTCAGCTATCACATTCTTGATCTCAGACAGGAAAAAGCATATGAAGTCGAACAGCTGGCATGTCCCTATTGATAGTAGGAGCCACTGCTGCAAGTTGGTCAATGACTCCCTGTTGCCACCATAAGGCAGCACTATCTTCCTCAGCGCCATGTGAAGAACATAAACCTTTGGACATAGTTTGTCCGGTGTATGCAAGGAGCCATTGGTGAAGGGACTCCTTAAAGAGTGGTCGAATCTCCCGTCTATTGGAAAAGTACCTCCAACCTTGCTATGACGCAGAGGAGGAGCATCACCGTAGACTATCTAGTGGAGCTTCTCGTCTAAAGTGGCAACCCCGAGGATTTGTTGCAGGTGGTAATGAGATATTTGTTCTGTCCTATTACCCAACATAAAATGGATGAATCTATGCTCCGGATGAATCCACACTGTTGCATAGAACTGACGCACCCACCTTGGCACAATCCGACCAACCTCACTAAAAAGGTGAACGAAGCCTGGGAAACGCTCAAAGAGTGGCTGGATGGGTATGCCAGCTGCTCTCTCAAGATTATCCCACCCAAGTTGATGTGAACTAGGGTTCCCGATCTTCCGAAAGGTTCTAATAACTCTCGATTTGGTGGAATCGCGACACAATTCGATCAGGCTTCCGAACAACTCGGCTCTGAACCCCGCAATCGTAGCACCACGTCTCCTCTGGTTATCAATCATCGAAGCACAGTCGACCTTGCCAAGAAGGCTAAGTCCTTTGCCTTCTAATCGAAGAACACAAGCAAGAACATGAAAGAATGCAACCAATTGCAGATGAATGATTAATCTCACGAGTTGGGGTCTCACAAACCGACGGTGCGGCGAAACTATTGTGAACAAAATAATCTAAGCAAAACCCAAAACCTAACGAGAGAGGCGGCGGCTGGTTATAGAGTTCTAAGGGTCATCGCCACCCCTGGACGCACCCCTAATGGGCTCAACAACGATACACGGCCCAACGGACCAAAAATGGTGACGCAGCACCAGAACAGATTCTGGATGCTAATTTATTTTGAAGTTTCCCAATGACTCGGAAGGAATTTTGATCTCAAACCAATGCCATTGGCTTCCTTATGAAATTATCTTTCCATCCATAGGTGGATCATCAAAAATGGAGTCCGGATGCGTCCTGGGCATCCGCTTTACTCCACACTAGTCTTGGACTCCGAAACAGGCTCGAAGTCGACTCAGTTTGGGTCTCCACCTTGACTTGGGCACCCTTGCTGGTCCTCCATGCCTCCAAGCCATCCCTTATGCATCCCTTGGTCCTCTCCATGATTCCTAAGTATAATATAATCATTAGGTAGCAATCTATTCTCAAAATCATAAAAAGACTTCCTTAAGAACGAGCTCACCTGTAAATTTAATTGTCGTGCGCGAGCTCTTGTGATTGGACCTTGAATGTCCAGCGGAGGATCATCTTGTGCATCCAATGGAGTGATTTCCTCATCATCCTCCCCCTCTTGAATTGGAGTCATCCTCGACTCAAGGTCATCTTCTTCTCCCAAATGCGGCTTCAAATCTGAAATGTTGAAAGAAGGACTAACCCCAAACTCGGGTGGCAACTCAAGCTTGTATGCATTATCATTTATTTTCTCAAGAATTTTATAAGGACCAGTAGCTCTTGGCATTAATTTTGACTTACGCAGCTCTGGAAACCTAGCTTTTCTCAAATATAACCATACAAAATCACCTGGTTCAAGTTTAAGTTCTTTTCTACCTTTACTACCAGCAATTCTATACCTTTACTACCATACTAAATAACTTATTCCATAGGGTTTGCCAGAAGTGACTCAAAAATTTGGCGTCGTGATCTGAAACAATAGTAGACAGCATACCATACAAACAAACAATATCTTGGAAAAAGAGGTCAGCAATATGAGTTGTATCATCACTTTTATGACATGGTATAAAATGTGCCATCTTAGAAAATTGATCCACAACCACAAAAATACTATCCCTTCCCCTCTTGGTCCTAGGCAATCCTAAAATAAAGTCCATCGAAATATCTATCCAAGGAATAGAAGGAACAGGAAGAGGCATATACAACCCTGTGGATTCTAGCGAGACTTAGCTTTTTAACATGTGGTGCAGCGTGCCACAAACCGCTCAACATCTCTCTTTATTTGTGGCCAAAAGAAATGTGTGGCCAAAATAGCTACCGTCTTTTTAGCACCAAAATGGCCCATCAATCCTCCTCCATGCGCTTCCTGTAGCAACAAAAGACGAATAAAACCAACTGGAATGCATAGACGGTTAGCTCTAAACACAAATCCATCATTTATCACATACTTGTTCCACGTACATCCCACTTTACAATTTAGCAACACATCTTTAAAATTAGGATCAAGCGCATATTGTTCTTTTATTGTTTCAAGCCCAAAAATCTTATAATCAAGTTGGGACAACATAGGATATCATCTAGACAAAGCATCAGCAATTATATTATCCTTCTCTTTCTTGTGTTTGATAACATAAGGAAAGGATTCAATAAATTCAACCCACTTAGCATGTCGACGATTCAGATTATTTTGAGAACGAAGATACTTAAGTGATTCATGATCTGAATGTATAACAAATTCCTTAGGCCACAAATAATGACGCCACGTCTCTAAAGAACGTACAAGAGCATACAATTCCTTATCATACATAGAGTAATTTAAAATAGGACCATGCAATTTTTTGCTAAAGTATGCCACAGGTTTACCATCTTGTATCAAAACACCTCCAATGCCAACTCCACTAGCATCACATTCTAACTCAAAAGTCTTACCAAAGTTTGGAAGTTGCAGCAATGGTGCGTGTGTAAGCTTACCTTTTAACGTCTCAAATGACTCCTCTTGTGCCTTACCCCATTGGAACACCACGCCCTTCTTTGTAAACTCATGTAATGGGGCAGCAAAGGTGCTGAAATCCTTGACAAAGCGGCGGTAGAAACCTGCAAGACCAAGAAAACTCCTCACCTGTGTGATGGATTGGGGTACTGGCCAGCTCCTAATGGCTTCAATTTTTGTCTCATCCACCTTAATTCCATGTGGAGTAACAACATATCCAAGAAAAGAGACTCGATCCATGCAAAAGATGGACTTCTCAAGGTTACCAAATAAGCGTGCATCACGTAAAGCATTAAAAACAGCACGCAAGTGATCCATATGTTCATCCAAAGACTTGCTATAAATCAAGATATCATCAAAGTAAACTACCACAAATCGCCAAATAAAAGCCCTTAAAACTTCATTCATCAATCTCATAAAAGTACTAGGTACATTAGTTAAACCAAAAGGCATTACTAACCACTCATATAATCCGAATTTAGTTTTGAAAGTTGTTTTCCATTCATCTCCAAGTTTCATTCTAATCTGGTGGTAGCCACTACGCAAGTCAATTTTAGTGAAAATTACAGAGCCACATAACTCATCAAGCATGTCATCAAGCCTAGGAATAGGATGACGATATCGAATAGTAATATTATTAATGGCTCTACAATCAACACACATGCGCCAAGAACCATCTTTCTTAGGAACTAAAATCACAGGAACAGCACAAGGACTAAGGCTTTCTCGTACATACCCACAGTCCAAAAGCTCTTGGACTTGTCGCTGAATCTCCTTAGTCTCTTCAGGGTTGGTTCGATAAGTAGCACGGTTTGGCAATGTCGCTCCCGGAATCAAATCAATTTGATGTTCTATTCCTCTCATAGGTGGCAGCCCCGGGGGTATCTCAGCTGGAAAAACGTCCTCATACTCCTGCAAAAGGTTAGTGACAGCAGGAGGTCTCAAACTAACAACATCATCAAGAGAAAACAAAGCTCGTTTGCAAACCAAAGTATAGCAAATATCATCATCAGAAATTTCAGCAAGGTCACATTTCCTTGCAACCATAACACCACCCTTCAATTTAATTTCCTCGATCATAGAATTAGGTGTCAACTTATCCTTTTTAGGTGGGTAAACAGAATTTGCAACTTGCTGATTTTCAGATTTAACATCATGCAAACTAGCAGCTCGTTCTTTATCAGCTTGTACAATTTCAGCTAGGGTCATTGGCACCAAAGTAATTTTCTTTCTTTTATGAACAAAAGTGTATGTATTACTTCTACCATGATGAATAGCATCATTATCAAATTCCCAAGGGTGACCCAATAAAAGTGAACAAGCTTCCATAGGTACTACATCACAATCAACGAAATCAACATAGGTACCAATGGAAAAAGAAACTCTGCAAGTTTTTGTTACCTTAGCCTTACCGGAATCATTCAACCACTAAATATGGTACGGATGGGGATGTGGGCATGTAGACAAGTCAAGCTTCTTGACCAAATCTGAACTCACCAAATTATTGCAGCTACCCCCATCAATGATGACACGTGCTCACCGATTGTTGATGACAAAGAAAATTTGGAACAAATTGTGGTGTTGCAGCTTCTCAGGTTGTTGTACTTGTGCACTAAGCACTCGCTGCACAATGACACTCAGGTAGGCTGATGTGTCCTTGCTACCAAAGACCTCACCTTCTTCTTGAATATCTTGTTCTTCATCATCATCTTCCACGTCAGAGGTGCTGATGTACCCATCCTCTGTAGCAATGTATGCCCGCTGACTTGGACAGTCCTTTTGCACATGTCCGTTACCATGGCACCGATGACACTGAATGCTAGGAGTGCGTCCCGTTGAGGCAATAGAAGATGCACTCTTCGATGGTTCCTGCACTAAATTTTTACCTGAACCAGAAGGTTGCGCAGAAGACATCCTCTTGTTCGCTGGTAGAGGCGTGCGGAAGGAGGATGCCTTGGGAAACCCCGATGATGCTCCCGTGCGTGGTGTGTATGAGGTGCCAGCCTTGCTCTTGGCCTGCTTATCTCGCTCCTGCAATTCCTTCTCTGCAAGCATAGCAAATTGAAACAACTGGTTGACAGTGTTAAATTCCTTATAATCAAATATGTCCTGAATTTCCTCCCTCAAACCCGCATAAAAATGAACAATAGAATCCTCAGTTCCCTCCACTATGCCACAACGCATCAAACCTTTCTGAAGTTCACCATAATAATCCTGCACAGATTTATGTCCCTGTTCTAAATGCATTAGTCTTTTACGTAGGTCTCTATGATACGATGGTGGCACAAATCTATCACGCATAGCAAACTTAATTTCTTCCCACGTATGAGGTTGGCAATTATCTGCAACTAAACCAGTCCACCAAATGATAGCAAAATCTTTAAATTCACTTGTGGCTTGTGTAATGCGATGTTGCTCAGGCACAAGATGGGCACAGAATTTTTGCTCTACTATCATCTCCCAATCAAGGTATTCCTCGGCATCATAATGTCCCGAAAAAGAAGGTATGGTAAATTTAACCTTAGCATAAGGATCATCGGGAGCATGAGTACGATTACCTCAGTGGCGGTTGAAATGTTGAGTGCCACCCATACCTGTGGTATTTGTGCGAAGAGGATGACGTAATCTATTTTCTCTTGTCGCTGCTCTATCAACCTTAACATCAGCATCATATACCTCATCGCCAGCATTACTGCCATCATTATTTTCTTCAGGTGGTGGCGGTTCTTCTAAAGCAGTTACCCTATCAGTCAGCGTGGATAATCGTTTATCCAATCTCTCAAGGGTGTTGCCAATCTTAAGATCAATGAGTGCAGCAGTTACAGCCTTGGTAACTGTCTTGTTCAAGTCCTTCTGAGCATTGTTTATAACAAATTATAGTTGCTTTTGGCTGACACACTCTAAAAACTCTTTGGGTGAATTCTCTCCCTCATCACCTGCCATTGTAGACACAAAACACAAGCAGCAAACGGTAAAAGTTATCCCTAATAATCCTCTACAAAGGTGGAGTGGTGCCTCTTAAATTTAGAGAAAAAGGCAACACCTTAATAAGTTCCGATCGGTTCTTACCAGCAAGGCACGGATACCTGAAAGACGTAGCACTGAGATTACAGGTGTCAAAACTTTTGCTATCCAGAAGTATATGTGGGGCTTAGGAAGGCTGGCCAAAAAATATGTGAGTGGTACACAATTCAAAGACAGAAAGTAATATTGAATTATAGTCCCAATTACTTGTTCTCGTTGCTGGCCTAACGTGTTCCAAGTACCAAATGTGTGTGAACAAGGACAATGGAAGCACAAGTATGATGGAGAGACAAGTATGAATGAAGCACAAAGCACAAAGTAGCACACGCAATCACAGAACAAGCAACTCCTTTTTGTTTTTCCTTTTTTTTCCTTTTTTTTCTCTGAACAAACTTTTTTTTACACTATTTTTTTTTAAATTTTTCTCTGAACAGGTATGACAAAAGATGCAACCACAAAAATTTTCACCTACAACAGAGGTGGAATGTGGCCTACAGAAAGTCAGCACGTTCTCTGAAAAGCATGCAAGAACCTTGTCAATTTTTTTCTTTATTTTGCCGAATTTTTTGGCAATTCTAACTGGACCAAACATGTCGAAGGCCAGTTTGGGTCAACTCCAAATGGAGTCAAGAAGCTGCTATAAAAATTTTAAATTTTTCTGATAAACGAGCCAAAACTTATGCCTGTTTTACCGAAGGTATCTCAAGTTATCCTTCTCGGAAGGCACAACACGGCGGCGGCAGTTAGGGCGAAGCGTCCCTAAACTCCAACACCGATCACAGCAGTAGGTATTTGGCTAATGATGCAAAGAGGGCTGCGATGCAAGCAACAATGAGCGGCTGGCGACCTATCTAGGGTTTGCGCAGCGGCGAGAATTGACACAAGGCGGCTAGCGGGGCAAGTCGAGTAATATGGTGGATTCGACTTGTTGTTTGGAACGGTGAAAGGGGATAGCGTTGAATGGAAACGATGGGAAAAACACATGACTGGACTCTAACACAACCTAACTAGTAACAAGACCCTGACCAGGACACAAATTCAACACTACGGAATCTGACAAGAACTATGCAAAGGCCAAACGTGGTTCTGGGATAAGGAAAAAACCTAGACTAAACTGTTTTTGGCTCTTTTTTTGGATTATAGGACGAAGGCGAAAACAAACTAAACTAGGGTAAGGGCGAACCTGATGGTGTACCTGAAGCTCTGATTACCACTTAACGTGAACTAGGGTTCTCGATCTTCTGAAAGGTTCTAATAACTCTCGATTTGGTGGAATCGTGACATAATTCGATTCAGCTTCCGAACAACTCGGCTCTGAACCCCGCAATCGCAGCACCACGTCTCCTCTGGTTATCGACCATTGAAGCACAGTCGACCTCACTAAGAAGGCTGAGTCCTTTTCCTGCTAATTGAAGAACACAAGCAAGAACACGAAAGAATGCAACCAATTGCAGATGAATGATTAATCTCACAAGTTGGGGTCTCACAAACCGACGGCGCGGCGAAACTGTTGTGAACAGAATAATCTAAGAAAAACCCAAAACCTAACGAGAGAGGCGGCAGCTGGTTATAGAGGTCTAAGGGTCATCGTCACCCCTGGACGCACCCCTAATGGGCTCAACAACGATACACGGCCCAACGGACCAAAAACGGTGATGCAGCACCGAAACAGATTCTAGACGCTAACTTGTTTCGATGTTTTCTGATGATTCTGAAGGAATTTTGACCTCAAACCAATTCCATTAGCTTCCTTATGAAATTATCTTTCCATCCATAGGTGGATCATCAAAAACAGAGTCCGGATGCGTCCTGGGCATCCGCTTTACTCCACACTAGTCTTGGACTCCGAAACAGGCTCGAAGTCGACTCGGTTTGGGTCTCCACCTTGACTTGGGCGCCCTTGCTGGTCCTCCATGCCTCCAAGCCATCCCTTATGCATCCCTTGGTCCTCTCCATGATTCCTGAGTATAATATAGTCATTAGGTAGCAATCTATTCTCAAAATCATAAAAAGACTTCCTTAAGAACGAGCTCACCTGTAAATTTAATTGTCGTGTGCGAGTTCTTGTGATTGGACCTTGAATGTCCAGCGGAGGATCATCTTGTGCATCCAATGGAGTGATGTCCTCATCATCACCCTCTGGTCTGCTAGTGCAGTCTCTCTAGCTCGGTAGCTCCTAAAGAAACTCTCCAGAGCAATAGTCTACAACTCACTTTTTATGCCAGGTTCTCTGATTCCTAGAAACTAGAACTCAATTTTGTAGAACCTGATGCTCCATATCTTCTTTGAGCTGTAATCCCAAAAGTTGTAGAACTAAACCTCATACTTGTTATTAGTGTTACTACTGCTCGCACCAACATTGCAGAATTCAAGCTTATCATCTTGCTCCTGGTACCACAAATTTTGTCACCATTGGAACTCAAAGCTCGACGAGTGCGAGGGCACAAAGCAACATCAGCTATCGATTTCATCCAGGAAGGTGCAAGGGTACTGGTCTGGTTTTGGGAGTGGTACAAGGTTATGTCCTCTAACTGTTCCTCAGTGAGCTCCTCCTCCTGGAGTTCCATCCCAGCACTCTCCTCACGCAGCTGCTGTTTGCGGGACACTCGATGTTGTTTATGAGAATGCCCGGACTTTAGGTGAGCATAGTTTTGGTTGCTTGCTCCTCTACTTGTAGGAGGCTATCAGTATTCCTCACCCACCTCCTTGGCTATGGTGATGCTTCTTCCTCTAATTCTCAGAGACGGTGAGCCCTCCTGTGGCTCCTTTCATGCTGAGGTGCTGCTAGTTTCTCCGCTTCAAGGACACTATTTGCCATTCGCTGGCTCCTTCTGAGTTTGGGTGGAGGACTCGTCCTCATCCTCGTCTGGGTAACCACTCACGTCATCTGCAACGCTCGAAAAATTTACAAAGGTGTTCATCAAAAACCATGCATGCATGAAGAATCAGAGCAGACGGTAGTGCAGATGACCTCACCGTGCAAAGTTGACAAGCTGATCTCGATGCGTCGATCTGACTTGCTTGTAGAAAGAGAAATTCAGCGGTGTGAGATCCTAGCATGGGAGTTTTGGGCGGCCCCGAATTAGGGGTGGGGAGTAGGTTTTGTTATGCCTGGGGAAGGGGAGGGTTGCGGCGGTGTTGGGTTGGGTGGCGACGCAGTGGAGGGGCGGATAAAGGAGGTCGATCAGTGACGGTCGTGATAGACAAGAAAGGAAAAAACTAGGGAGAAAGTAAAAGCAAAATGTCATTTGCAGAAGGGGAATGACATGCTGGTCCCACCTTCACGCAAGAGGACACTAATCGCTATCAAGGAAAAGCTGTCTAAGTAAACCCTCTAGGCCTACCAATAGGTGGGGGACGGGGGACCCCATTGGTTGCACCTACCAAAGTTTATGAAGCATTACTGTAGATGTACCATTTTTTCACTGTTCTATTGAACGCACAAAAATTTGATTTGGGCTCCGACCGCGCCTAGGGCCCCGAAACACATGGAAAAATTATGTTCTACCCTCCACACCGAAAATTGGTTTACCACGCCATCGATTTCATCTAAGGGCATTTGTGGTATTATGACAGCTCCCCCGCATAAATGTGTAAGGAGTCGCCATCTCCCCGCCTCAATCTCCATTCTCCCACTCTCCCGCTCAAATTCCTATTCCCTCTGCCACTATGATTCAAACCCTAGGCGCATCGACACAGCTGCTAGGCTCCCTCTCTACTCTCTAGCCGCCCCCTCTCCTAGCCTGATCTGGATCCAATCCCCTTCTTTGAGCGCCGCAAGCGGCAGTAGGGGGGCAGATCCGGACCGCCTACGACCAGGATCTGGTCTTCATTGAGGTGGCCGCACCAGTTCCGCGACCAGGATGATAGGAGGGTGGTGCCGACAATGTAGCATAGTCAAGAAACACGGAAGGTACCTAAATTCCTTTTATTATTATGCATGTTGTATTCTAGTGGTTGTACCTTGGATCTGTAGATGGTGATGGGGTTTTATGTTTCTTAGTTGATTGTATCTCACATGCATGTAGTTTTTGTTCAAGTATTGGCTTCCGTATAAGTTGTAGCAAGGCGCCTAATTTGCATCCTCCTGCTCTGTTTTGTTGAGATTCGGTAAAAGGTTAACTCCTTAAATCCCTTTGTAATCTCGATGTTGAACTCTGGAATATCTCCCTGAAACAAGGGAGCATGTTCTGGAAGATCCATCACTCCTTGCAATCATGATGCTTGTTCCATCTCATCCTGTTGTGAGTGTAGGGAGATTGCTATAGGTAGTAGTACAATTCATTTCTTTGTTGTCTTCGTACGAATTACCAATGCAATTTGTATGTTCGTGCTACTTAAATTTGTTTCTCTAGTTTTAGCCTCTAGGGTGAGGAAGAGCCCCAAGTAGTCCCTGCCAACTAGGAAAAAGGTGGCACCAATATGGGTCCCGCTAGACTCCTCTCCAAGAGAGTTAATTCAGCTAGTCCATTAGAGTTGCAACAGCATCTTGGAGTTGTAACTTTATGCAAAAGTCATCACGCACAAGGTGAACAAAGCCTAGTGAGGGATTGGCCACATCAGGGTGACCTTGGCCATGCCAAAGAGGAAGCTCCCCTCAATGATATTTTTTTCCAACAATCTGAATGTATGAAAACTGGTAGTATCATTATTGCAGAGAAGAGAGAGTAAGCCCAGGCACCCAACTAACGGACTTTTTCTTAACAAAAAGACCCAAGCAATGGGAGCAAGATTGCCCATCTCAGTTGTTGCTATGAGATCTGAAGTATTTCCACACTAGAAATATTACCAGCAATGTCCAGGCCTAAGACACTTTAGTCACTTTGTGGCCAAGCTATCTATAAGTCTGTATATCATCTGTTGACATTCAAGTCTGCAACATGCAACTAAGTAATGGATTTATTTTGCATTCCCACATCTGCAGTTGAGTCTTGCCGTTGATCTCAATAATGAGGCGATAAGAGAAGCATGCATGAGTGTATACCAGTCTTGTATATGACAGACATGATACCAGTTGAAGCGAAACTACTTCAACGACATTCCTCATCATCAGAAGAGAAAGACATCTCCTGTCCCTTGCATGAGTGATGCATAGTGGTTGGTGCTCATCAAATTGTGGTCAACGAACAAGGGGGGTGCGTGTGTGCTTGTGTGCGTGTGTATGCGCGCACGTGTGTGATTCTCTATGTGTGAGCATGTGTGTTTGTGCGTGGGCGTGCATGCGTGCGTGTGTGTGACGTGTGTGCGGGAAGTCATTGATGCATTTTCTACTGTTTCTGTGCTCTACTTGGGCTGCGTCTAACATAATTGTGGTTATAGGTTGTCTTAGAGCAGAACAAGTGAAACGTGCAAAAGCCAAGGGGCACCATCAGACAAGATTGCGCTCTCATGTTGCCCGCGAGCAGACATATGTAAGTGATGGTCGTGATACTCTGTTTTTATTTAGATACACAATGCTATAGTATTAATCGAAAGACATCTGCAATTTTAACAAATAGACAAGAAAAAAAGGACCAAGAAGAACATGATCATGATGTACTCATAGGAGAACATGATCAACCTCATGAAGATGTTGATGTAGCAAGAGAATTAGCTGTAAGTACCTTCACTTGCTTTCCTTGAAATATGCTGAAGTCATTGCCATAAAAGAAGGAAAAGCACCAGGAGGCCAAAGCCGCACCATCATTTTGAAGTTATAATATTGCAACTATCAATTTTTTATCTGTGCATTGTGCCTATGTAATCTTTGTTCTCAGTAGGCTGAGGGAAGACCTATGCAGTAGTTATGACACAGTCTCTTGGTTCTGCAATTTTAAAGCCTTGCACAATCTGTAACTTAATGTTTACTCCTTGGTTTTCATAGGAACCAATGCCTAGTGTAGTTGTTTCTGATGTATCCTCCTGGTCAAGATCCTCTAGAATACGGAGAACATGGAGATCCGTAATGATGCTGCTCGAGGAACAACTTCAGCTCAAAAGCAATTTTTAGCTGCCCTCGTTGAATAGTTGGGTGAACTTAGGAGGTCAAATGAAATGGCTATTACGGAGTTAGAGGAGTTCAGGTTTCTGCATGATAAGGACTGCAATGTGATGTCGGGGCTCTTTCACATCTACGCTGGTAAGTCAAGGTCTTATTGATGACGAGCAGTGAACATGTCTAGTATGTTTGCTATTTTGTTGTGAATTCATGGCTACTTCATATGTGAACTCTATCAGTGGCTTGCTGCTGACCAGAACTGCTATAACTGGATTTAGATGCAAACATTATTATGCATGTATTTAGTATATTATGCAGCAGTGTTGTGATGTAATGATTGCTTTGCACACGTCAGTGAAAACTGTGGTGAATATGCCATTGTGGTGAATTACTTTTGTGACAAAATGATATTTTAGCGTCTAGACGAAACCTGACAGGTAACGTGGGAAAATATGTTTGCGACACGTTGACGAAACCATCATGATGTGTCATTTAATAAGAAATGAACACATGGACAAAAAACGCTACATAGTTCAATGAACGTCAGACGCGTGTGCCAATAAAGCTCTGACAGGTGGCACAACTTTAGCATGACATGTGGCCCAGGAAGAAAGTCAAACGTGGTCCATTAGAAACGTGACACGTCTTGCAATAACAAACCAACACATGGTCTAACAATAATTTGACACATGCCCACTAAATAAAATGACACGTGCTCCTATAAAAACATGACAAGTGTTCCTTTTAGAATGAGACACAAGATCCAGTTAAAACACGACACATGGTCCAATAGGAGAAAGACACGTGGACAAACCTGAGGGTGCTAGTCGTTCTACTGATATCGCCTGACCATAGCCAGGTCAGCTATCAATAGCCACGTCAGCTGACGGTATCCATGCCAATAGAATGGCCATCTTGTGTCGTCTTGTAACGTACGAGAAAACCTCTATGATGCCCATGATTTGGTCATCGAAGGTGTATCTTCGGTGACGCTAATTTAAGATCATCATAACCTCACATATGTGACGCGACTTCCATGACGGTGGTGTTTTGGTTACAGATTCGTCATGGAACTGAAATAGTGACCAATTTCACACCTATTGTGAAAATAGTTCATCATGGTAGGTCATATCTCTGCTAGTGGAAGTAGCTCACTATTTACCTAGATCTAGAGATATAGTTGGAGTTTGGGAAGATAATTTAATGCAGCTACCTTTCTCAAATAAATACCCTGCACTTTATTCATATGCCCAACAAAAAAACTATCACTGGAAAGATGCTTGCAAACTTGCAATCTGCTTAGCCTCTTTAGACTGCCAATGTCCAGATCAACTTTTAGTGAATATCTGCTATTCCAAAATGATATGGAATTCTTCAGAGGGGATAATGAACAAGATGACATATGGATACATCAATGGAGCATGGGCCTATACACATCAAGGAAGATGTATCAGCACCACTTTAGGGATGTCACACCACCGGCCCCATTCAGATGGATATGAAAAACTAAATGTATGCCAAAATTAAAATTTTTTGCTTGGCTGCTACTAGCTGACAGATTAAACACCAGAGAAATGTTGAGAAGAAGGCACCAAATTCTTGACGAGGGATACAATTGTGTATTATGTCATGATAACAATGATGAAACCATGCTGCATCTATTCTTTGAATGCTCGTTGGCTGAAAGTAGGTGGTTCTCAATTGGTATTCAGTGGAATATACAAGATGATGTTAATCAAATGATAGCGGAACAAAAACAAGTCTTTGGAGGACCATTCTTTATGGATCTCTTTATGCTGGCATCATGATGTATATCGAAGGAGAGAAATAATTATATCTTCAATCATAAACCCCCTTCAATGGTAAATTGGAAATGCATGTTCAAGGAGGAAGTTAAACTTCGTCTCCTCAGGGTACCTAGTCATTCTCAGTTTGTAATTATGAATTGGGTAGATTCTTTGTAAAAGGTTTTGTACAATATGTGTATTTCACTCCTCCCTCCCTACCTTCTTCATAGAGTAGGTAAGTTTTCCTTTTCTCTTTGTTAGTTTCCTGCTAACCTTGTGTAAGAACTTTGCACTCTGTTTTTTATTAATTGTATTAAGCACTGTGGGGCAAGGCTCCATAGTTTTTCCTCAAAAACTATGGTGGCTGACCACGCGACAAGGGAGGGGGCTACACGAAACACAGTAGCCAGGTAAGCCAGCTGCGCCTACGATCCAAGGAGTAGCTATCGGCAACCACTGTCCTTTGACACGACGACAGGCAACATGGGCAAACCATGACCATTACGGCTCCCAGGAAGAAATGTTGTTGCTAAGGAAGCCACAACCGGTGACTTCCTGATGATGATAACTTGTAAGCCATGATTCTTTCTTACTCTATAAAGGAGGGTCATGGCCTTCCCATGGAGGGGGACACTTCTATTCTTTCTGACCCTAATAGGTCGAATTCCTGAACACATACACAACTAGAAATCCTGTCTTTTAGCTCTATGTACTCTCACTGCAAGAAATGTGTCATCTTATAACATTTATGGCATGACCTTTGATCAAAATGTCACTAAATTGACCAGTTTATGACATTTGTTTTGGAACAAGCTTAACTTAGTGACATTAATAATTAAACGTCATAAAAAATGTCTTAATGCTACTAGAGTGGTATATTGTGACAATATATACCATGTCATAAGGACCAATTTGCTAATGTCATAAATCTATGACAAGGATTGTATGTCACATATTATTTTATTGAATCTTTTGAATATCGTTATCTTAGGTGCAATATGAGTCCATCAAGCAAAACAAGTCCCACTGCGACCTAGAATGACACAAAAATAATCATCGTAACTTTAGCAAGTATAATGTAAATGCAGTATAAATTGATTACTAAAATACTATATGAGAGAGAAGAAGTTCACTTGAATATTAGGTTCTTGCATGCATGCGACTTAAGAAGAAGAAAGGAATAGAAAATGAAAGCACTAAAAACATGTCACCCAAGCCTGAGTTTTGTATAAGTAAAAAATTAATAAAACATATGTAGATGATAAATAATTAGCAAAATAAAAAAATACACCTTCAAATAACCAACCATATCAAAATAGAAAAATGACAAAACACAAAAAAAGGTGAAAAATAGTAAAATGGATCCATGGCGTGGTGATCCTGGGATGGCCATGGTGTCGGCCTGTGTAAATCACTTGCCGAAGGCTGAACTTTTTTTTTTTTCAGCAGATGAAGCGGAAGGCCGACTAGTCGTTGTACCAAACCTCCCGTCGCGAAGCCCAACTGCCCAAGTGGCCTATACGCCGAACTGCCGGCCGGCTTAGTCCAACCCACTCTCCATCCATTTCTTCTATGCCCACGCGACGAACGCGTAATGGACGTGCCACATGCCCACATGGGCCGATCTCCCGTTTCCCGCTGTGTGCGCGCGCGTTTGCGAAAATCCGGCGCTCTCATTTTACATTTGGCCGATCCCGCCTTCTCTGAACCCTGCGCGCCGCCCGTGGTTTTGTTGAAACCAGCTGCAGGCACCAACCGGCCACTACCTTTCCGTGACCATGGCTTGCGGGGCCCATGCCGAGGTGTCAGCTTGTGAGTGGTCCATTTTCATGTTACGTAGATATGTATATATATTTATAAGATCCTGCATTTCCTAAAAAAACTTATAAAACCTGAATATAGCATTTCGGTTGGTGCATATAAATCTCACGTACCATTTCAGATCTTTTTATGGGTTGCCTCAGTTCAACCTGCAATTATGGCGTACTATCACACGGAAATTCATTTAAATAGTAAAAAATAGCAAAACACCTCTGAAAAATGTGAAACTCAGCGTTTTGTCTTCTCGTGGCTCGTACAAGCTAGAGAAAAAGTTTGAGGCACATGCACCACAGAAATGCAAGAGAATTTTGGAAACCTTTGTGTTATAGTAAGAGCTCTTTGAAATGATACACCGCACTTTGTAAATGATGCATCCACTTGTGAAGCATGTATACTATGACTATGTCCAAATGGCTTCAAAATTTTTTTTGCATGCATATAGACCCAAAGCATGGCCTCAGACCAAATCTTAGAATTTTCTGATCACTTTTGGTGATTATTTCATTTACTTTGTACTAAAAATGAGAAAAGATGTTGATTTATAAATTCAAAATAATATCTTTTTTCATCTCCCTCCACCAAAACTGGTTCACTAGCACATATGAGATCAAGTATAAAAAGTTGGTACCATTTCGGATCTTTTCTGGGCTTGCCTCAGTTCAACCTGCAATTATGACATACCGTCACACAAAAATTCATTTAAACCATAGAAAATAGCAAAACATCTCCAAAAATGTGAAACTTAGCGTTTCGTCTTCTCATGGCTCGTAAAAGCTGGAGAAAAAGTTTTGGGCACATGAAACTTAG
Source organism: Bothriochloa decipiens (assembly GCA_023333625.1). Classification (NCBI taxonomy): domain Eukaryota; kingdom Viridiplantae; phylum Streptophyta; class Magnoliopsida; order Poales; family Poaceae; genus Bothriochloa; species Bothriochloa decipiens. The sequence goes on along the minus strand of CM041637.1, from coordinate 27,885,870 downwards.
AAATGCATGAGAATTTTGGAAACCTTTGTGTTATATTCAAAGTTATTTGAGATGATACACCACTTTTTGTAAATGATGCATCCACTTGTGAAGCATGTATACTACGACTATGTCGAAATGGTTTAGAAATTTTTTTTTGTAATCACGTTAAAATTGTGTTGTACGTATAGTTATCATATAGACCATAGTTGCCATATTTGTATTTTATAATTAAACATATTTCTACCAGCAAAAGAAAAAAGAAAAAAAAAGTAAACGTTATACTAAGTTGGGCCTCAAAATGAAGCCTATCCAGAGCTCTCATCCAGCCTACCTCATTTTTAACCGTTCGATCAAAATAGACGGCTGATATACTTCGTGTCTTGAATAAAAGGATCCTAACCCTAGTCCCCCTCATCCTCCCTCCTCACTTGCCGCTGTCCCCTTTCTCCCTCTCCGTGACCGCCCCATCCCACCATACCTTAGTGGTGAGGGCTGACCCCTCTTCCTTCTCTCTTCTCTCCCTCAGATCCGGCATGGGGGAATGGAGCCGTCGTTGATGTGAGCGAGCCCGGGGCTACTGCACGAACTGGCACAGCTCTAGCTGTGCTGATGCGGTCCAAGCGTCGGCGGAATGATTTGTGGGTCTGGTGGTGCGGACAAAGCTGCGCTGCTCCGAGCAGATGCGGCCTACCGGCTTGGATGGGCTGCCGAGTGGCCTAAGACGCAGCGCGGCTCCGGCGGAGGCAGCCTGGTCATGCCGTGAAGGAGAGCATCCCGCACTGCGACAACAATAGTGGCCTAGCCATTCTCGTTCCTTCCGCGAGGCCACGACCATCTCAGCCCGTGACCATCACATGGTTTCAGGTACTTTCAATACTCTCCTTGGTAGGATGTGGTAAATCTTGTCCATTTGTATAGTTCTGTCATCTACACTCGTACGCTTGTATATTTGGCATGTATAGCTCGAATAAATGGATTAGTGTGTATCATTCTCGAGAGAGTACAGTACAGATGTTCGGGCTTCACATTTTTTAGTTATGGTCAGATGACTGAGATTCTTCGTCATTTTTATTGCTTCGCCGTTATTATGATATGGCCACCTATTTATTTATTCACATAGTCACATGAGAAGTGAACGTTTGCTGCACTTAATGTTTGACTGAATCATGCTAATTGTGTTGAACGTTTTGCAGAATCAGTGGTGAATAATGCTAAACGTATGATGGTACGTTTCTCAGGTGAGTAAATAAATAAGTCAATTGGCACTCTGTTCCATCGTACGAGTTTTCTCAAGTCAGTATTGTGCCGCTTTTGCAGAATCATGCTAATTGTGTGCCAATTTTGATTTTTCAGAAAGTGGGAGATGCGAGTTAGCATGCTGTAAGCATCATGCTGATCCAAATTAAATGTTGATGGATGCCGATTCTTTATTTATTTTGGGCCCATTTGGGACTAAATTTCCTTCATCTTAATATCTTGCTGATTTTGGATTTGGACTGTAGTCCTTTGTAATGTTCTGGTAATATTATGATATGATATAATAACATTATGACATGATATGATATGTTCTGGTAACATTATGATATAATATATTGGCTCTGCTGTTGATTGCATACTGGAAATGAAATTGGGCCTCTTGGCTGGCCCAAATAACAAATGTGTGTAATTTTTTTTGTGGCTCTCCTTGAAGAGAAAGTCTGGGCTGACCTGTTAATACTTTTTTTGGTTAGCCCAAATAAATTTATCTGGGCTGAAATCATTGCAATTATGAAATGGGCTGTAAAAACTGTAAACTTGAAATGGACCATAATGGGCTCAATTCAATTTTATGACATTTGTCAAATCTGCCACCTCAGCAAGCCATCCTACATGGCAGTTGCTTATGTGGTGAGGTCCAAGAAACCTATGACATGAAATTAGTTGTCATAAATGTTTGTGACTATTAAAATCAATGTCATGACTTTAACACCTAAATGTCACAAATTGTCATTATAGACGCTCATCTTTTGATATTTTATTTTTGTCAACTCAACGTCACAAATAACAACCTATGACTTATTTTTCAATTATTATGACAATAATCAAATGTCAAAAAATGACACATTTCTTGTAGTGTCTCTATTCTCTATTCACCTAGAGACTTGGGCATTCCTTAGAAGCCCTCTCTCGTCCATAGTTTGTAACCCCCTACTGCAAGCCCGCAACTAGACATAGGGATTTTCTACCCAAACTAGTATAAATCCCTTGTGCATGCCTAGCTCGACTACCATCTGCAAGCCTAAACACTGAAAAGAATCAGTGTCACCCACAGTTCAAAACACCGATAGTTGGAGCGCCAAGTAAGGACTCTACTATGTTTGATCGTCATCATCAAGCTGCAGATGGCTTTCAGCGACATAACTTGGATTCCAGTAGCACAGGTGCGCTTTAGGAACTAGGATTTCATCATCACTTGAGAAGGAGATCTGGCTAGGGTCCATCATGTAGCCCCTTCTTCTATCCTTAACCTCGGCTCGGTGACCGAGATATCGAGAGCATGGCAAACACGCTCAGAGGAAAGCCAAACTTGCGAGCATGCGCACCCTGGCAGTTCTAGCTCCCAAGAGTTTGAATGTCAGTTCATCGCTTGGGGGCTCCCCATCCTAGGATGTCAGTCCTAGGCACCTGATATGCACACGCCATCGTTAACTCAAGCAACACCCACACAAGTGTACAAAGGGCTAGTTACTCGCAACCGTGCAAGGCAACTTCAACAAGAGGTGGACGCTTTCCTCTCTGAGATGCATTCTAATATCGATGAGACTTATATACTGCCTAGATCGTGTACTCTAATGCTACTTAGGTTTATACAAGAGGCGACACCATTGGGCTACATGGACACAAAGGAAAATCGCACCATGGACACGAAGATTGTTGCCCAAGATGAGAAGCGTGACAAGCCAATAACCAGTCGTGCACCACAGAAGCCTCAAATCTCCATGCAAAACTATACCATCTCAAGAGGAGACGTGGGCCATGGTACACATGGTTGGAAAGCACATCAAGTCCAGCTTCCAACGCAACAAACGGCACGTCATTTGGAGTTCCGAGGAGAGAGTTATGACCAGTTGACTGAAGACTGCACAGAAGCCCAGAAGACGCGCGAAAACGGGAGTCCACCTCAAGAATGCTCAAGCCAGTTGGCCTTCCGCCTCCCCACGAGGCCCCTTCGATCAGTTCACATCTATCTTAGAGACTTGTTACTAGTATAAATATCCTCTCTATGCTCCTAAAAACCAACTTTTGATAATCTGAGAACCTGATATGGTATATTGCAGTTGATCTGCCTGAGTGTAATCTTACACACCTTGTTCTTGCGAGTTCTTCTTGGGCTTGTGAGAGATCTCTCTGAGGTCCCCTACTTCGTGCTCTACGGCTTCCATTTGGCTGCGTCGTATTATGTGGATTAGTCCCGGATTTGGTTCTGCGATCGTTCGAAGATCGAGTCGAAGTCCTCAAGGTTTCGGTGCCTTTCTCCCTGCTCGCTTGGTCACATCCAACCTTTGTCAGGTATAAAGCTTGTTATCCCCGCTGTTCTACATCAAGTTATCTTTGTTCTTCATCAAGTTATCATGTTCTTGAACCTACTGTCGTGAAGATCGGGCCATCCTTGTGATGATTAGATCGGTACTCCCTCCGTCCCTTATTAATCGTCGTTGGAGAAATGGCACAAGATTTAAGATGGGAGGGGCAACAAGCTGAACACCCTAGTGACAAGACCATTGTGCAATTTTGGAATGTATTGCCATTAATGCTTCCTTTTGCTCCCCCACTCAGATTTCTTACAATAAATAAATTACAATTCACACCAGAGGGCGGCAAACTCATTTTTTACACCAAACTCAGCATCCACGGCGCCAAACACAACTTACCCCCAAACAAAGCAAAACAAAGTTTAAAAGTGGCGCCATTTCTCTAGCAGCAGTGGTAATAAAGCGCCAGCCCCCTCTCTTCGTTCCATTCATTTGAAGCACTAAGATCTCTCTCATCCATTCAGCTCTCTCTCTCATCCATCTCCCCATGCCCTCT